>BSBN01000137.1:13165000-13652500 GCA_027924645.1 Cunninghamia lanceolata
TCAAGACCCTCCTCCTCCATCTAGTACCATAGCTCTTGCCATATATTGGCCTTTTGTTATATTGTTTTAATGTTTCTAAGATTTGACCCCAATTGGACTATGGGGTATGAATTTTTCCACCCATCATTTTTTTTTGTGAATATGTGTAATATTATTTTCTTTCTAATGATATAAACACCTATTCATCAACAAGAAAACAAATACAATTATTTAATTTATATGGATATTTTCATTCTATTGGATTATCCTCGAGGGAAAGTTTCTTTCCTTTACAACAATATATATTATATCACTTGAATAGATAATTATATACTTCCTTTTCAAGTGGTCAACTAGTTTTATTTTATTGATTGTTAATTATGTAAAGATAATTTGTTCATAGTGTGATGCAATAGGAGGATGATAAGGAAGCTAGCATTTGGTAAGTTTTTATCGTCTTAAAAAAATTAAGACAAACGTTATCTTATCATGACACCATATTTTGAGATTCTATGTTTTATATAATGTTTAGAGTATCATAATGTAATATAATATGTAAAAAAGTTAAATGACAGAGTTTTATGCACCCCTACAATTGAGTTATCCACTTAAATGGAAATCCTTTTGGTGTGGGGTGATGGGGCCAGGGTTGGATTTTCTTGGGTGACTTAAATGAACCTATTGACATGTTTTTTTTATGGTTTGATGCATATTTTTCTATTAATTTCACTTTTTCATACCTTGCCTCCTTTTTTTGGATTGATTCATAATATAATGATTTGTATATAAATGGTATGTTTTTGTGTAAAATTTATCAAATAATTTGAATGTAACTTAATTCCATTTACATACATTCTTAGGGATTGATATTGACTTTTTGTTTTATCCATCAATTATCCCAAGTTAAATTTATGTTATAGAATTGATCCAAATTACTTTTATGGGTATGAAAAAATGTCTAAAACATGTAAATATAAATTTCAATGTGGACCCAAACTAGCTTGCTCCAACAAATAGTTATGACCACAATTAATCTTATAAAATGTTAATTTTTGTGGTAGGGTATTATATAAAATGACAAATTTGAATTCGCATTCATCTGTTTGAAAGATCTTAATGAATTTTCCATGACTGGATCTAAGGGACATCACAAAACATTCACATTGCATCATCAACTTATTTTAGCATCACATGCATCACTACATGTTAGCTTATTGTATTTGATCAATTTTACCAAATAATTGAAACAATAACACAAGTTTAACCAAAGGGGAACCTTTTTGTCTTCACAAACTATATAATGGTGTCCTTCAATACCACCACTTGCAAACATCAAAGAAAGCGAATTCCCCACTATAATTTTTGTGAAGATTATTTTTGTATGCAATGTTTAGATCTATGAGTAGAGTTTAGATGCATAGGTGTCAAGATCTATTCTACAAATATAAAAGTGATCTAAATTAACAAAAAAAAATGTATGATACAAAGACATTCCACTACTATATCTCAAGGCACTAACAAATTGACAATCAATATGGGATATCTACCATAAGGAATCATCATCATGTTTAAAACTAAGTATTCTTGTTTACATTAATTTAAAATTACTTTTTTTATAGGGTTATTGCTTTGAGTGAAAGAACCTTTAAAAATAAATAAAAGGATGGAAAATGAGTCCCTTTTTAATGGTGTGATTGTGTGTTCAAGTTAAATGTAAATTAATGTTTCCCAAGACTGCACCCATCTATCTTAAATTTAATTAGCAATCACTATAGTCAAGATTAACAACATGACAAAAAACATAATGGAAGTTAAGAACAATCTCGAAACATATCACAAATAAAGAGCTGGGAGAAGGGAAATAAAAAAGTGACCAAAATATATGCATCTATGGAGAGCTATAACTATTACATCTAGAATTAAGACCTCTTAAAGATCTACTAAAACAAATTTTATCAAATTTTGAGCTTAGGACTAGTGTGCAATTGGGCATTACAACCAACTGGGTAACCTAGTCCTATATCTCCTAGAGCTCCAAAAACTACATGGATGGTGTAAAATAGTTTACTAATCAATTGTCTATATGGAAGTTACATGTTAGGAAAATGAGAAGACGAGGGTAAAATGTAGTATAAACTATCTAATTTTAGTGTAAAATAGAAATATGGACAAATAGAAAACAAGAATTGGTATACTTATCAAATTATGTCACACATACTTGAACTTTTCACAACCTATTAGAAGCCTATAAACTAAATTTTGGTTTATTTTGCGGCAATGACATGCCAATTTGAAATCCTCACACCTAGGTAGTAGCTTAATACTAGGGTGTCTTAGTCTTATACTTCAAAAAGTTCCCATATTCTACATAGAAATTCGCTAAGTGTTTTCCATTAGTTCTTCTTCTTAGTACTCTTTAGGATTCTCAACATATTTCTTCATATTTCACCTACAAGATTAGAATATGTCAAAGGGACCCTTGCAAAGCTCAAAGGTTAAAGGGGAGTTTCTTTCTCAATCCCCTTATGGGTTTTCAAGGTTGGATCCACTTGTAAAATGAGTATAATAACATATTGAAATAAATATTCTACATAAAAATTAAACTAATTCAAAGCACAAACATTCATCCTTAATAGTGAATGGTAGATTGTAACAATAGTGATGGCTTCATGAATGGATGGATTGGGAGAAAAAAAATCTACTCAAGTGGAATAATAAAACTATAAAGTTGATTTGGATTGGAAACATATTAGAGGTGGAAAGGAAAAACCTAATGTTAGGTAAATTTAGTTTGGAATCGCTAAGAAATTAGGCAACACGATTCAAACTAGGCATTTTGGGGTTTAAGGGGAAAGACAATGGGAAAGCGGTAAAAGGTGACAGAAAAATCTCAAGAAAGTTGAATTAATATAAGGAAAAAGTGCTAGGTTCTATTATAAGGGGTGAAAATTAGTGGTTTAGGCTAAGGTTAATGGAAACAAAGGTAGAAACATATGGGAAAGTGAGATATGAAGTGAAAGGGTCTCAAAAATAGTAATTAGGAAGATGAAAGAGGCTAGACCTTAGACCTCATGCAACTTTGGACTTCAAGTATTCAAATCAATTTACATAGAGTAAAGGCCTAGAACAAGGAGAAAACAAAACACACTCAATGGTTCAAGATTTAGTATCAAACTTGCATTTTTCAACATGTAAAGTGATAGATCAACTCCAAACTCTTATGTACAGGAACACTCACACAAATAGGAGAGCATGGAAACACTTACACCGATCAAACATACAACATCACATGTGGCAATTCATGCCAATCAATCATGTGTAAATACACCACATTTACATGCATGCACAAGAATATAATTAGTCTCAAAAGCATGTGTATATGATCCCAAATCATGTCAAATGGAAAATTTGATGACAAGGAAGGACAATGATCATAACAATAAGAGGATTGTCATCATAGTACATGATGGCTATGTAGGTACTGGGAGAAGATCTACCTCATATGAAGCTACTCAATTACATTGACCAAATCCTGATAATTGTGACATGTCATTCATGACAAGGAACCCTCATAAGGTATTCAATCGAGGTGCAGATATTTTTATTAATCATTTTATTATCCCAATGTATATTAAATTATCACTTAATTAAACCTCCACCCCACTCTATCTTCATGTATCACTCTAGATCATAGCAAGTGGTGAGTACCACTCCTTCCCTACTCTATACCTCAATCCCAAAATTCTAACACTCCAAATTTACATTTTGGTTGTGGCATTGAAATCAATGGAACAATTTTGATGATATCATGCGCAAAGATGGTAAACTCTAAATCAAGAAGGAGACTAGTCTTTAAGGCCTAAAATGCAATTTTCTTGTATTTTTCAAAATTTCTAAAACCATAAAATATATTCCATTCCTTTGTTGATAGAATTCTAGGATACAACCTTAATTTTCTATTAAATTTTAATAAATTTCCAAACTTGAAGTGTGCCCTTTGGCTTAAAAAATGTACATAGCAACACTCTTTTGTAGTCAAGTTTTCTAAATTTTGAGAAACAAGAATTATAGAAAATTTTGCCAAAACTTGGTCACAAAATGCATATTTTCAAAAAACTAAAATATAAATGTAAAGATACATTTGGAATTTAAAACATTCCTATAATATTAATGACATATGCCTCGACCTAATGTGAGCATGGAAAAAGGGAAAAGATTTCATTTTAAAAGAAATTTTTTATTTATAAAATACCTTCCTTCTCAAGTTCAAAATAATGGAGGAGAGGTCTTTTCATGAACACACACTTCAAGCAATTCCTTCCCTCTCACAAGAAATCACCAAGCTCAAGCCAAATATGTTCCAAGTGATCTAAGATTCAACATCACCCATTTGGAAAAAGAACAAGTGTAATGAAATAAGCCTTCCCTCTTTTTTCATAATTCCCTAAACATGTATTTCCTTCTTCCTCCATTTCACACTTGCAAGATATTTAATAAATGTTTTTTGAAAGAAATAGATATTTTAATTAAAACATTTGAATTAATTCTTTTCTTTCAAACACTTAGCAATTTAACTTTAGAGAATATTTAAATGAAGATAACACATTCAAATAGCATAAGAATAATATTTTCCAACTATAATGCAATGTCTATCCTTATGCACAAAATACTTTATTTCCAAAAAGAAATTAAATTCAATTTGAAAGAAAATAATGTCATAGACCTTTTTCACTAAGGCATAATTATTATCAAGCTCCATTATGAAACATATCTTTTTAAGGAGATAAATGTTGAGCTAAGAGCGTCTTCGAGTCAAAATGGCGGATGTCATAATCCACAGAACTAATCATGTTGTTCAAGTCACGCATTGTTGTTGAACTACACTAGACAACTGAGAGGGGGGTGGGTGAATAAGTTGTCCTAAAAACTTTTAACCAATGTTAATCATCAAATTTTCAATCACTCATGTTTAGATATAACCATGAAAGCATAAAATGAGAAGCTCAACACAAAAGCATAATCAACACAAGAGACACCAGATTTTTACGTAGAAAACCCTGAAAGGGAAAAACCATGGTGGGTGTTAGCCCACAAAAATATATAAGTTATATCAATACCAAAAATTAGAGGCTCAGTACCCATAGGGCTCACTACCCAAATTGCTCACTGCAAAGGAAGGCTCACTGCCGAAGGCTGGCTCATTGCCGAAAGAAGGCTCACTGCCAAAAGGGTTAAACTGAGATCATAACATCTACTCCATGCCAAAGTTCAGTTGCATTGAAGTACAAATACCTCTGCTCTGCTCTGCTACCTTACTTTGCTTCTGTCTTCCCATCTTCACACTTGGATACATTTTTATGACTCAATTACACGTATTTATACACTACATCAACCTCGGAATGATCATCAAGGTTGGCATTACAATCATCAACCATTGGAACAATCTCCAAGGTTGGCATTACAAACATACATTAAAATAGGTCTGGACCTAATACAAATTTAGCTAAGAAAAAGATATAAGAATGTATGGAGATCATACCATGCCTTAGCTGGGACTCAAACATAATCCTCCATGCCACAACACGCTATCACTATCTTCAATGCATCTCCGTAGATGATGAATTCAACCAGGTCGGCCAAGACTGATGTTAACACAAGTATTCTCAAGAACATGCTTCATGCATGATTTGAATTCTACCTTGCGGACCAATCCGAATGTAGGAGCATGATCAGGAGACATCCACAAGTACATTGTAATCACCAGGAACAACCGCACGATCTCTAACCACTCTATCAATCATATTCTTCAAACTAGAGCACAAGAACAATACTGTCAACCACTGTCATAAGTAAAAGATAGCTTGCAGACCACCAAATCACAAACCATTGTAGTTGAAGGCACTTAACATCACCACATACTTACTTCCAAAACCACAGACCAAAATACATCAATGCGGAGGAATGCTGAGCAAAACACTTTCTCCCTATCACTACCAAACACACAGAAAAAGCTGTTATCACTCTGGTGAACATAACTCACTCAATTCTTCATACCAAAAACTCAAATTTAGAATATAACATCTTTGGACAGGCTTCGAAATAAATTCCAATCCATAGGTAAAGATATTTATTCTACAAGAAATGTAGAGCATTCTTCTAGAATGTTCTTCTGCATGTAATGCACTGTTTCTATTGCAACACATTCTTATCACCGGAGGGGCTAATTTTTTCAATATCCTCAACAAAGTAGGAGTACAGTTGACACCAATGACAACACATATATGTTGACATCAATGACAACACTGATTAGGCAAATACTTGCAACAATCTTCCCCTTGGTCATTGATGGCAACATATGATGTGAAAAACTGAAAAGACCATCAAGACAAGATTCTCCCCCTTTCTCTTTACACTTCTGCACTCTTTATCTCCCTGAGTTTTTCACATGATTTCTCTCCCCCTTTGACATCAATGGCAAAGGGTGCTAGACATTGTACATTTCTTTTTCTACACATACTTGCAACCTTCTGAACTTGCTTTTCTCTTTTACTCCTACTGCCAACAAAACTGTAACACTTACTGCTCTTATTGTCAATCATCTAGCTACTCCCCCTGAGATATAGCTACCAAAACATCAATCTAGATTAAAGAATGGCACTTTGAGCTTCACTAGATTGATGCATCCCTATGCATCTTAGTTTAGGATAGGAGGGGTAATGACCCCTAGCTTTTCTCTAAGATACTCAAAGGTATCTTTAGGCAGAGGCTTAGTGAAAATGTCTGCAATTTCATCCTTTGTGGACACATATTCCAACTTTACTTCATTCTCTGACACCTTTTCTCTCAAAAAGTGATACCTTATTGATATGTGCTTTGTTCTTGAGTGCATCACTGGATTCTTTGAAATGTTTATGGTACTTGTATTGTCACAAAAGATTGCAATTGGATCTTCATAAACAACTCTTATATCCTTCAGAGTCTGCTTCATCCATAATACTTGAGTGCAACAACATGCTGCTGCAATATACTCTACTTTTGCAGTTGACAAAGATATTGAATCTTATTTCTTTCTCAACCATGAGACCAATCTATTACCCAAGAAGAAGGCACCTCCACTTGTACTCTTTCTGTCATCAACATCTCCAGCCCAATCTGCATCTATATAAGTACTAAGAGTGAAATCATTGTCCTTTGGATACCATAAGCCATAATCTAGAGTACCTTTCAAATACCTTAGGATTCTCTTAACTTCCATCACATGTGATTCTCTTGGGTCAACTTGAAACCTTGCAACAAGACAAACTGCATGCATAATATTAGGTCTGGTTTGAGTTAGATAACTTGCAATCCTCCAATCATGGATCTGTATTTTTTCTAATTAGTCTTTGGTGATTCATTAGTTTTTCTTAACTTACAACTAGTCACCATGGCACTACATACCAGTTTAGAGTCTTCCATCCCAAACTTCTTCAACAACTCTTTCACACACTTAGATTGAGATATGAAGATTCCTTTATCTAATTGATTAATTTGCAGACCCAAAAATAAATTCATCTCACCAAACATGGACATCTCAAGCTCTTTTTTCATTTCACCAGCAAATTTCATACACATACCATCATTGCCTCCAAAAATGGTATCATCAACAAAGACTTTGACAATCAACATTTGATCTTCATTAATCTTAAAATAAAGATTACTGTCAGCAGTACCTTTATTGAACCCTAACTATAGTAAGTACTTGTCCAATCTTCTATACCATGCTCTAGGGGCTTGGTTGAGTCCATACAAGGCTTTCTTCAATCTGCACACAACATCTCCTTGGTCTGATAACTTAAATCCTTCCAGTTTCTCAATGTAGACTTCCTCTTCCAACTCACCATTCAGGAATGCAGACTTTACATCCATCTAATACACTTTGAAATCTTTGTGGGCTGCAAATGCTAGGAACATTCTGATTGCTTCAATCTGATCTATAGGAGAAAAAGTCTCTTCAAAATCTATCCCTTCAATTTGAGAATATCCTTTCCATACAAGTCTTACTTTATTCCTTACAACTTCTCCATTTTCATTCTGCTTGTTCTTGAAGACCCATTTAGTTCCAATAACATTTTTGATAGTAGGTCTAGGAAGTAATTCCCAAGTTTCATTCTTCTCTATCTGCAATAGTTCTTCCTCCATTGCCTTTACCCAATTTTCATCATTGCATGCTTCATTCATAGTTTTTGGTTCAATCTTTGAAAGCAAACAATAATTCACTTGTTCTTCTATAGCTCTCCTTCTTGTTAGCACACCTTTGTTCTTGTCACCTATAATATGATCTTTAGAGTGATTGTTCCTTACATACCTGGGAGTTTTGACAACACTTTTCGGAGCCTCTTCTTCATCCTCACTATCTTCTTGCTTCTCTTTCTCTTCATTTAATATAGTCACAGGTTCATCTGGTTCATAATAACTTAGTTCTGATATTCTTTCCTTGCCTTCATCTACCTTCACATTTGCACTCTAAACAATCCTTTTGAGCCTTTTGTTGTAGCACTGGTAGGCCTTGCTCTTGGTAGAGTATCCAATAAAGATTCCTTCATCACTCCTCACATCAAACTTTCCTAGATCTTCATCTCTCCTGATATAACATTTGCTTCCAAAGACATCAAAATATTTTACTGTGGGAATTCTTCCATACCATATTTCATAGGAAGTTCTAGTACCGTTACCTTTCACTTGAATTTTTTTTTGGATGTAGACAACAGTGTGAATAGCTTCTTTCCAAAAGACTTCCGGCAAACCTTCTTCCTTCATCATTGTCCTAGCAACCTCTTGAACTGTCATGTTCTTCCTTTCCACAACTCCATTCTGTTGAGGAGTCCTAGGTGCATACAGTTGTCTCTTTATCCCATGCTCTTCATAGAAAATGTTGAATTCATTTGATGTGAACTCACCTCCTTTATCAGACCTCAAGCATTTGATCTTCAACTCTATTTCATTCTCAACCATTGCCTTGAAATATTTGAACTTCTCTAGGGCTTTTGATTTATCTCTTAGAAAAGTAACCCAAGTCATTCTAGAATAATCATCAATGAGCAACATGAAGTACCTATCACCTTGTAGACTTTTCACCCTCGTAGGTCCACAGAGATCTTTATGCACTAGTTCTAGCAAACCAACAGAAAATTGTTCTTTGGTTTTGAAACTTGTCCTTGTCTACTTTCCCAACTGACATTCCTTACAAATTGAGTTGGAGGGTTTCACATGTTTTGGTAGATCTCTCACAGCTTGTCTTTAACTGATCCTTACTAGACTATCAAATTTTATATGACACATCCTTCTATGCCATAGCCAACTTTCATCTGCATGAGGCAATAAACAATAATCATTAGTTCCTCTCAATTGATAGATGTTACCTTTTGTCTTCTTACTAGTAGCAATCACAGTTTGAGAGCTTTCCAAGATCTTACACCCATTATCTTTGAATCTCAGATCATATCGTTTGTCACACATTTGACCAACACTCAAAAGATTATGCTTCAGACCCTTTACATATAGAACATTGTCAGTATTATGCTTTCCATCAAATGAAATAGATCATTTTCCACAAATCTTACCAGCTGCATTATCTCCAAACCTAACTAGTCCTCCGTCAAAGTTTTCCAAACTTACAAACTTACTTTTGTTACCGGTCATGTGATGTGAGCATCCACTATCAATAATCCATTCATCCTTATCTTTCTCAACCTAAATAGCCAAAGCACTTTCTCCTACTAGTTTTTCATCCTTTGAACACAACTTGCAGAATTAGTAGACACATGATCTTCTTTAATAGAAATAAATAGGCATTCATTTGCACTAGTATTACATCATTAGATTCATCATCAGTCACCCCTTCATCATCAAAATATCTATCATAGTAGCATTTATTTGGAACTCTAGGCTTGCTCTCATATTTCTTTTTATTTCTTTCAATTCTTTCCAGACATCTAGAAGTATAATGACCTACTTTACCATAAGAGAAACATTTGAAACGTAGTTTACCTTTGAACTTACCAGAGACTCTTGGTAACCTGTCAACAAAGTTAGCTTCAGTTTCATCAAAGTCATCATGCACCTTGTATTTCTCAACTCTGGAGATTTTTGCTGAAGTACTGGCTTTAAAAACTGATTCAATTTTAGGCAGGGCATCACCAAATTTTCTCATGTCAAAGGATGTAAGATTTTTAAGTAACTGATCTCTGTCAATAGTTTTCACAGTCATAAATTCTTCAATTGCAGCTACCTTGTGACTATATGACTTTGGTAGTGATCTGAGAATTTTCATCACAACTTCCTTATCACCGAGAGTTCCTCCCATACCCTTTATTCTAGTGACAAGTTCATCAACTCTTTGCATAAAAGCTATTATGTTTTCATCTTCATTCATCTTCAAACCCTCATATTTCACTTTCAGAATTTGTAGCTTGGCTTCCTTTATAGAATCATCTCTTTCATACAGATTTTTCAGCTTCTCCCATACCTCATTTGTAGTTTCAAGGTCCACAACTTTGGTCAACACTGAGTCACTTAAGGAACTTAACAGAGTGTCCTTTGCTTTTGTATCCACCTCATATTCTTTGATTTCATCTTCAGTCGTCAAACCATTTGGAGGCTTGGTATATTTTTCTTATGCAGCTTTCCATATTTTATAACCAAGATAAAGAAGATGGCTTTTCATTCGTACCTTCCAAAGAGCATAATTTGTCCCACCAAAATGTAGAGCTTCCTTCTTATAAGACATCTTGGATCTTCCTCAAGCTATTAGGCTTTCTTCAAAGGAACTTGGCTCTGATACCAATTGTTGAACTACACCAGACAACTAAGAGGGAGGGAGTGAATCAGTAGTCCTAAAAACTTTTAACCAATTTTAATCATCAACTTTTCAATCACTCATGTTCAGATATAACGTTGAAAGCATAAAATGAGAAGCTCAACAAAAAATATAATCAACACAAGAGACACTAGATTTTTACGTTGAAAACCCTGAAAGGGAAAAACCACGATGGGCGTTAGCCCACAAAAATATATAAGTTATATCAATACTGAAAATCAGAGGCTCACTGCCTATAGGGATCACTGCCCATAGGGCTCACTACCCAAATTGCTCACTGCAAAGGAAGGCTCACTGTCAAAGGGTGGCTCACTGCCAAAAGAAGGATCACTACCAAAAGGGTTGAACTGAGATAATAGCATCTACTCCATGCCAAATTTTAGTTCCATTGAAGCACAAACACCTCTGCTCTGCTCTGCTACCTTACTTCACTTCTATCTTCCCATATTTACACTTGATACATTTTCACAGCTCAATTACAAGTATTTATACACTACATCAACCTTGGAATGATCATCAAAGTCGGCATTACAATCATCAACCATTGGAACAATCTCTAAGGTTGTCATTACAAACATACATTAAAATAGGTCTGGACCTAATACAAATTTAGCTAAGGAAAAGATGTAAGAATGTATGTGGATCACGCCATGCTTGAGATGGGACTCAAACATAATCCTCCATGCCACAACATGCTATCACTATCTTCGATGCATCTCCATAGATGATGAATTCAACCAAGTCGGCTAAGACTGATGTTAACACAAGTATTCTCAAGAACACACTTCATGCATGAACTAAATTCCACCTTGTAGACCAATCTAAATGTAGGAGCATGATCAGGAGACATCCACAAGCACATTGTAATCACCAGGAACAACCGCATGATCTCTGAACACTCTATCAATCAGATTCTTCAAACTAGAGCACAAGAACAACACTGTCAACCACTGTCATGTAAGTAAAAGATAGCTTGCGGACCACCAAATCATGAACCATGCAGTTGAAGGCACTTAACATCACCACAGACTTACTTCCAGAGCTGTAAACCAAAATACTTCAATGGGGAGGAATGTGGAGCAAAACACTTTCTCCCTGTCACTACCAAACACACAGAAAAAGTTGTTTTCACTTTGGTGAACATAACTCACTCAATTCTTCATACCGAAAACTCAAACTCAGAATATAACATCTTCAGACAAGCTTCTAAACAACTTCCAATATATAGGTAAAGATATTTACTCTACAAGAAATGTGGAACATTCTTTTGGATTGTTCTTCTGCATGTAATGCACTATTTCTACTACAACACATTGTTATCACCGGAGGGGCTAATTTTCTCAATATCCTCAACAAAGTAAGAGTACAGTTGACACCAATGACAACACCGATTAGGCACATACTTGCAACAATTGCTTCCTACCACATCATTTTAGAAGAATTTTTATCATAAGATAGGTCTTTGATTTGATACAAAATGGATTTGTAATTGTGAATAGTCATTAATCCTTTCAATGCAAGCATTAAATATTCCACAAACATAGAGAACATGCATTTTGAGATAATTTAAATGCAATGTAAAAAGATAAAATAAACACACATAAATGACTCATACACACTTTACAAGTTTCAACAACATGTGGACTCCAAAATTGCTAGTGATCTAGATCCAAGTTAACTGAGGGATTCACAAGCCTCATCTCACACTCAAATAATGTGAGATAGAGATTGACACAATATTTTTACCCAAAGAGTACCATCTCTAGTATAACCACCATTGGGGAATCACCTTATACATACATAGTTAGGTCAAACATTAAGTATACCTACTCCACAAAATAATAGCTAAGGCAACATAATCCCCCCAATGTGATATAATCATAACATAAAATCAAATAATCACATTTAATTATAAATCATCTATGACTAGCATGATCCAAGAAACAAGATACACAATAAAAAATAATTCCATAGTAATGTTGAAATAGATGTAATAATCACAACACTCTTGAATATAGAGGAAACAATGAAGTTGAAACACTGTAATGATTTGATATATAAAGGGACAACATATAAATCCCATAATGCATAGTAAGATCCCCATAGAGAATACACCAAGAAAACTAAGGAATCTCTATATCAAGCAAGGTTGAAAAACCATTCTAGAATATGTTTTTCTATGAGGTACCCAATAATTATAACTCTCATCTATCATTTTAAACTTTTACAGTATATAAAATGTGGAGAGATCCAAGCATATCTTTTGTGAGCTTTGTAATTGCAACATTAGGCACCAGTATACCATTTCCAATTTTCCACTAGAATTTAAAACTCATCACCCTAATATTCATAGCACTTTTTAAAAATAGAATTAGCAATGGTCTAAAAAGATTTAAAATATTCAATGAAGTGTCGATCTCTTAATTTGGTCTTAGGTTAACACAACAAGCTTATATGGTGGTCATTGAGAAATGATCTTAAAGATTCTTAATCCCTCCATGGAAAATAATTAGGGCACCTTAGCAACAGGATTATCCTAGAAAGTGATCTTACGAGACCATCAAATGGAATATGGTTCATAGATAATCCATTATGAATATCATTCCCTTTCTATAGAAGCCTTGGATAGATAGATCTTCCCAAGCCTTCTATATAATTTTGATTAGAAATGTGCCCTAGATTTGAATATGTTCTTTCACAATGAGAGTAGAATCAAAACCTAGATCTCTTAAATATTTATGACCATGAGGAACACTAAAAGAAATGTAATGAAAAATTAGATTTTTGTAGACTTCATTCCCTCTAGGGCTCTCATAATCCACTTAACAAATAAAGCTAAACATTGATGTTGAATGTCAATAAGTCAAAGCCCACCTAAATCATGAGGGAGAACAAACATCCCAAGTGACCTTATGAAAAACTTTTTCCAATTTAAAGGGAACCCATAGGACATATTAGAAGTTTCCCAGTATTTTGATTAAAGGATTTTGAGGGAATCTAGTAAGATGAATCATAAACATTAGTAGCTACTAAAACATTAGAAATTGATATTTTTCCAATAGAAAGTAGTTTGTAGATCAAATAAGCCAACTTCCTCTCAATGCAAGCAATGAAAAATTAGCATAGGGAAGGGGGTAAAGCATTAAAGGAAAAGTAGGTGTGAATAAATCTAAGAAGATCTCCATGATCTATCCATTTCCAACCAGAAGAATTGAGCCAATTATGTTGAGGTAGAAAAGACTACTTATAGAAAATTTTTTCTTTGCATTGAATACTTGAACCAAAGAATAAGTAAAAGGTATCCAAACAATAGACCCTATTTGATATTATTTTCTTTCTCCAATAGAGTCAAAACTGACTCATCAGTAAGGTGGCCATTAACAAGCTTTATGTTGGAACTAGAAGGATTAATTTACCTTTAGCCAGGTTCTATGAAACAACATAATCGAAGATGTAGCCAAATAATTTTGTATATGTAACACATAAAGCACACGGGCAAGATGATATATTTGCCATATGAAACAAAACACCCTAAAGGAGGATAATTGATGACTATTGACAGTGATGCATGTAGAAGCATCAACATAAATATTTTTAATATAAATGCATTTAGGACCAAACTCTAACTCTTTCAACAAAATGATGGTGAATTCAATTCAATGGTGTCAAATACTTTTACAAAGTTAATTTAGAAAAAATGGTTTTTTTATTGAGAATGCTTGATCCATTGCATTCCTTCCCAAAGTATAAAGAAATTGTCAATAATATACTTGGCTTTGATGAATTCAATTCAATCAAGTTGAATGATTAGAGAAACTAAATGATGCATCTTGAGAGAGAGTACCTTGGTAATGATTTTGTAGGATACATTGAATAAAGTGATCAGACTCTTGTTGCAAATGTCCTCCAAATATCTAGATTTAGGTATGAATTTGATATTAGTTTTATTAATAATATTACCTAAGGAATTTTAATGATATGCTTTTAGCTAGACTATAAAATGATCATTACAACCCATATACCATAAGGATCTATAAAATTCACAAGGAAATCTATCACATCTTGTAGATTTATCATTAGTCAATGTAAACACCACCTCATAGAGATAATAATGAGTGATAAGCTATTCACATAGAGCCTAATGTGAAGCAAAGAGCTATCAATGGCCCACATCAATGCACTATTGAAGAGCATTATCTCACTCAAGAGAAGAATCATGTGCTTTAAAACCCTGTTGATAACATGACAAATAAAAGTTTGATGAATGGAAGGTAGATTAGTTAAGAGTTGCTAACATTCATTGATACTCTTAATCTATTGAGAGGTATGATGCATGAGTTGAATAATTGAAAAATTCCTTAGAAGCTCTATCTTCAATTTCAATCCAATGAAGCTAGGCTTTGATTTTAGCTTCCCTATCAAGAAAGATGTCAACAACTTACTTGTTGTGGAGAAGATTATCCACATGTAGTTTTAGAGAGGGAAAAAATGGTTTCTCTTCTAGTTCAGTGGTGGTGTGATAGAGCTTTGAGGTAGTGGCCTCATACGAGTAGTGGGAAAATGCACTAGTTGGCGCTCATAAATGTGAAGAAAGTGAGACGTACACATACTTGATATCATTATTCCACCATTCAATCCATCCAAATGATGAATGACATGTGGCTTCAAATTCTAGACATGTTGGATTTGAGAAGGGTCAGCTATTGAGTCAACAGAGATGTGTTAAGGAAGAATTGGGCTTCCTTTTCCATGGGCTTGGCAAACTACCATATAATATAAAAACTCATTAGAAAATGATCAATAAGGACAACTTTCAACAAAGGCTCAATGGACAAGGAAAAGTAGTTGGCAAAAGAAAAGAAAGATTGAGGTGACAACATGTTTCTATCAAGCCATTTGAGGACCCTTTTAGATCCAAAGAGGAGATTACTCCATGTATACCATGCAAAGTGATTGCTACAACAACCAATATTTGGATTAAAAAGTTCCAATTTATTGCACATGTAGCAACAAGCTATCATCTTGCCAATTGTCTAGCATATAAGAAGATTACCACACTTGTCTCATGCCTCTCCTAACATATTAAAGACCCACACACAACATAAGCTAGTGTAGGAGCTAAGTCAACAATCCATCCCTAAAGATCCTATGTTTCAATAGCATTATTGGAAGCATAAATACTAATAACACTCAAATAATGATTGTCAATATTAAAGTGGGCCCATAAAACCTTGTTGGTGGGGTCAAATTCCTAATCCACTAAGTGTGACCCTATTGCTCAACAAATAGTAACTAATTGGCTATATGACACAACAAATTGAAAAAAATAAAAGGCCTAAAAGGGTTGGCTATTGAGTTAGTAGAGATGTGTTAAGGAAGAATTGGGTTTCCTTTGCCATGGGCTTGGCAAACTACCATATAATGTAAAAATTCATTAGAAAGTGATCAATAAGGACAACTTTCAACAAAGGCTCAATGGACAAGGAAAAATAGTTGGCAAAAGAAATGAAAGATTGAGGTGACAACATGGTTCTATCAAACCATTTAAGGACCCTTACATATCTAGAGAGAAGATTACTCCATGTATACCATGCAAATTGATTGCTACAACAACCAATATTTGGATTAAAAAGCTCCAATTTATTGCACATGTAGCAACAAGCTTTCCTCTTGCCAATTGTCTAGCGTATAAGAAGATTACCACACTTGTCTCATGCCTCTCCCAACGAATTAATGTTCCCACACGCAACATAAGCTAGTATAGGAGCTAAGTCAACAATCCATCCCTAAAGATTCTATGTTTCAATAACATTATTGAAAGCATAAATACTAATAACACTAAAATAATGATTCTCATTATTAAAGTGGGCCCATAAAACCTTGTTGGTGCAGCCACATTCCGAATCCACTAAGTGTGACCACCATTTAGGAGAAAGAAAAGTAATAACCCTATCGCTGTCAAATGGTAACTAATTAGCTATATGACAACAAATTGAAAAAATAAAAAAGCCTAAAATTTTAACCTCGTACATATTTAAAAAATTCAAAATTTACAAATCATTATAGTAAACTATCTATTACACATGCACACTAGAAAATATTTTTCTGAATAATTTTTCTTTTTCTTTATATGGACACTAATCGAAGCCTTAGTAATATATCTAAATAATATGCTGGCGAATTTGTAAATTTTTTAAATATTAAAAATAAATATGACAGAATTTGATAGAACGGCATTGTACGATATTGAACCAAAGTTCCACTAATTGAGTCCGACCAGACGACATAGGTTCAAACCCCATAGGCTAGCAGGTAATCTCACAAAAATTCGAAGTAACTGTATTGCGACTACTTTTCACTATAATGTATAAATTATTATTCTCACATAATTATTTAATTCTTGGAGTACAAACTAGTGCGCAAACTTTAGAGTTATAAATTCTTTAAATTATTATGAATGATTTCTCCCTTATCTTTCGAGAATCAAATCTTGCTTTTAGTGGGTAAGCTCGATTTCATTCCAGTACACCACTTCTTAATGTTACGTGTCTCCATACCCGTTTTAATCATGAAATTCGTAAATGCTTTCTGTTTTTCAAATGTTCATTGAACAAACTACAGACAACTCTTCGAGCATTAGAAAATATAAGAGGAACTTCTTTCTGATACCTGCCACTATTAGTATTATTTTTCATTAGATAAGAATAAAAATTGACTGTTAAGAAAGTCTAATGTTCCATTGTTTGACTCTTTTCAAATCGCACCTTTAATCTTGATAGAAAGATTTTTAAAAGACTGTATTAAAGTCTGAAATGAAAGATCAGAAGAATATATCATTGTCAAAGATGATAAGAACGATTCTTACACGGTAGAACTTCAGGAATCCACTCTGAAAGCTTGAATGGACATTTTCCTGAACTTGGGGAATCCACTCAAAAGCATGAATGAACATTTACCAGAACCTCCGGAATCCACTATAAAAGCAAGAAGGAACATTTAATTGGGAACTGAATAAAGCAGGAGAAAATTATTCAGCCAGAAAGAAGCCTTTGATTGGAAAGTTAAAAGAATAAGCGCAGACCAATATGTAAAAAGCATATAATTCTGCGTGATAAGTACCTGCAATGTTCAGTGAATAAGACCTAATATTCGTTTACTTTTCACGAGTGTATTAGGCCAATTAGGCCAATTACAAGGTAACACCGTAGCCCTAATTGAAAAGGCGAAGAAAGAAATGAGAACTGAAGCTCACCATCGATTTAGTAAACGTTAATCGATAGAGGGGGGAATTTAACAACACACGTTCTGCATATTCAACTTCAATGATTGGGCAGTCAATTAAAGAGAGATGGAGAAAAGGTAAATATTGAAATTCTTTATTTTTTTTTAAAGCAAGGGCTGTTTCTCAAGCTAATTAAGATCGGTCTAATTAAGATGGGGAGTAGCTATTCAACAGATAAAAAGTTAATTTCCTTTAATAAAAATAGGATAATTATTTACCACTTTTTAGTGTAGATGAGGTATAAAATTGAAATATTTTTAAACATCATCCACTTCAAGACGATTTTGATGAATAAAAATAGGACAAATATTTACCACTGTTTATTGTGGATGAGGTGTAAAATCCCTATTGACTATTTAATCATTGAAATGGATGATGTTTAAGTAGAGTGATAAAATTGTTATTTACAATTTGACTATAGACCCACATGATGTCTAAGTAGAGGTAGATGTGACATGCAAAAATATAAATAAGAGAAATAAGTGGTCTGCTCACACCCTTCCTACATAAAAGGAAGGTCTTTTGAAGGAATAAGCATCTATCACATTTAGCTATGTTTCAAGATTATATGGCGGCTTGCATTTTCCATTTTACTCGATTTAATTTAGATATATTATTTCTAATAATGTCAGATAATTATATTAATTTATAAATAAGCTAATTAAATGAAATGCATATTATTGAGTAGAAATTAATATAGATTGGAATGATAATTTAGAATTAAATGTTTGGTTAGACAATTAAATGCAAAAGGATAGGGGTATTTAGTTCTATATCCAATGTCGTGGTGCAGACTTTGATGACTTGGTGCAAACAACTAGCTATCCAAGGTGCAGTCTCTATTTGAAGTTGCATATTGACCCATCATTCTTTTTTGATCGAATCTATAGATCTAGATCATTTGTGCAGGCTCAAATCTATTTTGTAAGTTTTGGATTTGATTCTACTATTTGTGTGCTTCTTCTTTTTAGTTGACCCAATTATTTGCACTTCATTGAATGGTAAGGACTAACAATGTTTATTAATAGTTAGAGTAGATAACCAAATTGCAAGGATCGTGTTCTCCTATATATCTGCCCCTTGATATGATTAACTTTAATGGTCATCGTAAATGTTAGTAAGCAACATGCAAGTGTACAAGTGTCCTAGAATGATTATGTAGGTTTTAGCTCATTTTAGTGCGTGAATTAGAAGTGTTCCTAATGAGTACCACGTAGAGCTCACAAAACATGCAAATACATCTTCCTTTTTCTGTCCTAAAAACCATTGCATTCCTTGATTGTACCTTAAAGATTGATAAAAACCTTATTTAATTTTGTTAAAAGTAGATATAAATTGCGGCACTTGTTGCGATTAAATGGTTTCGTGTTACAAGTTTTTCCTGACAAATTTTTGTAGAAATACAATTTTGAGTGTAGGAATCTTTCCACTACAAAAGATGAGGTCTTCAAGGAGCTCTAGAGATCGGTGGAAGCTTAGGAGATGCTCCTAGTAGCTCCGAAGTTCAGTAGCAGTGGTAATAATAGAAGCTCTAGAGATGCTTCTAACACTCTGGAGTTCTGCAGAAGATGCCAAAGATTTTGAAGAAGACTGTGGCTTAACATACCAGCTCAAATTCCATCTAGATTCTTAGGAGATATGTTGACCACCCTTCTTGATGTCACTGATTTAGATGGAGAAAAGAAGCTATAGTTGACTATTTTTGCATGAGGACAAAAGTTACTAGAACTGATTATTTCAAGTTATTTGTTTTTTATCAATGGCCTTCATGGCCTCTTTAAACTCAAGTTAAAATCATGTTTAAAGTGATACCTTTAGTGTCACTTTAATAATTTCTTACAGTTTGCATGACTCTCTTTTTGAGTATTAGACCGTATGTTTAGAACATAGAATAAGGATTTGATAGTTGATCCAAAATTGTTAGTAGAAAAATAATCTAGAGATATTTTATTAGAACTATATATATATATATATATAAAAAAGATAGATTGATTTTTGGAAAAGAAGCATATACTTTGTTTTGTAAAAGCACATACTCTATTTTTGGAAGCACCATAAATAATGTTGGTAGTTTCATAGTCTAAAGTATTGATTTGGTCTTTCCTCTAGATGTGTCGAGCAAGAGCCCACTCCCACTAAAGGAGTAGGGACTAGTATTAATAGATAAGTTTCTTATTTTGATTGATTTTGAAATTGCATAGTTAGATTCACCATTTTTATAAATAGATTTGTTGTTCCATTTTAAATTATTATTTTCAGATTTCTGATAAAGTAGATTTGTTTCAATAGTTGTAATCTTTTAAATTCCTAGATTAAGATTCTTTCAAGTAATTGGATGCATGATTAGATAAGAAGGTTTAATTCTGAAGGTGTAGTTTAGGAACTACTAGTGAATAATTTTTATTGCAAATAGCCATGGACACTATCTTGGATTTGAGAACATAGAAAATCATTCTATTTAAATGCAATGTAGGCAATGACCCTTGTCATTTTTGGCACCATTGTTGGGGAACTAGTGTTGGTAGAAGCCCTAGTTAACAGTTCTTAAAATAGAATTAGTTTATTTTTGTATGATTAGACCTAGAGATTCACTAGGTAGAGTTATAAAATAGAAAAAACCCTAACCTCAGTCCATAGGTGAAAGTAGTGGGGTAGATCTGGATGTCTTTAAGAAAGGAAATCTTTCATCTAATGCATTGGAATTACCATCAAACCTATTTGCTCCTGCATCTGCAAAGCATCATTTAATCTCATAATACATCCAATAGTTGCAAGAAAAGAATAAGAAAATTAAAATTGACATCTTAAAACCCTTTAATTCTCAAGAAAGCCCACTTGATCTAGTTGCCATGGGAGACAATCATAATGACAATGAAAACTAAGATCCTCTTAAAGAAAGGACTCCAAGGAGGACTTTATCTTATCCTATAGTCTTAGATCCTGAGGGCAATGCCCTGATAAAGAATATTTCCCCATCTATACTTCCCACCTTTAGGGGAATTCCTTTAGAGGATCTAGACTAATTTCTATTTGAGTTCAGTGTCATATGCCAAATATATGATTATGGCTCTAATAATCACAAGTTAAAGTTGTATCACTCTAAACTCAAGGATTCATCCATGAGATGGTTTATGGGATTAACCCCTAATTCCATCCATTCCTAGGATTAGATGGAGACTAAATTCCTTAACAAATATCATGACTATTGCCAAATGAGTGATAGTAAAGAGGAACTTTTTAGGACCAAGTAGAAAGAGGAACAGAGTTTAGAGGACTATATGGACATATTCAATTTTTCTTTGTAGAGATATGGTAATCCCTGGTAATCGCTTTGAACATGGCCTAGCTAAAGATTTATTTTTGAGAGGATTGGAGAAGGAGTCAAACCAAGCATTGGATTTGATGGGAAAAGGAAACATAAACAAACTGGACATTCCATTAATTGAGGAAATTTGTAGAAATTACCCAAGGACACAGGATGGAGCTAGAAGCTCAAAGTATCTTAAAGGAAAGAATGACATAATGCAGTTGATGGAAGAATTTGTCAATTTTAAAATAGACATTCTGGTACAATTAAACACCATTGTAGTTGGGATTAAGGAGAAAAACAAAATAATAGAAACACTATCTATTTACTATCTGAGATATAGAAACAAACATTTTCTACGAGAATTTCTCTTAGATAAGACTGAAATCTATCAAATTTGTGATAAAAACCATCCTTCCAACCAATGTGATCAACTTCCAACCTTGAAGTTCAACTAACAAAGAAAAATGTTCAAGTCAAGGAGGAGTTAAACTATGTTGGACAAAAACAAACTGATAATTTTCCATACAACCAATATCCAATCATCCTTCTTTTAGAGTTCCTTCAAACTAGGGAAATAATCAATGGAATTCAAAGTGGAATGGTCCTATGAATCCCCCTCAACAGGGGCCACAAGACTAGAAAAACTAGCAATGGTCAAACCAACAATGGCCCAATCAAGAATGGATAAATCATCCATGACCCAATCAACATTGGTGATAGCAATTTCAGCCCTAGTTTGGAACATAACACATGCAACAAGAGTGGGGTTCTCAACAAAATTATAAGAAGTCATACCAAGGCCAACAAAGGTGCTATCTAAATCAATACAAAGGGCTTTTAACTAGTCCAACAAATAAACTAAATCAACCTCAAAATAGACCAGTTAGTCAACCATCTCTACCTGTACAACACATAATAAAGCTGAGACATAATAAACAAGGAGAAACACTTTACCTAACTAATCAAGAAAACATGGCTGGAATAAATGCTATCTATTTGAATAATATTCATCTCCATTCAGGAAAGGATTTACCAAGACCATCTTCTCCTTTAATTGTTGAGATTACTGATGAATAGGAATCCACAAATTGCTCTAAAAAAACAACCTCAGGAAGAGATTACTAATTCTAAAGTGCCCCAAAAATAGTTTTTAGATCACTCTAGAGTTCCTCTAGAGATTCCTTCTAGAACATCTCTGGAGAGGCACTCTAGAACTTTTTCCAAACTACACTCTAGAACTACTCTAGAGACTAAAAAACATGCACCATTCCCTGAATAGATTAAACAAACCGCTCCCCAAAAAAAACCTCATCTAAAGAAATTTAGCCTATCAATGAGTCTTAATTGCTAAAAGAAATCAAACAATTAAACATTAAAATTCCACTCATACATGCCATGAGAGATGTCCTAGAACTCAACTAGTTTATTAAACAACATTATGTCAAAACATAAGGTAGAAAAAAACTTTTCTAAAACTATTTGGATGGAGGGTAAGGTAGTTGACCTACTGGTTAGAGAAATTCTCTTCCCTAAGTATGGTGACCTTGGAAACCCTATTATCATAGTCCACATTGGATGGGTTGAGATATCAAATGTTTTGGTTGACTTGGGAGCAACAATCAATGTTGTGATAGTCCACACTTTAGACAAACTAGCTCTTATAGGTATCATGTTCACTTCCATAGTTTTACAATTAGCTGATCAGTTAGTAGCAATCCCAAAAGGAGTGCTAACTAATGTCCCAGTCATAGAGGAAATTCATTGGATTTTCTAGTTGATTTTATGATCTTAAAGCCAAGAAACCAAAGAAATACTTATCCATTGATCTTAGGAAGACCATGATTGGCTAGTACAGTAACATCAATTGATTGTAGGATAGGGGATATGGTTATATCCAATGGGATAGATATGAAGAAAATATTTCTATATCTTCCAGCTAAGCACTCTATGAAATATTTAGGTAAAGTCTAGATTGTTGAACCCAATAACGCATAAAATAGTGCATCTTACCATCATTGAACACCTATGAGACTTGGGGGAAGATATATATGTTGACACTCCTAAAGACATTAGTCACATCATTATAGGTAACCATGTGATGGAATTTGTTGAGGATCCAACAATAGAAGTTTTAGCAGTAACACACTATTCCTTAGAAAATGACATTCCATATTGTGAAACTTTTTATAGAGACATTGATACCTTTCACATGTTACTGGAAAATTCGTGTCCTTTGAATCCAATGAAAAATGAGCACAAGATAGTTCAATCCATTAATTGGGACACCAAGTAGATTATTGTTTAACTAGGAAATACTTTGAACATTAACAACTAGTTGACAAGAAAGTACGAAACAAAACTTATTGACCTTTTGGTGTCATATTGTAGCTTTTTCTTGGGAGTATCAGGACATGAAAGGTATCATTCCTAAAATATGGACCCATCATATCTAAAATAAGGATGTTAAACTAGTTAGGAAACCCCAAAGGAGACTGAACCCAACACTAAAAGAGATAGTAAAAACAAAGATAAAGGAATTGTTACAAGTAAGATTTATCTACCCAATTTCTGACAATTAGTGGGTATCCCCTTTGGTCATTGTGCCTAATGGAATTAGAAAATGGAGAGTGTGTAGACTATAGAGAACTGAATAAGGACACTAAAAAGATTATTTTCCCCTACCATTCATTGATCAAGTTTTAGATAACCTAGCAGGGAAAAAGTACTTTTCATTTCTAGATGGGTTGAGTGGGTAAAATCAGATTTTGGTGGCACCAAAAAACCAAGACAAGATCACACTTACCTGCTCATGGGGCACTTTTGCATATAGATTTCTCCCATTTGGCTTGTGTAACACACCAACTACTTTGCAAGGGTTGTATTGGCTATTTTTGCTAAGTTAGCCAATGAATGTATGAAGGTTTATATGGATGACTTTACCATTTATGGAAACATATTTGAAGAAGTTGTCCAAAATCTAGAAAAAATCCTAGAATGCTATGAAAAATACCATCTATCACTTAGCCATGAAAAATGCTACATGATGGTAGAACAAGGCATTGTTCTTAGGCATCACACATCTGTAGAGGGAATTAAAGTGGATACTAACAAAGTGGAAGTGATCAAACAAATGCCCACACCTAAAAATCAAATTGATGTTAGGAGCTTCTTGGGTCATGCAGGTTACTACAGGAGATTCATAGAAAATTTCAGTGGACTAGCTGCCCCAATGTTTTCTCTCTTAACAAAGGACACTGAATTCAACTAGACAAAAGAATGCCAAAAAAATTTGACACCATAAAAGAAAAATTGACTATCACTCTTGTTTTGAGGGGACCTAATAACGGTTAGGGAATAGGGAATAGGGAGCTGAGGGAAAGAGTACCAATGTAATATAAGTCATGGAAACCCACCAAAATGCACCAAATTGAGGAAATAGGGAAGCATGGGTTAAAGAGAACGTATGACAACATGGGTAAACTTAAAACCCCACTTAGAGTTAGAAAATAAATTAGACACTCTCATACTTAAGATTTGGGAGATTACAATTTTCTCAATAAGAAAGAATGATATTTTTTGAGATTTTTTACCACAAGGATTTCCCCATGTAATTTATGTATAATGTACAATGCTTGTCTCCATTTTAATTTCTGCATATTTTATTTCTTTTTATTGTAGTGAATGATTAATATGGATATAGCTAATAATATTAAAGTTGTAACATGCTTCTTCTCCACACATTCAAAATAAAATTATTTTCAATTGTTTTTGTGGAAGTTAGTTGATGCATATGTTCAGTGATTAGTTTTTCAAGATATAACTACTTAAGATTAATAAAAATATATAAAAATTGTAGCACATGCTCTTAGCTATATTTACACCAATTTGTTCTTAAAAATAATTACTGAAACATAAAATTTGAGTAGATTCCAGGATGGGTGGTTTGGGCACACCGAACACTATTATATTTTGGTAATAAAAACATGACCACTTTTATGAGTACTCAACATAAGAGCATCTTAATCTTAACCATTTTTGGAAAGATTTAGTAGTTTAGAAACTAGATTCAAAGTACTAGAATTCTTATTCATATCACATCTTAAAAATTTGAGTAATTAGGCAGCTTGAATTACTTCTCAAAATTAAATTTAATCAATTTTAAGAAAAAAGTTGCTTCATTTGAGCCCTCTTATTTCCTCCAATTTCCATGCACATGAAGTGTTGTGCATATTTGGTACTATTGAGTTTTGAGTCTCCTAGGTCTCATTGGTCATGAGGTGCATTTAAAAGGAAATAAGAGTCATTTTTGAAACTTTGTTCAAACCTTATGTATGTCTAATAAGTTTTGAAAGGTCTAAAATGTTTTGTAATGCATGTATCTTTTGTCATGTAGTAATATGTTAGAGTGTTAAAGTTTTTTGAAAAAGTCTTAAAAGTAACACATGCAAGGCACATTCATTTCATTTATCTTGGAGGGAACTATATTTTTAAAAGGAGTCTAGGTCCTAGGTTCTAGGGTTTTATGTCTTTAGGTTTAAGGAAGGTTTCTAGGACTTTTCTTCTAATCTATAGGTTTCAACTTCATGGAAAGAAGAATAAAAGAAGAGTTTTCAGATCCATAAATTCCAAAAGGATGAAGGAGGGGATATGAAGATCATAGAGAACTTTAGAAAAGCCTACCAATCTCAAAATACACACTATGTATTTTAGCAGATCGCTTGAAATACACAATGTGTGTTTGGACTATCTAGGGTTTGAAAGGTCTATCAAGGAGCTCTATAGACCCATTGAAATATATAGTGATTTTTCATCCTTTCGAGGTTCAAAAGATCATTTTCAAGGTCATTAAATTATACTTGGGTGCTTGATAAGCTCAAGGTTGAGCTTGAACATGATATCACCATTGATATTACATTGTAAAAGTTTGAAACCATTAAATATTACTACACTGTGATTGATTATGGATAGTTTTATGTTAAGTTTAAATCATTTAAGGGAATATAAAATGCATATTATAAACCCTTGAAAGCTCATTGAAGACCATTTGAATATTTTCATGACAGTTAGGAAGTTTGCATTATAGTTAAAGGTCTATCAAATCTTAGCTAAGAGCCTGTGAAGCATCATCAAAAGATCTATAAAAGTTTGGTGATAGAGCAATGAAGGAAATAAAAACATGACAACCGCTAGAGATGGAGATAGATGGTCCACTGGTTTTCAAAGTAAAAGAGATGAAATGCAGTAGAGAGGTCTCAAATAAGTGCAGTATGGGGGTAGTTTAGGTTTAAAGCATGTTAAACCTTCTACGGGTTCATGAAGCCTTTAAGCAAGTTTTCCTAGTATGTAGAGCCACATAGACCTGTACATAATCTATAAATCAAGGTTTGAACAAAGAATAAAATCTTGCAGAGATTATTGGAAGGTCTTATAAGCTTTTATAAATCTATGGAAACCCCAAAAGGTTCTGTATAATCATCTTGATGCATAAGGAGTGCTAAGTGATCTAGTTAAAGGAGATATAAGACATATGGGATAGACGAGTTAGATGATTTGGAAGTCCGACGGTCTTATAACCTTGCTTATGCTATGCATACATGTCCTTATGATCTTATGATGAATCAAATGCATATTTTAACATCATAATGGAGGGTGCAGAGAAACTTGTAGATGCAGTGATTTTGAGAGTGCAGTGTGAAGCCATAGAAGGTATGTCAAGTTGTTTGGAAATATTTTAGGGTTATAAAGGCATATTAAGGGTCTGTGAATAATTTGTAAGGTTTGTGAAAACATAGGAAACCTTGCATAATGTGTAAAGGTCTATATAAACTCTTGAAAACTCAATAAAACCTTGAAGACCCTATATTACAACCTATAGGTCTGCATACCCCTAGGAAGGTGTACCTAAGCCCTAGAGGTTCTGTTAAGAGTATAGAAGACCCTGCCAAGAATATAAAAGTATACGAGACCATTTCAAGGGTCAATGAGATGTTCTTAACCCCTTTCAAGCATTCCTATGATGTGTTCATGCATTTGAAGGGATTTGTGAAACACTTGTAGGTTTTCTATAGAGTTTTGATAGCCAACAAAGGTTATGGAATGGTTTGCATGGCCATAACAGGGTCTTTCATGTCTTGTAGGGCTTAGTGGGAATAACATTTTTACCTTTGTATAACCATGAGGACACGGTAGTTAACCCTATAGGTTTGTCAAGTCATTCAAGGTCTATCAAATCTTTTGTAAGGTTTGTATTTGTCATCTTTATGATTGTATAGCCCTAATCTAGCATCCACATAATCATAAATAAGGTCTCTTACATTCTAAGATCCCTATGACAACCCTAGAAGAGTCTTGTTTGATCATAATGAAACCCATGGAAACTCTAAAGGGTTTGTAAACTAGTGTAAGGGTCAACAAAACCATATATGCTTGTGTAGAGTATGAAGAGGGCTATACAACTATTAAGGAGTAGATATGAGAACCTAAAACTCTACAAAATCCATTGGATGATATGTAACTAAATGTGAAAGGTTTACCAAGTCATTCTACAAGTCTGCTAAGTGATAAAATACATAATGTGTACTTGAACCTTGTTAAAATACACACTATGTATAGCTAATTCAAGCCTGGTATAACCCTAAGAAACCTCTCAAACCCTAAAGGGTGTTCATAATAGTTTGTATCTCTTCCACAAACCATATAAAAACTTTTTATGCTCCTAAGGGACTCTGTTAAAACTCTGAAGGACTTTATCAAATCTTAAAGAGCATGTGTAGTCCTAGTTAGGTCTACATGACTATCTTAAGCTCTATCAAGCATTATGGAGGCTATGAAGCATTTGAAGATGAGGCACCTCAAGACCTTTTCACTGGAGTGATGCTCCACAACATGGAGTGACAACATTGTCATCACAAGACTAAAAAAGAACATGTAGAGAGTAGAAACTATGAGTGGGTTATGAGGTTGTAGTTATCAGTCCTAGTGAAAGAAGACTTGTCCTCACACCACTAAAAAGAGTTAAAGACATCAGAATCAATTCAAGAAAGATAGGAAACATGTTCCTATTTCTATGCAAGAGAAATTAGAAGAGGTCAAAGCATTTAATAGCCCAGTTTCACTACTTCTCCAACATGACACATCTTCAAATGTGGTAATAGTTTTGAGTTTTTTAGGATTGTTAGTAGTGGGAGCCAACTAACCTCTTCCTTGATGCCAAGGAGATCAACTGAAAATTTTTAACAAAGTAGTTAGTCTTTACTCTCTACTAGAGGACACTTCTTAAATCTTCTCAAGGATGTTTTGCCTTCCCAGATATGCTACTGTAATGAGACAAGGATCTCTATTTCTAGATTTTTGTAAGAGATATTTGCACCCTGAATCTATAATAGTTGATTTTAGCCTTCACTATCAATAAAAACTGCATATTTTACCTTTGATTTACTATAATATTGTGGTTTCTATATAAGATTTATAGGTTTCTCTTGTGGAAAGCAATCCCTTTCACAAATGCATTTCTTTTCCTGACCTATGTGAAAGTATTCATGAGTTTGTGCAAGTGCAGGGAATATTCTTGAGATGGTTTTATGTTAAACAAACATGTCCATAAATCCTTCAAGCATTGATGCATCACCACTTAGTATTTTTCAGTTATTTCCTTTTGTCTATTTCCATCAACAAAAGTTAGAATAGGATTAGTTGTAGTTTCTCTATCTAAATCTTAGGCTTAGATATGAACTGGCCTTCTCTAGAGGTCTGATCTCAACTTTAGCAGGGTCCCATGCCTAGAGATCATTCCTATTGTGTCATTGAAATGTTGAACTAGGTTCAACAATGGTGCAATTTTATGTGACAATAGGTACATTAGTTAATACTTCATGAATATGAATATGTAATGAATCTAAGAAAGATAAACAATGTTAATAGTATATTGGTTACTTGTTTTTTAGTTCAAGGCAATCTAATGGTTAGGGAGGATATGGCTTCTTAGATGTCTAGATTCATATCACCTTCCCCATATGTAGTGAGAGTATTGGATGGAGTTGGAGTTCTTGGACATTATTTCAGTGAACAACTAGATATTGCATATTTGGATTGTACTTTCTATCATTCATTAATGATTATTGCATATGTGGGTCTATTGGGCATATTGCCTTTTGAGTTGTATATTATTCAATGCATGTATTATTGGATTTAGTTGTACTAGGAACTCATTGAAGATGTATTTCATAGTGAACAACCTATGGATGTAATCATTTGTGTTGTTCATTGTACTTGTTATGGATTCATGGAATTACTCAATCATTGATTTGGTATGAGAAATTTTATAGTTGGCATTTTTAGGGTTGTTAGAAACTAAAGACTTCATGGTATCAATAGACAACATTGAATTTTCTAGACAAGGGTTAATCTCCTTAATTAATCCCTTTGATCTGATTTAATAGTTTTGAACAAAGGTCAAAGGCATGCTTAACAATCATTCAATATGCCTAGTCTATCTTTATGATGTAGATGCTAATGCTAGCTAATAAGACAATGATGCACTAGGATATTCTCTAACTGATGATGTAATGACTGGATAAGAGATGCACTAGATTAGAATGAATTAGGGTTTATCCTTTCATAAAAATACACTAACATAATAATCACACATCTACTACTCAAGTCAATAAGTAATGGCTAGTAAGAAGGGAGTTGGCTTAGGACTAGGATTAAGTTTGAAATTGGAAATATAGGGTTAAATCCATGATGTGGATCTCAACCAAGTTCAAGTCCGTACCTATGGCTTCGACATAGGGTAGAGAATGGGTAATCTTCATATAAGGTTTGGACTCTTAGGATGTGTGAAGGAAGGTTTAGATTACCTTACCAACTTTTTTATGTAGAAACATACAATTTGTACACTAATCATTGCATTTAAAGTATCCTATCAAAATGGGCCCAAAATGAATTTAAGCAAAACTACAAAGTATACACTTTTCATCATTACCAAACTGATACAAATAATTTTTCAACTTACCTCTTACTGATATTATAATCCATATTCTATCTCTTCCCATCACTTTGCTATTTTTAAAAAATTCTAAAATATCTATGATTTATAAATACTCACTAGTTATTTGCAGGTTTACTTAACAAACAATATAAACTATGTAAACTATTCACATTTAACTGTGATATTTGTTGGGAACATTTTTTATGGAGAGAAGAGGAACCCAACCATTTAAATAGAATAAAACAAACTGTTTTTATTCACATCTATGGAAGACCTTGTAGATCTTTTGAGAGCAAAGATACAATAACTTAATAAATATATTCACAGCTAAGCTGCCAATATCCCAACTCTGTTACAAGATGTGCAGCCTCTCAATAACTTTTTTTTTAGCCGTCGTAAAAAGGACTTCGTATTCAGTTGGAAAATTCAATAACCTAGGTATATGTATCTTCATTTCTTATTGAGGGCTTCTGTTTCACTTTCTTCCATATTGTAGAACGTATCAAAACATACCTTACAAAGCCATATTTATATTATCTATATCAATCTTCCATTACTGGGTGATGAAAGCTTACTCTGAATAGTAGTATCAACAGGTTAATAGACAGAAGAGAATGGGTTTTCTAAATGATAGATTGAATCATGAGCTCCTCTTCTCCTTCTTGGTTGGTGCAAGTAAAGCTATTGTTTGAGGCATTTGGTGTTTGGGAGATTGTAAGCATATGGACAACCTCCCTCATGGTTGGCCTTTCTACACTGCGCTCCTGTACACATAGCATGGCAACATTGAAAACATGAATCACCTCTTGCAAAGGAACGCTGGACAACCTCTTGTCTATGACTTCCATAACTCTTTCTTTTGAAGAACCAGTCATTTTTCTTACCCACTGGACAATATCCATTTCCTCCCCAAATTCACCCACTGCCTTTCTCCCACATATTAACTCCAGCAGAACAACTCCAAAGCTGTACACATCACTTTTCTCATCGACATTAAGGGAGTAGGCATATTCTGATATCATAATGGGTGTCAATGAACACATTTAAAGATAATTATGTCAAGAGAAGAAAATGCATGAAAGAAATTATATCAATGTCTACAAATGTTGTTATTCAATGGAGAACAAAAGCTAAGCTATGTTAAAAGACAAGAAAAACTGTCAAATAAAAGGATTGAAGAGGGGAGAAAAAAAATATTTTTATGTTCTCAAATGATTAGAATCTTTTCCTCCAAAATAGGAGCAGCTAATGTTTAGGAGGTTATTTTTTAACAGGTGCAGAGGGGGTGGGGCTGAAACTTTCCCCCACCAGCTTAGGGAGTTAAGTACCAGTTTTTTCATTCTTTGGAGGGAATTTTTTTAGCATAAATTATTTAGTATAAACTATTGTTAAAATAACTTTATGAGACCACCAACTTCCATAAAATTAGGAGATTAAAATTTTAACCATACGGACAAGTACAAAATTTATGGGACCACTGGCTGTAAAATGCTCCTAAAAAATTTCAGCAATGCCTCTCAGATAATTTAAGAAGCCCCCTCCCATGGGACCGCTTCCTTAGAGTATGTCAACCAAGTTAGTCAATGGACTGGGAAAGACAGCTATAGAAAAGGTAAGGTGCAGAGTAAAAAAAATAAAAAAGGAGCGAATAGTAAGAACTAAATTCTTCTAATGCCAAGAGATGACTACAGTCAGTAGACTGCAACAGAAAAGATATTCCAGAATAGATACAAGAGAAAACAAATGAGGAATGATAGAATGAAAGACACCATAGGAATGTTTACAAAAGAAAACCTTACAGGTCAACGGCACTGTAAAGGAACTCTGAGAATATTTAAGAGGGGGTTAACGTGTTCGAACATCGTTAGAAAAGAAGAGTCTTTGAAGGTTTGCAAATAGTTACTTAAAAAGTTCAGATTCATGTAATTGTTACTTAAATGTACAAACTTGTGTGATTGCCATTATAAATCTATGTTGATCATCCTAAACATTAAAACCATACCTGGAGCAATATAACCATCAGAGCCTGCTACGGAAAACATGCAATTTGAGGCAGCAGAATCTTGAAGGAATTTGGTGAGTCCAAAACCTGCTATACGGGCTTCAAAATTGGAGGCAAGCAGAATATGGTTGGAGTTGACATCACGGTGCACTATAAGGGTAGAACAGTCATGATGAAGGTAGCAAAGACCCTTTGCAGCCTCTATGCCAATCTTGTACCTTGTTCCCCACTGCAGGTACTTGCCTGTTCTGCCATGGAGCAGCTCTCCTAGGCTTCCGTTGGGCATGTATTCATAAACAAGAAGATTTGTCTTCTGATTAGAACAAAATCCGAGCAATTTCACTATATTCCGATGGCGAACATTCCCTAAAGTCAAAATATCTGTGTCAAATCCATGATCATGATAATGATCATAATCATAAGAAGAGCCTCTGCCTCTGCCGCTGCCCCTGCTTCTGGCTCTATCAACAGCTAGTAATCTCTTTATAGCAACTTGCTCACCGTTAGGCATTATGCCCTTATAGACAATGCCAGACCCACCTTCGCCAATGATATTGTCCTCCTTGAGGCAATCTAGCACATCCTTACAGGAGAAATGGAGCCTTTGGAAAGCTGTTAGTCTCCAGGTCCTTGAGGAATTGGTCTTCCAGAGGGCTCTGCCTTTACAAATGGCAGGAATAACGAAGGCCAGAGAGCAAATCAGCAACCCAATCACCAGAAGCAATTTAGCAGTAGACGAAGACATAAATGTACCATTATCCCTATAGGATTGAGAAGATTGGTTACAAACCGGAGTCAAATAAGGTACACACAGCCCTGGATTTCCTACAAAGGAAGACGCATTGAAGAAACTGAATTGCCCACTCTGAGGTACCAAACCAGACAGATTGTTAAAGGACAAGTCTACACTAGTCAAGCTCTGCATACCTCCGATTTGCTTAGGAATGTTCCCAAATATATTGTTTCTAGAGATGTTAAGATAGTTGAGATTCTGCATTTCAGAGATTTCCGGTGGAATACTCCCACTCAGGTAATTTGTGCTCAAATCCACATAAGTTAGAGACCCACATTCACTAATCTCAGGGGGTATTTGTCCAGACAATTGATTGTTGCTCAAATCTAATGTAGACAGCAGCTTAAGTCTACTTATCTCGCTTGGAATACTCCCACTAAACATGTTGCCACTAAGCAGAAGGGAATGCAAACGATGCAAGTTACCTATTGCTGGGGGAAGAGAGCCACTCAGTCTATTGTTGGATAAACTGACTTGTTCTAACTTCAAGGTAATAGAAATGGACGTGGGTATGCCTCCTGTAAGATAGTTATCATGCAATTCAATCATGCGAACAAAGGGAAGATTCAGAAAGCCATCTGGGATTGAACCGTTGAAGAGATTTTCTCCCATACGCACCTTCCTTAATGACCTGCAGTTGGCTAGAGTTTTGGGGATGGGGCCAAAGAAAAAATTCTGAAAAATAATAAGAGTTTCGAGTTTATCGTTCTTACAGAGATAAGGGGGTAGCAGACCAGTCAACCTGTTGAAGGAGAAGTCGAGGTATACGAGTCTGCCATTCTTACCGAGATTCTGAGGAATCTGGTCAGTGAAGTTATTCTGCCATAGATCAAGATGTTCAAGGTTAGGGAGATCCGCTATAAAAGAGGGAATAATACCATGGAGCCTGTTCTGAAACAGATTCAACACTGTCAAGTTGTGTAGCTTTTCAAATTCTTGAGGGATTTCGCCTGTGAGTTCATTGCTGGCGAAGACCAGATATCGGATGCTTGACAGATCTCCCAAACTACAAGGAATTAGACCAGAGAGGTTATTCACTTGGAGGAACAAGAGTTCCAGCAGCCTCGGTTTGCCTAGCTCAGGAGGAATAGGCCCAGAAAGAGTACAATTTGCTATATCCATTACAACAAGATTTGTGAGGTTCCCAAGCTCAGGAGGAATCCCTCCTTGGTAAGAATTATAGTAGCCAAGATATAGCTGCTCCAACATAACAAGCTTGCCAAACTCACTTGGGATTCTTCCAATAAGTTCATTTTCACTCAGTGCCAGGTATTTCAAACTTCCCAGCCTTGAATATTCAATTGGGATCCTGCCAGAAAAATAGTTGCCTCCAAAGTGCACATGTTGCAACTTGCTCAGCTCACTCAACTCCACAGGCAATGGCCCTGTAAAGTCGTTATTGTAAACATCCAGGACTTGCAAGTCCTTACACATGGAAATGCTGGAGGGGAATCTACCATTAATGAGATTATTGGAGAGATTCAAGGTTCTCAGGGTGGGAATATGGGTGATTTCAGTAGGTAAAGGACCGGTGAAATTGTTGGAAGCAAGTGTGAGATTCACAAGATTGCTTAGTTTCCCAATTTCGGGAGAAATTGAGCCATGCAATTTCATGTGAGCGATGTTAAGCCCAACAACTCGATAAGATTTATCGCATTGGACCCCTTTCCACCAACAATGGGAAGTTGAATTCGAATTGGCCTCACTTTTCCAGTTACTCAAAACATCTGGCGACCCTTCTGCAACGGCAACGGTTTTCTTCAGGGAAAGCAGGACTTGGGCCTCGCCAGATAGCCATGAAAAGCCATCTGCTGCTCCTGCCCCTGCTTCATCGATAACCAGCACTACCAGCAAGATGAAACTAAAGGAAAGGCTATTATATTTGGGCATGGTGAAAATGAGATACTCCCCAACAAGATTAAAGAAACTTATAAGCAGGTTATTAGAAAAGCTTGAACTGGCATAACTGAGACTGGCTGGGTTCGACTAGACTTAGGTTGAAGCAACTTAGCCATTTGCCTCTTTAATAAATGTCTGCATGGGCGTAAGTGGACAGTAGATACTGATTCTAATGCTCTTTCGTACTCATCATGCAATCATTTCAAACTATACCAATATCATATCGTATCATGTTCCTATTATGTTATAATATAGTGTCTCGAGCATGCCCGCCTAATTTTTTATTTTTTATTTTTTATTTTTTTTTGGGTTGCTTTACGTATTTTTAAAAATAGATTGGAAAAAACAGTGAGTACTACAAGTTATGTTTTTTTTAATATTTTTTTGTGAATTTCCTAATGGATGCATATGGAAAACTCCATCATGCAGTGTACAGTCACATAACTAGACAAAAGGGATAAAAAATGTATAAAATAAAGTGTACAACAATCCTATATATATTTTTTAAAAGTTTAATAAAGCATCAAAAGTTATTAAAAAAATCAATAAATATGTATTTAAGGAATATAAAAAAACCGATCAAAGAAATAAAAATTAATACCTTAACTTATTCAAAATATTAAAAAAATTATACAGTTATAAAGCTAAGAAGAGTTAAACATTTTGGTGGTGGTTTTATCAAATTTTGTTATAAAATAAATAAATTTGATGACATTGAAACAAAAAATGTTATTGAATATGAAAAACATGGCTTTGGAAGGTATCAAAGAGGTCCTATCCTTAAGTTTAGTCATCAAAGCCCACTCCAAGACTAAAAGCACAAGACCAAATTTTGAATAGATAATGCAAGTGCATTGAACTCATTATATAACACACTCATATTATGTAATGCAAATTCAATATATAACAATGTGTTATTAGAAATGAAGACAAACCACCACAATATAGAAATATGAAATTATGGTGAAATTTTAAAATTAAGTCTATAAAATACCAAAATGGAGATAAAACATGTAAATCGACAAAAAAAGAAATCAGAAAACTCAAGAGGACATGTCTGTATTATTTGGAAAAACTCCACTAGAAAAGACAAGTCTATATTATCTTCACGTTAGATTGCAATACATTCATTTCCTTTAATCCTGCATCCACTCTAATTGCACCTGTGTACCTGCAAACATACAATTCATACTCTACCCTTATCAAACTTCTATAAATAGAATTTTTAAGCTTATAGAAGAAGTCACTATAATATGGTGCCCAAACCTAAGATGACATACAAGATCAAGAATTAATGATACTCTTACACTTGTTATAACCACCTTCACATATAGTGCTCCATTATAGAAAGATTTTATGCCTACTTTAGGAATAGACAACAAGGTAAAAATAGACTCTTACATCTTCTTAGAGTTTGTCATAAGATGCTCTATAAAGACGATCCAATAATAGTTGACTCTTTGCAACATGTAAGGCACTACTAATAAAAGATGTTCTTACACCCACCATTAGTCACTAATAAAATTTGAGCAACAAATTTTACCTATTTACTATCCCAAGATAAATATCATAAATTACTCTCACTGTAAATAAATATTTACCACAATCAATGGATCTCACATCTCTTAGGGAATGCATTTACAAAATAATATTAGGAGTAATTAAGTACATATGATTTACAAGGTTGATGGCACCTTAGTCCTAACTTTCTCCCACTTGACAGCATACAAATTGTAAATACATACATCAAAATTTATAAATCAACTAAGAACAAGAAATAATACCCACTGCCTCCCTACACCAAGTGAACTCTTTTGCGCTCATAGGTTTGGTAAGATAATCAGCAACATTCTCTTAAGTATTAAACTTCTTCTACTCAATCTATCCATTTGTAACCATTTCCCAAGAAAAATGATACAGAACATCTACATGCTTAGTTCGAACATGACACATATAGTGTTGGGATAAAAAATTGCAGGTCCAAAATCCTAGAGTATTTCTCCTCCTTCCAGGCTCGGGGTGTCATCAAGGAGGTGAGAAAAAGGCTCATCCAAGATTAAGGATGGTTAAAGGCCAACTCTATGAGAGTAGTTGTGCTCTCCTGCACTTTAGGTTTAGCTACACCCATGAGGCATATTCCTAGAGGCATAAAATGGAACACAAATAAACATTCACATCCATACCCAATATACACTTGACCCCCATAATTGTGACTAGGTCAAGATGACTGGCTATAGAAACCTCTAATTACTTAAGTTGATTACACATCTTGTACATGCACCCATGACAAATGAAAATATTTATATCCTCATAAGATGGATTCATTTGACATTCTTTACACAATGATAAGATGTAGAGGTACTTGAACATGATTCACAAATGATTTAAACAATTTTAGGTCATTTATAATGATTCCTTGGTTATAAAACAGAACCACGAACAACATGTAAACTAAATTTAACCCTACTCCTACTCCTACAACTAACATGATGAGGATTTGATAAAATGAGAGTGATTGATCCTTCTCCAATATGGACCAGTGCCTACTCCAATGGGAAACAAAGCCATGAATAGAAAAGAGGAAAGAAACATATCCAATAAGCATCAATAGAAAACCAAAATGCATTTACATACATTTCTCAAATTACATTTCATATAATGGACATACTTATTAATCCTGAGCAAAATTGTAATGATTCATTTGCAACAAAAGAAATGAACCAACAAAAATATTGTATTGATTTAAATGTTATCACATGTATTATCAAATCCCTGTTATAATTGCACCAAGAAATATGGTGAAGGAAAAATACATAGATGTGACTATACATTCCCTTGAATCACTACAAACGGCCTTGGAGACATACCATTGCATGAAGATGTGTCCTATAATCCTTTCTCATGTGATATCAGATGCATCCCTTGGTTTACCACCTGAATTGGCCTGATTTGAAGCCCTAAAATCTTCTTGCGGCACTTGTAGACTAGACAATTGGTTCAATTACCAAACCTTCTTACATCCTCTTTTCATGTATATATAGCATTATTTCCCATGGCTGCACTTGGGTGGGAATCACCAACCCCACCTACTACATTAATGTCAACATTTGGATTCATCTACCACACCAATGGGCTCCAAAATGATCATTAATGGAGGTCCAGAGAGTCACTGGAATGTCCCATCATGTATTGAATAGTCAATTGGTTAAGAAAAAAAAATTGTTGGGCCCCAACAAATCGGGCTTCCGCCAAGTATTCCACTTCATTAATGAGAGTAGGAGACTCCCCGCAAATCTAAAAAGTGTAGAAGGAAAAACCATCAGGGTTCAAAAAATTGGGCTTACACCAAACCATTATCCTTTGAGTAGATGAGTGAGCACCAACCCAAAATTTGAAGTCCTCAAGTAAAGGAAGACTTATCAAGCTTTGGCAATTGGGTCATCATGATACATGCTTACCTAAAAATGGACATAGAAGGAAACCTCAACCCCTGAAGTTCAAAGAAACATAAGGAAACACTTATCAAGCTTCAAAAATTGGGCCTACGCTGAGCATCCAACAATCGATCATGAAGAACCTACACCACCTAATTTTGTGATCCTAAAAGACATAGAACAATTATGCAACATTACAGATTAGGAATTGGGAATACCATTGAAAGCATAACACTTCAATAATCTACCAAAGGACAAGAACCCTCCTAAACTCTGAAGTCTGAAAAATATAGACAAGGCAAACCATCAGACTTCGGTAGTCGATCCTTCACCATACCATCTACACTCGAGCATAACAAATGAAGAATCTCTAATGCCTAAAGTCTAAAATACTTAGGAAAAAAAGTATTTCAACTTCTGTCGAACAAGAGAAAAGAGGATGTTGGATCCCATGATCCCAAAACAATTAGAATAACTTTGAAGCTATTAGGAATTAGGGATCGGTCCCACCATGATATGTATGCTTCTGAAGCAAGGGAGAATGAGGAAGACCAACGCCCTGACCCCAAAACATAGCTAATTTTGTAAGATATTAGGGCGAGTTTAGCGCCAATGAGAATAACACACAAGTAAGGGAAACCTTGAAACTTTGAAAGGCTGAAATAGATAGAAAACCTAATGGGAAAAGCTAGAAATCTCTCAGAGTTAGATTTTTTATTGATTTTCATGGCATTTTGACACATACGTAACCCACTTAGGATATCTTAGATCGTTTATCAATAATGGGTCAAATGGGCCAATGTAAAATCAAAAATAAGGACCTTTGATGGACTTGACATGATTTTAAAAATCTTGGGAACTAGAAAGTATGGGTCCCAACACTGGCTCTAGTTGGGGATGTGTGCCAAACATGGCATAGTGAGAACCAACTATGTTTGGATAGACCAAAAATGTCACATCTTGACATTTGGATTTCATTTATAATTTAGACCTTTGGATATTTTATCGTGATTGTTTTACTATTGGGTAATTATATGTGCGTAAAAAGTAAATTGTCGTCATGCATAAAGTTGAAAGTCATTAAAATGATGGAATAAAATGTTTAAGAATTATTTTCTCATACTTAGGCTATGATTTTATGGAGTAACCTATTAATTAGGATTTGAGTACAATTGAGTGCAGGAATGTGTTGAAGACAAGAACATGGTTGAGATAGAAGTGCCCTAGCCGCCTGACAAGAATTGGCATGACGAATAAACCCGATGCATGCACACACTCACGTAGTTCATAATGCATTAGGCTATCTTACACTCTTGAATGCTTTCATTAGGTGTCTGTAGTGTAATGTTGTTTTGAGCATTGACATTTGAATTTGATTGTGGGTGGTGTGATTGATGTTTAAAGTTAGGAGTGCAATTTAATTTTTAAGAATATTCTTTTCAAATTCATAAGATCATCATGTATTCATATTTTTCTTTTTCGACATATGATTTAATAAAAACTATATGATATGATTTCAAATTGATTTATTTATAAATATTTAAAGTGTTTATATATATATATATATATATATATATATATATATATATATATATATATACACACACACTAATGCAATCTAATCCATGTAATGTTGAATAGCAATAATTAGGAAGTTAAATTACAAGTCTTGAAATGGGAAGTAGGGAGGCATCTCACTCCATGCAATGGGAACAACAATTGAAGATAAAAAATAAAAGCATGAGCTAAATTTATCAATGATTTTTTTCTCTTGGAGTGGGAGGACAAACCTTAAAAACAAGCAAGAAGGCAATAAGAACACACATGAAAAGGAAAAAGAAAAAAGAAAAGGGGAGGTGACTGTGAGCATCAGTGATAGAAAAGACAAAAGGGTTCAATGAAAGTGAGCAAGGAGGTCTCCCAAGTACTTATCTTGAATCAATATTAGTTTTGAAAGCTTTGTTTGTAATCTATTTTATGTGATGCCCTGGGATATATAGTAATAATCTAGGTAATTCCTATCAATTGAATATTGAAATTACATCCATGTTTTCATAAATCTTTGTTTGCCAAATAACAGTTAGCTCATGTTAAGAATGTTGGCCTCTTTGTTTTGTATCGGCCAAAATATTTTTAATAAACTACTTCTAGTATAAATTTAATGACATGATTTGTTTTTTATCAACTAGGTTTACTTCATAAAAATTCGTTTAATTTTTAGATCGGCCTATCTTGTTATGTTACCAGTTTGTTTTTGTTTTCAACAACTTTATTGGTTTAACTATGCCTTTGTGTTTAAGCAACTAGCCAGTTAATATCGAAAGGCCTGAATATGAATAGAGTCGGGCCTTTCTATTCTTTATATGGGCTTTTTGAGTTTTCATGTCATCGACATGCTAAATATATTGTGGTATTTCTTTCTTTGTTTTGATCTTTTTTTTTTATGCTATTGAAATTTGACCATTTCACTATATTATGAATCGACCTGTCTTTGGATTATGTCAGCCTTGTCTGTATTCTCATATTCTTGTATTCTTAAGTATCTTGTATAATCTTTAGGGCCCTTATGCTGTTATGATCGGGTTGCCTTTTTAGTTTTTAATGACCTATTTTAGGATTTCAAAATGACCTCCATTCTTTGTTATTGACCTATTAAATCCTCTTGGAATTGGCCTAGGTATTAGTTCTAATGGTCTATTAGTATATTTCAATGGCCTGCTTTTATAGTTCTTGATGTTAGTCGTTCTCTTTTCTTAATTCAAATGGCCTATATGTTGTTGGTTCAGTCTATGGGATTTTAAAATTTGTGAGTAACCAATATTTAAGGAGCCAATGTCTAAGATAAAGGAATCATATGCTATTACATTTACTTCAAATTGGCCTATGTACTATCTATCTAATCGGCCTTATGTTTAAATCAGCCCCCTTTTTTTAGGTTTTGTTTCATGTAACTTTATTGTTACTTGTTGGCCTAATCTTGTATTTGAACGACCCAGTTTTGAACCTAACGACATGTTTAATTACTTGTAACTACCTTCGAACCATGTCTTATCTCAAAGGACTAATACTTATTGTTTATTCACTCCTTTAATGAACCTATCTTTATATATATGCATATGAATTAAATGATTTAGCTTTTGAGATAATGGTACTAGAAATATAATAGGAGTTATCCAAATTATATCTAGTATTTGTAGATGAGTTAAACAATTAATTGAAATTTGTTATAAAGATATATAAATGTGGCATCAATATAGAGATTGTGAAATGTATTTAAGTTTGATTTTACAAGAAAGGGACTAGTAAATGTTCTTATGCAAAATGCATGTATTGCTATGACTGTTTTCAAAGAGATTAGTTTATTTGGTTATGTGTGTGATTGGCTTACCTTTTGGAATATGATGTCGAATGTGGGTTAATAGAGAAGGTTGATCTTCTTTTTCAAGATTTGCCATTTTATTATATGTGCTTCAGCCAAAGCTTTGTGTTCATTGAAATAGATGAAAATAATGCGTAGTTATTGATATGTTTCTCTGCCACATCTCGTTTGCAAGATTATCCACATTCTAGTTAGAAATGCATATAGGCATCAGGCTTGCACTGGGTAATCCCTCCTGCCTATTGTTTCCAGGTTTCTAGGCGTTTCATGTAGGGTCAGGGATTCTTCGAGGTAGGAAGAATTTTGGGGAAGTGTAATGCTTCATGGTTGTTGAAGTTTATGATAAAATCAAAACATCGAAGTCTTCTACAAGCCAAAGATTAACCTTCTACAGAGAAAAAAAGAACAAGAGAGCAATTTCCACAATAAATGGATGCAATTAATAAAAACTATTAATGAATTACATGAGAGAACTTGATTTTATATTTGCAAGTTAAATAAAAAACTTAATATGACTTAATAATAACCTAAGACTAAAAATAAGCCCTAAGTAAAATTATTAAAGTGTAATTAAATATTTAATTACACCAACACCCCCCATAAGTGCAACTTAAGGAGAAATTAAAACCAAGCAACTAATGCAAGAATGGGTCTTGGCTACAAGGCCATGTTAGGTACCCATGAACAACAAGAATCTCTCATAAGGTGGAGAAAAAGAGAAAAACCTAGTGGCAAAAAATCCTCTCTCCAAACAAGAGAAAAACATGCAAATAATTATGTACAAGTGCTAGAAGAAGGGATCCAACTAATATCCCCTAGAACTGGATCCATCACAAAATACAATCAGGAGCCCTCCCATAAGAGGGAAAGATAGAGGCATTAAAATCCTCCAACATTGCAGAATCTCTAGAAGCAGAAGAGGATGCTCAAACATGAATGTAAAAGCCAATCCACTTAAGACAAATCACATTTCTTCCCTTAGAAAGAAATAGAACAACCTATGAATACTAAAGAACCTGTGAAGTATGTGGCCTCAAAATGAATGCCTCTAAAGTTGCGACAACAAGATTAGGAACAACCTACTAAATCCATGAAGGTGACAATTGAAGATAAAATGGAAGCTCTGAATCAAGTGTCTCCAAAGACAAAATATGACTAACAACAACAATGCCAAGACTGTCGTCAAAGAGGGACTACAATCCCTGAAGAGTATCATCATCCTACTCAACCAAGGAATCATCGATCTCAACAAAAACAAGATGTGGAGGGGATGAACAAAGGGAACTATGATGTAGAAATGAATTAGTAGCAAGAATATGAAGATTCACCAAACTTCTTCTTAGAAGTAATATTCATACAAGAAGTATGAGCAACAGTTAAAGGATCTAAACCATCATCTAGAGAAAAATTAGAAAAAGGTATATAACTGAGATGCATGATCAACCACCCCAGTAGCAAGAATCTCTATGCTCTCCAAATCTCTAATGATAACTAGATCAGGTGTCAATTCTACTATTTTCCCTATACCACTATGTGTAATCTGATAAATGGAAAGTACATTATGTGATAAGGAAGGCACACACAATACATCATGAAAATTACCCCCTACAATATCAATAGATCCCTTTCCTATCACCTTCATGTAATTATTATTACCCATAAAGATTGGTGGTATATCACAAGGCTTAAAAGTAGAAAACATAAATAAAGAGGAAGCCATGTGATGAGAGGCTCCTGAATCAATAAGCCATTTACTTGATCCATGAGATGTAGTTGCACAAAATGTCCTACCTTTGTATTTGTCAGCTCCATTAGAAATACTTGCATGTTTGTTCTCAATAGATCCTAACGGTTGTGATGAAGAAGTAGAAGATGATGAACTAGAAATCAAAGTTGAAGGAGAACTAACACTAAGTTTCTTAACAAGATTCTTTAGCTCATCTATCTATTTGTGGTAGCAAATTGTATCATCATGCCCACATTTCTTGCAATGGCTGTATGTGGGTATCTCCTTGGATTTCTCCTTTTTGCTAGATGAAGGTGAAACATGAGGTGCATGTGAAGTAGACTCCTTTCCTTGCTCTTGATGTTTAGGTTTCTATTTCTTTTCCTTACCACTTGAATCCTTTTCATCTTTGGTACCTTGACTTGCAAGAAGTGCCTGAGGCTTTGTAGACTTCAATGTGCCCATCTAAACCAATTTTGCCTACTCCTTGGTGGTTGATGTAGCAAAGTCATAAAGTGAAGGCATTGGGAATTTAGTTCTAAGAGCATCCATGGTAGCATAGAATGTGGAGACAAAAACAAAATAATTTTAACCAAGCTTAGCAAGTATGGAGAGAATCAACTGGGTGTCCTCTTTCTAAATACCACAATATTTGACCTACAACCTGAGGGATTTGAGTTTGGTGAAGAAGTCCTAGATTCTATCAACATCTATAGGATTTAGACCAATAAGGTCATTCTCCAACTAAAAACTCCTCAAAGTATTTTGCTTGCCAAACAAAAGCTCTAATTAGGCCCATACTTCATTTGGTGTTGTGCAAGAATCAACATGAAAGAGTAGATCAAGTGAAATCAACTGAAATAATGTACCAAAGGCCTCATCACACCTGTTAAACCATTTCTTCTTTTTATCAGCCCCTGTAGGTTCAGTTTCTGAGCCCATAGTCACTCTGTATAACCCTAATTTCTTCATATGGATCTTTATTGCTTTCTTCCACCCATTATAATTGTATGGGGTAAGTGGAGCAATTTTGGGTTGATCCATGATGTGTGAATAGAAAAATAATAGAGAATAGAAATATACTTCTCACCATGCAATAATATTCCCCCTTTGTTCAAAAAAATTTTCCACTTGCATGCACTTTTTCCAAAAAAAATTGAAAAAATAAGATCTGACTTCAATAAAAAAAATTAGGTACCTAATGAATTTTTCTAGAAAAAATAAGTGTGCCATAGTGTAGATCATGGAATTAGATTTCCAAGGCCTCTTCATTTTCTAAATTTGGACACCGTATACCCAAGTTATAGCTAATTTCACAAAACTACTCCTTTAGGGTTTAAAGGTAAAAAAGGCCCCTATGAGCACTATTGTGGTGGTTGATGGGTGGTACAACTGGTGGTGGTGGCTGGTGGCTGGTGGGTAGTGGGTGGTGGTGGTAGTGTTTGGCTAAGGTGGCATTGCTTGGGCAGCGACAAAGGTAGAGCACCGCTGGGGTGGCAGATCTGGGCGATGCCACTGTGGTGGTGGCAGAGGTAGATTATTGTTGGGGGCAGCAAACTAGGGCAGTGCCGCTACTTTGGGCAGTCATTGGCCCTTGTCTGCAGGCCTATTCATGGACAACTAAATGGTCTATGGGCCAAAAAAATAAATTAAATTTCTTTTGAAATTTTTGTACGGACCTGTGCAGGAAAATCATATGTCCCCTGCCATGTAAATTTTTTTTTCCCTGGAGACACCTACACAGATTTCAACAAAACAAAGTGCATTCTAAGGGTTTTTAGCCCTTCTAAGCACATTGGTGATGACAATTTAGGCCAAAACACTACAAAACTATTTTTCCCCTCTAGATCTTTAAAAAACACTCTTGAAACCTTCACAGATCTGGCCTCACAAGACCAAATTTAGCCAGCAAAAGACAAATATGGCTTTTCCAAATTCTATGGATCCAATGAGAATGATGATTTTACTAATAAAAGCACCCAACAAAAGACTCTATGTAAAATTTTCCTAGATTTGAGAAGGAGGTTGTAGATACGCTCTGATACCATGTTGAAGTTTTTGATAAACTCAAAACACCAGAGTCTTCTACAAGCCAAAGATTAACCTTCTATAGAGAAAAAAAGCACAAGAGAGCAATTTGGACAATAAATCGATGCAATTAATGAAAAAGATTAATGAATTACATGAGAGAACTTGCTTTTATATTTGCAAGTTAAATAAAAAACCTAATATGACTTAATAATAACCTAAGACTAAAAATAAGCCCTAAGTAAACTTATTAAAGTGTGATTAAATATTTAATTACACCAATAGTGGTTGGGTGAAAAAAGCACCTAAACCATGTTCTTGTCTCTTGGCTTGTAGAAAACTAGCTGGTTAGTGGCGGCTAGAGATAGTGACCTTATTTATTTATCATATTTGTATAATTTCAACATTTGTACTATATCATTGTACTATGATGACTAGTTGGCATGATAGCCAGAGATGTAACATTGTATATTATTGTGCTAACACGTGGTTATGGCTTATGTATTTGTCAGATGTATTGTGACATTATTGCTTAATGTATAGAAAATTTACCTTTTTATTTAAGTTATGTGAATGAGTTGGTTTTTTTACTTCCGTAATTTTAGTATTTGGACTATGCACTTTACATTTGGTATTAGAGCGAGGTTTAACACTAGGGCCTATGTCTACTATGCTAAGATGCAAATCTTGATGCAGATTGATCTAATCAATTAGAATGGATATAAGAAACACAATCTGCTCTCAATCAAGAAATGGACAGAACGAGAGGTTGGACCAAATCCTTGACCTCCTGAACTAGAACAAAGAGCTAGCATGGATAATTTGGAGGAAGAGATCAGGGGAAATTAAGGAGGACAAAACCAAAATGAAAATCAAGGGAATGATGATAATGAGAACAATCAAGATAGCATTGCGGAGGAGTTGGGCAAGGACCTCAAGAAGGTTTCTCCACCAAAATTTTATGGTAGAACCATCAGAGTTGGAGCATAATCTTGGATTATCAAGATGGAGAAATATTTTAATCTTTGTAATCTGTCTAATGAGACTAAGGCAATGTGGGGTTCATACCAACTTACTGGAGAAGTAGCTACTTCGTGAGAAAATGAGAAAGAAGAAAAGAGGTTGCATTTAGGAGAGATAACATGGGAAATTTTCCTCCAACTCTCTAGGAAAAGGTGGTTACCACAACTCTTCTTTGATAAGAAGATGACTTATTTTCAAAATTTGGCTTAATGTGGTATGTCGATGACCCAATATTGGGAAAGGTTCTCTCATTTTTTCAAGTATGTACCATAGTATCAGTTGGATGAGAGATTCATGATTCATAAGTTCATCATGGGGTTAAAACCTCAGATTGGGGCAGATGTGGACATTCATAATCCTTTGACTATGGATGAGGTCTTTGAAAAGGCAATAAAATAGGAACAAAAGCTACAAGTTATCAATTATCGCAAGAGTAGTGATGTGAAATTCAAAAATAAGAGATTCTAGAACAATAACAATCAGGGCAACAACAATTGTCTAATCTGAAACTTGAAGAGAGGTAACAAATCCTAGAATAGAAAAGGAGGAAATTAGATTGGTTCAACAACAAAAGAGTTAACTTCAACAATAACAATAACAACAACAACAACAATAGAAGAGACAAGTTAGAAGGACCAAGAGTACCTCACAGAGGATGTTATGTATGTGGAGGAGATCACTACACCAATACTTTTCCTCGGCAGACAATAGAGTGAAGGGATAGAAATAAGCAAGGAGCACTGCAACACTAGATTCATGCAACAATAGACAATCAACAAGATGACTTCTAGGCAACACCAATTTAGTTTCCAGGTAAGCTCTATGGACAACCTATCTCTATATTAATTGTATTGGAGCGACTAAATATGTTTTAGATCCAAGAGTAGTTTCCAACTTATCTTTTAGACCTAGACACGTGGAAAATTCATGGATGGATCAGTATGAAAATAGGGTAGAAAATAAGGTAGATTCTTGTCATTGTTGCAATGAGTTAGACCTTCCAAGTTTTTAGACTCAAGTCAATCTTTACATAGCACACTTAGGGTCTTATGATGTGATTTTGGGGATCAATTGGTTAGTTGAACATAAGGCTATTGTGAATTGTGAGCATAAGGTTGTGAAATCCTTGGATGACCTTGGGAATCATGTTGAGATTCATGGTTCTAAGAGACCCCTTCAACTTAGGCAAATTTTAGGTATGCATTTAAAGAAGGCCAAAAAGGAAGGGATGTTCCATTTTTGTAGTCAATGTTAGAGATCTTGATAACATGGAACCAATACTTGGGTAAAAGCACAAGGTTGAGTCAACTTCTCGTGGAAGTTTCAGACTTAGCTAGAAACCTGAAATTGGGAAAAACAAAACGGGATCCCGTTATAGATCAAGATCCCATTATGGATTAGGATTCTAAGCCTAAATTCAAAATGGGATCCCATTTCATAGTAGGATTGTGAGCCTAGATTCATAAGATAGGATCCCGTTTCACAAAATGGGATCCCGTTTTGTAAAAGTACTTAATTTTTAAAAATTGGTCTGTAAGCTCATTTTCACTAGTGGCCAGAGGAGAACCAGAATGGGATCCTGAGTTTAAAAACACCATTTCCAGACATCCAAAAGTCCAAGTCAATGATTTTTTCCCTTTTTTTTTATAGTATTTTATTATTTGTATTTTAAGTTCATTTTCTGTATTTTTGTAAATTTAGTTTTCATTTTTTTAATCTTCCTGCAAAAAAATATAAACCCTATATTCAACTGAAACTAAAAAATTTACCCTACATAATAAAAATTACCCTAAATTGAATTGAAACAAAAATATTTACCCTTCAAAAAAAAATATGAACCCTAAAATGAGATTCAATCATGCCTAGAAAGTGAAAAACAAGTTTTTGTTTTATGTTTTCATTTACATTGCTTTATGTTGTAAATCTGTATGTAAATATTTAAAAATCAGATAATACTTAATTTCTTTGAGAAAAAAATCTAGATTTGTCTAATTTTATTTCATTGCATTATTTAGCACTTATTATTAATTGTTTAATCTAGCCACATACAATTAGAATTTTTAGCACATAGCATCCATATGTACCCATGCACATACACCTACTCTCTAACATATTAACATGTACATATAGTTTTCTATTGATGTAATCCTTGAACCTCCTTTAGGTGCAAGTGCTAGCATATATTCCTTTTTTATAATCGTAATCCCTATGAGGTTTCTAGATATGTTGAATTATGAATAAGATACAAATTAGTCAAACCTATAGACTAATTACTTAATTTCACATTAAAATATAAAATTAGAATCACACATTGCCATAACCTTATTGTTCCCTACATATACCTAGTCCATATAACTAGGATTACACATTAAAGATCCAAGATAGAGGAATAAAATTGATAGAAACCATGATCTAGAAATATTTTAGAATGATCATGTTGATAATGGAGCATCTAATACTCCCTCCTAAAATATGATTGTCCATTGAGTTTATCCTTTTCAAATGGCTTAAGGGGATTAAATTTACCTAAAAATTTACATATTTAATGTTCATGTGAGATATTTTATTCCATGTCATTAATGCAATATATTCATGTGGTTCAATTCGAATTATAGTAATAAAATGTCAATCCATGGCTAACCAAATTTCATCCTAAATGAACAACTATAATGTATTTATATAAGTTGTATCCACTCTAGGAATCATATCTTTTTAGACTTGAATATTTCTATCTATAATTGTAATAACTAGATAAGGAAACATTCATCCTAAATATGCAACAACCAACAAAATAATACTAGATATTAATAACTTTGACTAAGAGCAAACATTCAAAATATAGCTATCCTCAAAGAAATAAATGACTTTGACTAAGAGAGAACATTCAAAATATAGCTATCCTCTTTGAAAAATCCACAATTTCATTTGAGTAATTTAATTATTAGGGCATATCTATAAATTTAATTCTCATCATATAATTTATCTCATAGATACCTTCCCTAGTGTGTCTAATCCCTACCACCCAATCTATGAATTTAATTCTTATTTGTGATGACCTTTAGAGTTTAGAGGATCAGAATGAGTTTGTATAATTAATCCATTCTAATATAGATTATTATTTTTAAGCCTCAATGGTTCAAACTAATTGATAAAATGGTATTTCATTGAGAGTAATAGGATAAATGCAAAATTTTATTTTTAATGGCAATTAATCCTTAATGATGGTTAATTTCTTAAGGAGGTAGATGAAGGAATGTTTTAGATATGGGAATGATTTTAGATATGAATAAATAGATTATGGGGGGAACATAAATAAAGGATAAAATCAATAGCATCGAAGGACCTCTATGTGGCAAGGTATGCTAGAGTATAGGGAAAGAATTGAGAAACTTGAGTATGAATTTGAAAGGATACTTAGGAGGATTTAAATTTGGGAAAGCATGTAAGTAGAGAATCATTTAGAATAGTTCTTTAAATGGATATAGAGATTAAGGAAGAAGTGTCAATTTTTTTTAAATCTTTCTATAAAATTTATCAATAGGATTCCATACACAAGTACCAATAGAAATCAATAATATCTCATCAAAATGGTAAGTTCATAGTTATTGTTTAAAAATAGGAGGCCATCATATGTTATTAATTACCTCCTAAATACATTTTAAAAAATAGGATATGTAAAATGAAAAGTATACTATCAACTAATTATAGGTAGGGGGTTGAACAACCAATAATTAACCTACAACAATAGTTCATCAAAATGTGGTCCTCCAAAACTAGATTTCACTTAACATTAACAATTATTTGTTTTTTCAAAGGTAGACAAACCACATCTCATCATCAAGGGATGATCATAAAATCCCCTTAAGCCACTAATAATAGCACTAACCCCCTTGAAATCTACTCGTTGTCAAGGGATGATCTAAGAGGATGTAGATTGTACAACTTGGAATCTACTCATTAATCCCCTTAAGCCACTAATAATAGTAAAATTGATCATTAACATTTGATAAATTTGTATAATGTTAGATGCTTGAAGTTTTTACAAACTTGTTAAAGATATATATATTAAACTTGGTCAACTTAGGACAAAATCATTCCATTAGCATGGTTTATGGACCTTGGAAAGATGACATGGATTAAGGGGATTTAAGAAAATTGCTTAAGGCCCATCCTAAGAGGATGTAGATGGTTGACGCTTTAGGGTTTAGGGTTAAGGGTTTATGGTTTAGGGTTTAGGGTTTAGGGTTAAGGGTTTAGGGTTAAGGGTTAAGGGTTTAGGGTTTAGGGTTTATTGACCTAGGAAAGGTGACATGTGGATTAAGGGGATTTAAGAAAATTGCTTAAGGCCCGTCCTAAGAGGATGTAGATGGTACAACTTGAAATCTACTCATTAATAACCTTAAGCCACTAATAATAGTTAAATTGTTCATTCACATTTGATCAATTTGTATAATGTTAGATGCTTGAAGTTCTTACAAACTTGTTAATGATATATATTAAACTTGGTCAACTTAGGACAAAATCATTCCATTAGCATGGTTTATGGACCTAGGAAAGATGACATTGATTAAGGAGATTTAAGAAAATTGCTTAAGGTCCATCCTAAGAGGATGTAGATGGTTTAGGGTTTAGGGTTTAGGGTTAAGGGTTTAGTGTTTAGGGTTAAGGTTTTAGGGTTTAGGGTTTAGGGTTTAGTGTTTAGGTTTTAGGTTTTATGGACCTAGGAAATATGACATGTGGATTAAGAGGATCTAAGAAAATTGCTTAAGGCCCATCCTAAGAGGATGTAGATGGTACAACTTGAAATCTACTCATTAACCCCCTTAAGCCACTAATAATAGTCAAATATATATATATATATATATATATATATATATATATAGGTCAACTTAGGATAAAATCATTTCATTAGCATGGTTTATGGACCTAGGAAAGATGACACGTGGATTAAGGGGATTTAATAAAATAGAATTTAAGGGAAAAATTCACTATTATTTGTAAACACTTTAAAGTATGTAGCAAGCCACAAAATTTTATATGCTTGACATAAATGAGCCTTACAGATTTTGTTATAAATTTACCTTTTTTGTGTATGTTTTCAATTTATTTTTTAGTATGTACATGTATTAAAATTACATAGTTAGATCTTAAATTTTGAAATTTGTATGTATGCTCAAGTTGAATGATGTATGTATGTGTATGTAGATCCTGATTTTTCTTTTAAATGTTGTCATGTATGTTTAATTTAAATATTTATTGTAATTTCTCAACATGCATATATATATTTTTTAACATGTTTATTTATAATTTATATATAGATTTTTGAAAGTTAATTTTGACTTGTTTGTATATTTTTATATATGTAGGTTCATAATTTTTATATCATGGATATTAACTTTGATATTGAGGATTTCCTCAATGTGCCACCTCCACCCCCTTCACCTGAACACCCTCCATGTCCACCTCCATCACAAAACCCCCCACCTCCACCTCCACCTCCACCTTGATTTGATGAGGCTCTCTTGCGGGATAGAATTAATGATAATATCAATTGCATTGAAGAAAAATTAATGCCAATCGAAATGAAGCATTTATGCCACCTCACCTGATGTATTTTACATCTTTGATCCAAAACATTGTAGATTATTTTAGGTCCATTGATGTGGACTTAGACAGTTTTGGAGTATGGAGAGAGGAGAGGCAATAGTTTTATTCTGATGGCCTCTCTTATAAGGAGATCTTGGATTTGAACATCGCTAAAGTCCATTTAGTTCAATTTTTTTTTGACCCCATCACCAATGAACTAATTCCTCAAAATAAAAATAAAAATATCAATTAAGTGGTGTAGACATGTAGAGATGGCCACCAAATTTTCGGATCAATGGTGGATGGTATTTGATTATCCACCTCATACTAATTGTGAGGTTCCTCTCTATTTTTTGAGAAAATTATATGCAGAGTTTGTGATGAATAGGAAACCTAATTATTTTGATTTTAGATCATTCCAAGTTGTTGGTAGTGGCATGCCACAACAAATGTTAGGGGCAGGGGTTGATCCCCAATTACCCATGCCTACTCAACCTCTTGTCGACCCTCCTTTTGTTGCCATTACTACACCCATCCAACATTATGGGGTGGTATCTGCACTAGGAGCATTGAGTGCACTCTTGGCTAACATCAATGAGCAAACTTTCAAGATGGTAGCCATGGTTAGTCCAGGTGAGACCGTGGAGGAGTTGATGGTGGAGCTGGTCCTAGTACCACTCCACCTGCGTCAATGCCTCATATGTGTATGAGATGTAATCAATTATGTTATTGACTTGATCAGGTAGCACCCACTTCAGCTGCACGTGGAGTATCTAATAATATCAATTCATTTGTTGGTTTTGTAATTGTTGAGGATTACCCTACAGATTGTTCAACATAGGTATATATAGGTAAACATGTTGAATTTATAACAATTTTAAGCACATATTTTTAATGAACATTGTAGACACCCAAAATTGACCCTTTGTACTATTTATCGATTTGTCCCATTATTGACATTTGCATATGTCAATTTTTTCTCGTACACTTGTATCAATTATCTATGTTCTTCTAAATCATCTACTTATATCATTAATTAAATAAATTATATTTATTTAATTAATTTCATCTATTTTTCATCTTTATTCTTCTATTTTCTATCTATAATTAAACAATATTTAATTATTTAATTATCCCACTATTCTTCTAAAATTAAATTTATTTAATTTGCTTCTTTTAAATACATAAAATTTATATTTTATTTATTTATTTTCTCATCATGCCTATAAATTAAATAAATTAATTTATTTAATTTATATTGATTCTTCCAATTTTCTAAATTTAGCTTTTTCCTCTATCATATTGTATCATTTCCCTCTTTTATCACTTTCTTCTATGTGTACAAGTCAACATTGTCCATAGTTTGTCAAAATTTAAATACAAAAAAATGATTTAATTCATTTAAAAATCAATTATCTTTGTCAACCAACTCTTAAAATAGAAAAGCATCCTATTTTAAGAAAATCAATCTTATCTCCACCAGGGTAAAAGCACAAAGTTGTGTCACACTTTCAGCCAACTTATCAACACAAGTGAATTTAAATATTTCTAACTAAAAATCAATTTTGGTCAAACATATGATCTTGTAAGATTCATTCTAGCTAAGTTAGATATGTCCACAACTTTTGCAACTAAAATTGTTGGCTAAATGCATATGTAGCACCACTATGAGGCCAATTTACCAAAAAAATAAAATTATTTGAAAAACTTGACATTTCGACAACTTCTACTCATGTAAATAACATTTAAAAATAAAAATAAAAATACTCTTTTGTATATCTATAAGTTTAGTTTGGAAAAATATATATATTTTAATAGTTTAATTATTATTTATATTTTCGTTTCTATTTTTACTAAAAGAAGGTTATTAGCACAAAACATTAGGTCGATTACCATGTCAAGGAAAAATATTAAAACTTATTAAAAAAAATGAAAAAAAATATGATGCACTAGATAAAAGAATCTATATCAAGATGGTAAATTTTTTTTTTCTATTTTAGATAAATAGTTAATATGAAAGTTGACATCAAATGGAAACATCTACATTTTAATAAACACACATTTTATTATTTATTTAAAAATATATATTTATCAAAATTGAAAAAAAATATATCCATGCACTAAAGTTTCAAGTTATAAATACACACAAAAAAATTGAAGAAAATAAAAATTTACTATATAAAGATTGACGTCTCATGTAACTTCATTTTTCAGTATTTTATCAGCCCCTAAATTATAGTGTCAATTTATTAAAAACTATATTCAAATAATTTTTTAAATTTTTTCAAAAAATACAACCATAAAATATACTAGAACAGAAATATTTTATTAGTTTACATCATTTAAAAATTTAAAACATATATCTCACTTTTCAGTGATTCAAGTTTAAAAGTTGGATCAGTGTTGGTTGTTTCCTTTATAAAAGTGTGACACAACTTTGTGCTTTTACCCACCAACAAAGCAAACTAAATCATTTAATAAAAACTATCCCTATGGACACATGTCTTGTATACATTCATCAAAGTTTCTTGAGTCATCTCAACCATTCACATAGCCACCTTTTCTCCATCATTGATCAATCTTAGTTGAGAGCTATATATACACCCTCTAACCCCATTGGAAAATCATCCCACACAATCTCTATAGTATCCAAATTATCATCTTATACATATCACCTGCGTTAAGCATCCATTAAGTACTTCAAGAATATCATCTATCATCATTATAGCTTTGAAAACTATGGTTGTTCATTATTGAGAAGCAATCTACATTCAACCAATGAATCAATACAATCTAGGAGGCATTATTCTTTCATTTTCTTTCATTTTGTGTCATTTATAGGGATTTCTTGAAGGTGGCAAGATTGGGTTTTGATTGTAATGCTTGATCTTATTAACTTGATTTTTCCTGCTCACACATTCTGGCATGCCCAGTGGGACCCACGTCCTTGATTAATTTTGTTGAAAAGTCTTTTTTAAAGTCTAGGTATGGAATAGCGCAATTGATCGGTAGAAAATCATATTCGGTCTATGGAAAATGGTGCAGGGCACCTAGGAGCACCTTGGTTCCTAAAGTCACTTTGTTTGCATTTTTTTGAAAGGTTGTGATTTTTGTTTAATGTGTTTTGTAATAAGGCTTTTCATAGCCATGTTGGAAGGTCTATTCTTGTGTGGTCAAGAGGTCTGGGGTAACTTATAAACCTCATATCCTTCTTAGTCCACTTGGACCTAGTTGTGCCACTTAGGCCTAGAAGGTCTACTATTGGCTTTTTGAGTTTGTTTGAGTTGTCTTAGTGTTTTAGCATGGTCTAAGGAGTGTGATGGCGGTTTGATTCCATTTGACAAGTAAACCTAATCACCATCCTCTTGAAAATGCAAAAACTCCATAGTGTAACAAGTTGCCAATGTTGCCAATGACACATTGGCCGGTTCAAAACTTAGTTTGGGCAGTTGGATCTATTTTTGGAAGTTAGAAACTGACTTGGATAGGTTGATATGGAGGAAATATTGCTCCAACACGGGGGAGAAAGTTTTTGTACGGAATTTGGGCACAAAAATCAAGAAAACTGACTATTTTTCACTATTTTTATTGCTGTGTACGGCCTGTACAGATATTTTAGGGGTGCAAATGTACTTTTTCTAAAAGATCTTGGAGTCAAGGTTCTAATGCAACTAGTTTGAGGTCCTGAAGTGGTCGGGATCAAAAGTTATAGATTTTTCTTTTAAAACAGGTCCAGAAACCCTATTTTCTAGGGCAGCCATAGAAATCCGGCCCTAGAATGCATTCGCACCATTGAAAATTCACAAAAACTGGTGAAATGTAGGCTAGGGGTATGTACTATAAGATTCCAAAATATTTTTGTTTGAAAATGCAGTATTCTATTTTTAATTTGATGCCCTAGGTCAAGTATTCCTATGTATTTGGCCAGAATTGTGCAATTTATTGATGTAGATGACAAAATTTGATAGGTGGGCAAATGAAAGTTGGTTTGTGAGTTGTTTGTAGGTCATAGAAGAGATCCAAGTTCCTGCCCCAGGTTTATGACCCCAATTTTGAGCACTTGCTTTGTAACCTAGCCTAAATTGATCAATTAGGCCTAGAAGACCAAATGAGTGTTCTGGATTGCTAGAGTAGAGTTGGAACAGGAGACTTGGGAGTTTGATAGGGTTCCATAGAGTGTATCTAAAACCATCATTTTTTTTCCTAGACCTTTGGGATTTTGTCAAGTTTTGTTGAGAAAACCTAGTTTGGAGGGCTAGTAGCCTTACTAGTCAAGGTATAGGTTGAAGAGTTTTGGGAAGTTGGAGATCAAACCAACTACATAGAAAGTGTTTGTTGATTGATCTTAAGGTGTTGGAGAAGCCTTAGGGGTTGGACAATAGTCTGGAGATCAAATCCTTCATATGCCTTGTATGTGCCTTTGGTTGGTTGGTTGGTTGAAGGCTAGTCGAAGTGGGTGAGTGGGCAAAGGACAATAGAGTAAACCTTTATGTGTTGCTTCCCTTGTGCCACTTTGCATCAGGTGGTATCAGAGCCATCAAAGAGATGGGAGATAGAGGAGAAGAGGAGGAAATTCCTTGAAAGGTGACTAATGCCGAATTGGCAAAGATAGTGAGAGAGCAAGCAGCCAAGAACAAAAGGATGGAGGCTGAGATAGAAAAGTTGAGGAAAGACAAAGACAAGAAGAAGAAGCCAGAGGTCATCTTGGATTTAGATGAGGAGGATCAAGATGAGGAAGAAGAAGTGCCTATGGAAGAGCCACAAGGAGGCATGTCAGAGAGACAATTCCTAGATGCACTTGGAAAGTTGAGTAGGAAGGACACTAAGGCAGACTTACCGATGTTTCCTAGTAAGATGAATCTAGAGGAGTGCCTTGATTGGATTGAGGCAATGGAGAACTATTTTGAATGTGAAGAAGTGGCAGAAAATTAGAAAGTGAAGATTGCCAAATCAAGAATGAAAGGGCCAGCCTTGAGTTGGTGGAATTTTATTCAAAATGAACGGATAGAAGATGATAGGAATCCTATCTCTACATGGAGGAAGATGGTACTTGAAATCAAGAAGCAATTTGTCCCTGAGGATTATGAGGTCAACTTGAACAAGAAGTTGCACAACTTGAGACAAAAGGACATGGACATGAGCACCTACACAGAGGAGTTTCACAAGATAACATTGAAAGCCAAGATGCCTGAGAATGAAAAATAGAAGCTTGCAAGGTATCTTAATGGCCTCAAGTTCTCCATTCAAGATTAATTAACTCTCTTTAACCCAGAGACAGTCCATAAGTGTTTTCAAATGGCATTGAGAATTGAGGATAAACAAAGAAGAAAAGGTGATTCATACAGCAGCAGCAGAGGCAGAGGAAATCAGAATTTTAGGGGTAGGGGCAGATTTCAAAACAGAGATAATTTCTCTAGATTCCAAGGTGGCGGATCACAAGAAGGCAGCCAAGGGCAGGCTGATAAAAATAGTGCTGATAAGGGTCAGTTTAGGGGCAGAGGTAATGGCAGAGGAAGAAGTGGGGGCAGAGGTCCCAATGTGTTTACTGGAAGGTGTTTCTCTTGCAATCAGATTGGACATCAGTCCTTTAGGTGCCCGGAGAAGATGGGAAACACTGCTGCAAATCAGAAAGAAAGAAGAGTACAACTCCTTCAAGAAGAGGATTGTCAAAGCACCACAAGTTACCAAACAGCCTCTTCCAAGTCTACAGCACCTGAGAGTGGAGAATGCATCATGTTCAATAGGTCACTCATCATGCCAGCCACCAAGGAGCAGCCCCAAAGAAACAACTTGTTCAGAACCACTTACAAGGTGAAAGGAAAAGTGTGCAAGGTAATAGTTGATTCAGGTTCTTCTAAAAATTTAGCTTCTAATGAAATGGTGACTAAGTTAGGATTGGAAAGAATGCCTCATCCTAACCCCTATAGAGTCTTTTGGCTAACCAAGGAACAACAAATTGTGGTGAAAGAGCAATGTTGGGTTGAATTCAAGATAGGTGAATATCATGATAAGGTTCTTTGTGAGATAGTAGATATGGATGCATGCCACCTTCTTCTTGGAAGGCCTTGGCAACATGACACAAGTGCCCAACATGATGGTAAGAACAATGTGATTCATTTGTCCAAGAATGGTGAAAAGTTTACAATGACTCCTTTGATTGATGATTGCAAAGAGAAAGTCATTTCTAGTTCAGTTATGTTGGTAGGTGAAAAAGAGTTTTTGGCTAACCTCAAGGAAGAGAAAGTGCCATGTTTTGCAGTAGTCATCAAGCCCAAGGATGTGAATCCCAAGAAGGTCAAAGTGCAATAACCTCTTAGGAGGATTGGACCAAAGGAAGTGGAAGAACTACTGGAGAAGTTTCAGGATGTGATAGCTGATGAAGGCAAGGATGCCCTTCCACCAAAGAGGGAGATTAGTCATTGCATTGATCTCATCCCTGGATCCACCCTACCAAACCAAGAAGCCTACAAGTTGACCCCAGAGCAAAATGCTGAAGTGGCAAGACAAATCCAAGACTTGTTGGATAGAGGGCTTATCAGGAGGAGTATTAGTCCACGTGCAGTACCTGCAGTGCTTGCACCTAAGAAGGAAGGAACATGGAGACTATGCACTAATTCCAGGGCCATCAACAAGATTATATTAGGTATAGATTTCCAATGCCTAGAATAGAAGATTTAATGGATTGCTTGGGTAAGGCTAAGTATTTTACCAAGATAGATCTAAAAAGTGGTTATCACCAAATCAGGATAAGGGAGGGGGATGAGTGGAAAACCACCTTCAAAACCAATGAAGGACTATTTGAATGGGTTGTCATGCCTTTTGGCTTGTCAAATGCACCAAGCACCTTCATGAGATTGATGAATGAAGTGCTAAAACCTTTCCTTAACAAGTTTATTGTTGTATATTTGGATGATATACTGATTTTTAGTGACAGCAAGGAAGACCACATAAGGCATATCCATCAAGTGCTCAGGAGGCTTCAAGAGGAGAAGTTGAGAATCAATCTTGACAAATGTGTCTTCCTACAAGAAGAGTTGATATTTTGGGGGTTTGTCATCTCCAAGGGCAGCCTAAAAATGGATCCAAGTAAGGTTGCAGCCATTCTTAATTGGCCAACACCTACAACAGCCTCGGAGGTAAGGAGTTTCCATGGTTTATGCAGCTTTTATAGAAAGTTCATTAGAGGGTTTAGTGGCATTTGTGCTCCACTTGTTGACACCATAAAAGGGGGCAAGAAATGTGTGTTTGTATGGACAAATGAGGCCACTCAAGCCTTTGAACTGTTAAAGAAAAAAATTTCAGAAAAACTAGTCCTAGTGCTACCTAATTTTGACAAGGTCTTTGTGGTAGAGTGTGATACAAGTAAGAGGGCTGTTGGAGGAGTCTTAAGTCAAGATGGGAGGCCTATAGCATTCTTTAGTGAGAAGTTAAATGAGGCAAAACAAAAATACTCCACCTATGATCTAGAGTTATATGCCATGGTTCAGTCATTGAGGAAATGGAGACACTACTTATTGCCAAAGGAATTTATAGTTTTTACTGACAACCATGCATTAAGCTTCTTGAATAGGCAGCAAAAGTTGAATCACAGACATGTCAAGTGGATGGAGTACATCCAAACATACACCTTCTCCATAAAACACAAGAAAGGAGTGGCCAATAAGATAGCCGATGCCTTAAGCAGGAGAAATCTTGTTGTGCAAACTATTCAGTTGGAAAGTACATGTATTCATGCCATTAAAGATTAGTATACAGCAGATGAAGATTTCAAAGAGCCATACCTATCTTGCAAGGCCATGACAGGAAGGTATAATACTGATTTTTCTGATTTTTTGTTGCAAGATGGATATCTTTTCAAGGGTAGCATGTTGTGTATCCCAAGAGGATCTGTTAGAGAGAATATAATAAAGGAAAAGCATTGTGGCAGCATGTCAGGTCACTTTGGTATTGATAAGACCCTAGAATTGGTTAGGAGGTACTATTTTTGGCCAAAATTGCCAACCGATGTAAGGAAGTTTGTTGAAACTTGTCAAATTTGCCAAAGAGCAAAGGGGCATACATCCAATGTAGGTTTATACATTCCTCTACCTATTCCTTCAAAGCCTTGGGATTCCATAAGTATGGACTTTGTACTTGGTTTGCCTAGGACAAAGAATGGACATGACAACATTTTTGTGGTTGTAGATATGTTCTCAAAAATGGCTCACTTCATCCCATGTCGAACCACACATGATGCCTCACACATAGCAGGTCTTTTCTTCAAGGAAATAGTCAGGTTACATGGTTTACCTTTGTCCATAATCTCAGACAGAGACCCCAAGTTCATTGGACACTTCTGGAGGACACTGTGGAAGAGACTAGGTACAAATTTGTCCTTATCATCTGCCTATCACCCTCAGTCTGATGGACAAATAGAGGTGATTAATAGGTCACTTAGCAACCTCCTAAGATGCCTAACAAAGGAGTAGGGTGCTAGTTGGGATTCAATTTTGGCTCAGGCAGAGTTCTCATACAATGACACTGTCAATAGAAGCACCGGCCTGTCTCCTTTCCAAATTGTTTATGGTACTCACCCAAGGGGTATTTTGGAACTAAGGGAGGTTAAAGGACTAGAAAATAGTAGTGCCTTGGCTGAAGACTTCGTTCAAGTCATGAAAGATGTCCATGAACAAGTACAACAGAAATTGCTGTCCACTTCTCAGAAATATAAACAATTTGCTGACAGAAAAAGAAGGGATTTGCAGTTCAAGGAAGGTGATTTAGTAATGGTTCATTTGAAGAAGGAGAGGCTCCCTATAGGTAAAGACACTAAGCTACTCATGAAGAAGATTGGGCCTTGTGAAGTGCTCAAGAAATGTGGAGAAAATGCATATAAAATCAAACTTCCGGATGGCATTGCTTTGTCTCCAATTTTTAATGTTTCAGACCTTTATCCCTATAAAGGATCTGATCCTCAGACTGTTGTTGAAGAAGATCAAACTGATCAGACACTCCAGGAACTCATTCCTTCATCTCCAAATCAGATTGAGTGCATTTTGGACAAGAGGATTGCAAAACAAACTAGAAGGCACACCTATCATGACTATTTGGTGAAGTGGCTAAACAAACCTTAGGAGGATGCCACTTGGCTGAGCAGGGTAGACATTGAGAAGGCAAGTTTCACATTTGACAGCATTCCAACTCAAGAGACTTGAGTTCTGTTTGACAGTGGGTGTATGGTGCAGGGCACCTAGGAGCACCTTGGTTCCTAAAGTCACTTTGTTTGCATTTTTTTGAAAGGTTGTGATTTTTGTTTAATGTGTTTTGTAATAAGGCTTTTCATAGCCATGTTGGAAGGTCTATTCTTGTGTGGTCAAGAGGTCTGGGGTAACTTATAAACCTCATATCCTTCTTAGTCCACTTGGACCTAGTTGTGCCACTTAGGCCTAGAAGGTCTACTATTGGCTTTTTGAGTTTGTTTGAGTTGTGTTAGTGTTTTAGCATGGTCTAAGGAGTGTGATGGTGGTTTGATTCCATTTGACAAGCAAACCTAATCACCATCCTCTTGAAAATGCAAAAACTCCATAGTGTAATTAGCTGGTTCAAAACTTAGTTTAGGCAATTGAATCTCTTTTTCGAAGTTAGAAACTAACTTGGATAGGTTGATATGGAGGAAATATTTCTCCAGCATGGGGGAGAAAGTTTTTGTACAAAATTTGGGCACAAAAATCAAGAAAACTGACTATTTTTCACTATTTTTATTACTGTGTATAGCCTGTACGGATTTTTTAGGGGTGCAAATATACTTTTTCTAAAAGCTCTTCAAGTCAGGGTTCTAATGCAACTAGTTTGAGGTCCTGAAGTGGTCGGGATCAAAAGTTATAGATTTTTCTTTTAAAATAGGTCCAGAAACCCTGTTTTCTAGGGCAGCCATAGAAATCCGGCCCTAGAATGCATTCCCACCGTTGAAAATTCTCAAAAACTGGTGAAATGTAGGCTAGGGGTATGTACTATAAGATTCCAAAATATTTTTGTTTGAAAATGCAGTATTCTATTTTTAATTTGATGCCCTATGTCAAGTATTCCTATGTATTTGGCCAGAATTGTGCAATTTATTGATGTAGATGACAAAATCTGATAGGTGGGCGAATGAAAGTTGGTTTGTGAGTTGTTTGTAGGTCATAGAAGAGATCCAAGTTCCTACCCCAAATTTATGACCCCAATTTTGAGCACTTTCTTTGTAACCTAGCCTAAATTGATCGATTAGGCCTAGAAGACCAAATGAGTGTTCTGGATTGCTGCAGTAGAGTTGGAATAGGAGACTTGGGAGTTTGATAGGGTTCCATAGAGTGTATCTAAAACCATCATTTTTTTTCCTAGACCTTTGGGATTTTGTCAAGTTTTGTTGAGAAAACCTAGTTTGGAGGGCTAGTAGCCTTACTAGTCAAGGTATAGGTTGAAGAGTTTTGGGAAGTTGGAGATCAAACCAACTGCATAGAAAGTGTTTGTTGATCTGTCTTAAGGTGTTGGAGAAGCCTTAGGGGTTGGACAATAGTCTAGACATTAAATCCTTCATATGCCTTGTATGTGCCTTTGGTTGGTTGGTTGGTTGAAGGCTAGTCGAAGTGGGTGAGTGGGCAAAGGACAATAGAGTAAACCTTTGTGTGTTGCTTCCCTTGTGCCACTCTACATCAGAAAATTACCTTTGCATGACTCTACATCGCTTTTGGTTAGGGAAAAATTTCCTTTGAATAGAAACTCATCACCTATGATCTACAGTCAATCACCTTTGATCGACAGGTAGTTGCCTCTGGTTGATTAGTGTTTTCATTAACACATTTGTTTCTTGTAGGGTTTTATTTGATTTTTGTTGTCTGATTTGGGTTACAAGCTAGTTTATTTTCTAACCTTAATTATCTTTTTCAATCATCAAGCTAGTTTATTTGGGGTTTGATTTATCTTTGACCTAATCATATCACATCATTGGATCTTTTGTGTTTTGGTTGCAGGGTAAAGATTTGATTCAACTTATTCACCTATATGGGTCATCAGGGTTTGATATATTCATTTTATGATAATTTGTTTAACCATGCCATTTGAATTTTGTAGATATTAGACATCCAAGTGCCTTTGAACAATAGAAAATCACCTCTACGTAGTGTTGGATCACCTTTGCATAGTCAGGCATCACATTTGAGCAATATAAAATCACCTTTGGTAAACATCCAATCGCTTTTGATTTGCAGATAATCACCTTTGATCTCTATTTAGTCGTGTTTGATCTGCAATATTGTGATCTTGATTTCTTTGAAGTTAACATCATTTGGTGCAGCCTCTTACCATTTGTTGAAGAAAGGAGGATCTATAACTACTAACAAGTCTATTGCAGGATTGATCGGTCAGAGATTTACATCATTTTCACTAATCTAGGAATATTTCATTTGGTGCTTAAAAAGAACTTGTTTGTTTGCTTGCTTGTTGGCTTTATTTTCTTTTGTCTACTTGTTTGTTCTAGATATCTCATGTTTTTAGATCGCTAGGTTAATAACAAAAATATCCTCTCCCCTTGCCTATCAAATGGATCTTGGGTGCAAGAGAACTTGTTATTATCTTTAGAGAGGCCTGCCTTGGTGGGAAAAGAGGTACTCACCCAAAGGGAACAACCTCAAGCAGTACTTTCATTTGGTCCACTATATAAAATAGGATAAGTTGAAAGCCAAGTCTAATCGGTATTAGCGCTTACCGTATAGTGCTGGTTTGAAAGGAGGCATACCTTGCATATATGAGACTCCTAGTAGAACTAGTTAAAGCTTTAAGTAGCTTGTTGGATGCTCATAATGTGCCAGTCCACTGAATCATCACCAGAAACCACTTGTTGTAGAGGCCAACATCCTTTTTGTATGCTGGTGTAGGAGGTTGGACCTCTGAAGCCACCCTATAAGTACTATTCATTGTAGAGACAAAAATTTACTCAGTTCATAAGATCTCTGGATCTTTGGGGTGAGAGATTTGGTGCGCCCTACCATGGTGGGGGAACCAATGTCACCAATATCTCTAGCTATCCACTTTGTCTCAGTATATGGAGAAATCCAAGCAGGGACTCAGCAAGTAGTATCCACTTTCTAGCCTAGGTTGTACATACTTACAAGTGTTTTCAAATTTGTGGAGACCTATACAAAACTTTGGGCTAATCTAGGCACTCATTCAAATGTTACTCTGATTTTGTATCAGATCCATCCAAAACATTAGCCATTGTGTCTTTGTCGTGTGTTCTCTTACCAAAAAACTTATCAAAAGCAAGACATTGTCACAGAAACTTGCCTTTGTGCAGTCCATAGTCGCCTTTGAATCATAGCCGATTACCTTTGAATGATAGAAACTAACCTTTGGTTATCCTAAGTTACCTGTGAGCATCATACAGAATGCCTTTGAACTATCTTGCATCACCTTTGCATCATACACAATCACCTTTGAGCTGCAAAAAATTACCTTTGATCAACAAAATTTTGCCTTTGGCTTATCCTGAATTGCCTTTGAGATATCAAAACTTGCCTTTGGTTGACACAAATTTTCCTTTGGTAAACTACAGACTGTTATCATTTATCCAGTCCAAAATCTCATTTTTAGCTAGTCCATAGCCTTGCCATTAGTTTGCAGACAATATGCTAATCATCTACAGTCAGTATACACCCTGTTCAGCCTGATCATATCATAATTTTAGACTTTTTGAGCCCTTACATCTTCTTGAGACTCTAAAATAGCCATCAACATCAATCAATCAATCAAATCAACATCATCCTTTAGCTTTGATCGTTATCTAACTTTTGATCATATCACAATGATCTTTTCCAACTTGGGAGACTGGCTTCTTTTGAGTTGGTCTATATCATCATCATCAATCAATCTTGTCTACCCTTGATTTCATAAGTCTATCTCTTGGGGGATAATTTGATCAATCAATCAACCAATGCAAATCAAACCTACCAATCAAAACAACCAATCAATCAATCAAACCATCAATCCAATCAATCAACAATCCATTTAATCAATCAATCCAATCAATTGATCAAACCAATCATCAACCAAACTATCAATCAAACAAATCAAATCAATCAATCCAAGAGTCTCAACTTTGTTACACAAGTCCAACAATATCATCCATCATGAAATAATGCCTCAAACAAGGGGTCAATATAAGGTAGCTATGGAGGCTAATCTAAGAGAATTTCAATCTACGCATCTCAAGGATGCTTCAAAATTCATGACTGGAATGTCTAAAGATATGTTTGTACCTGAAGTCTCTACTACTGGACCATCCTCATCAACTCAAGTGCCACAATATCAATTTTCTCAATCTACCTATGCGGAATCTCAAGACAATTTAGAGGACCTATGTAAGACTTTGAGACATTGCAAAACGTTAATAGGCTCTTAGACTCTAATCCTGATACATTTTTCTTACAAGTAGCTCAAAGAGGAGCCAAGTGGCTTTAATGTATCCAAAATCTAGAAACAAGATTTAATCAATGATGTTGTTGCTAAGGAAACCCATAAGGCTATTACTACCATGTCCACAAAACCCACAACATCTACTCACAACATCCAAACACCACCTTTGACCAATCAATCCATCCCTCCATTCTATGCACCTCCTACACCTACATCAATAGAGCCTTTGTTAACACCATCTAATATCATCAACTCCTATGTGTCACAAGCACCTCAAGATCCTAACCAAAATGTGCCATATGTCACTTCATATCATGTATCTCATCCCACTCCATCTTCCTCCATCAATGTCACTCCTTCATTTGTGTCACAAGCACCCTACGTTCCTAATCAAAGTGTGCCACATATTGCTACATCTCATATCTCGCATCCCATGATATCTTCTTCCATGAATATAACCCCTCCGCATGTGTCCCAAGCACTTCAAGTTCCTAATCAAAGTGTGTTGCATGGTGAACCATCCCAACCATCTAATGTGTCTTCCCATACATCGCATGTGCAATCCAATCCTAATACATCATTTATTAGCCAACCTTTTGGATCACAAACACATTCCAACATATCATATGTCGATCAACTCCTTTCACTTGAACCGTAACCATCCAACCAACACATATACTATTCTAATCCACCCATCGTGTCTCAAACTCTGCAACCATCCAACCAACACATCCTATGCTAATCCACCTATCATGTCTCAAGCTCTGCAACCATCCAACCAACACATATCCTATTCTAATCCACCCATCATGTCTTAAGCTTTGCAACCATCCAACCAACACATATCTTATGCTAATGCACCCATTGTATCCCAAGTTCCACCAACTTCCAACCAACATATGTCTTACACCAATCCATCCTATGGTTCACATGTGATGCACATCCAAAATGTTAATCCATCATAGAAAACCTACGTATTTTTGTCAAGGCCAAAACACATACACCCCGCCATACAATACATCACAACAATATCCTATGCAACAACAACAACCATTTACATTGAATATGGAGCATCGATTAAATCAGTTACAACAACAAGTCACAGATATGAGTATGGGCCAAACAAAGAAGACATTTGCCTTTGAAGATATATACCCATATCCTTTCGATAAGTCACTTCAAATGATACCTTTTCCTCCACATTTTGAGATACCACAATTTAAGAAATACAAAGGAAAAGGTGATCCAAATGACCATCTTAGAGAATTTTATGTAGCTTGTCCTTACATTACATATAACGACACATATATTCTACATCTATTTCCTCGTAGTCTTTGGGGACAAGCTATGGAATGGTTTTTGCATTTGTCTTCAGGCATCAAGTCATTCAAATAATTGGAAAGTAAATTTGCATCACACTTTGCTTTCAATATAGAAAACGAGATATCTATGAATGACCTTGTCAACAACAAACAATGAAATGAGGAGACCTTCTCCTCTTTCATCCAACGATGGTGAAGTATGGCTAGCAAACTTCCATGGCAAATGCCCGAGAAACAACAAGTCGACATCTTTGTCTGAAATCTCCATCTTGAACTATCATTTCAATTGGAACTCCAAAGTACTACTACTTTTTATGAACTCATATCCAAGGGAAAAAAATTGAAAAAGATTTAATTGCCAAAGGCCTTATCAAGATCTTCAAGGAAACAAAAGACAATGGACAATCTTCAAATGACAAATCCTACTTTTGGAACAAGAACAAAAATGTTGTCAATGATGGCATCGTTGATGCAAAGAATGTTCAAAATGTGAAGACTTCCATCCATATCCAAGAAGCATCTAAGAGCACACCCTTTCTTCCAACAAACCAAGCTAAAACAAATCCATTCTCTAAACGTCAATTCACTCCTCTACGAGACCCTATTAAATTTGTTCTCAAAAAGCTATTACAAGCTGGCAAGATCATACTACCTGAAGCTTGACCAAATGTAGAACCACAATTTAAGCCTAATTGGTATAAAGACAATGAATACCATGACTATCATAGAGTGAAAGGACATAATACCAATGGTTGTACAAAAATGAAACATTTGATCCAAAATCTTCTTGATCAAGAAGAAATCACTATTGATCCACCAAAATAGATGACAAATTATGACCTTGATGCTTTCAAGAATCCACTTCCACCACATGAAAAAGAAAGTGCCTCTAATGCAAGGAAGAATGTCAATTATACTTATGAGTCATCCACCATTAGGCGCATCAAACAAAATTGCATATCTACCATTAGCATAAGAGGAAAATAACCCATCACCGTAAGGTGAAAAGAGCCTGATTGTGCAATTACTACTCGTAGAGGATGTGTTACTATGCAAGGAGCACCACCTATCATACGCCTAAATTCTAGATACAATATCCTTGACCATCTAGGTAAGACTCCCACTCATATTTCCATTTTGGAATTACTGCATAAATCACCTTCCCATAAAGCCATCTTAGATAAAGCCTTAGAAGAGTCGTCGGTACCCAATGATATTGATACTACACAATTCCAAGCCATGGTAGCAAGTATTGCATCACCCTATCACTTGACCTTTGACAAAGACCTATCATCAGCTGATCCATCCTATAACCATGCCCTTCATATCAAAGTCTACATAAAGCAATGCCAAGTGAAACAAATACTAAAAGATGGTGGATCTTGGTTAAATATATGTTTTGTAAAGCTTATAAAATAATTGGGATATTTTGAGGATCACATTTTTCACTATCAAGAGCATAACTATCAAAGCATATAATGATGCAAAGAGAGATCCTGAAGGAATTATTCATTTACCTATCCGGGTTGGGCCTATTACTACTAATAGCTGTTGTCAAGTTCTAGACATTGAAATGCCTTACAACGTTATCCTTGGCCATCCTTGGATACATGCCATAAAAGTCGTTCCATCCACACACCTTCAATGTCTAAAATTGCCCTACAATTGTGTTGAAATCACAATCCCTACTAATCCTAATCTATTTGATTTTTACCAAAAATTTCCAAGCCAAATATTAAGATCCTAATAACATATATATCAACTTAGAAGCCTATCCATCTACATCCTATGTGGATCCATCCGATTTGAATAATCATTCATCTAGTAAATCCATCCCCAATATTGATGTCAAATGCAAAGAGAAAGGACTTGGTGAATACACGCTACAAGAATCTTGTTGTATAGGATCCTTGCCCTCATCACCTAAATCTTATGGTCAACCATTGGTATCTAAAGCTTCCACATCCAAAGCTACTATCCCTATTCCTCTAACCACGTTCATCAAGTCAGGAATGCTAGAAGAGGATGATATTGATGATATCAACTCTTGGCTCTTTTTTGATGAGAATGATGAACTCACTTTAGAAGTGGAACGCCTCAACAATGGTTTTCAGATCATCAAGAACATGGGATACAAAGGACAAGGAGTTCTACAACCACATGGACAACAGGGTAAGAAAGGTTTAGGGTATGGTAAGGAGGTTCCACCTTCCTTGGACATTAAGTATATTCTCGATGAGGTAGCTAAAGCTTTTCCCACAGAAGAGACCTCTAGCCAGGATGCCATCGATGATTCTTCTTTCCATATAACTAAACTATTCCAAGACCTATACATATTCATGTTATCTTTTACCTCTTTCACCTCTCAACCTAAATCACCTGACCTTCAACTCGTATATCCTAACCTCATCGATTGGGCCCAACAGGGGGCACCTATTCTAGACACATTTGAAAATGAAGAAGCCTTAGTAGAATTCATGGGTTTAATAAATGACATACCATTGGGAGATCACAAAGTGGGCTTCATGATTGATCTACCTTTGTTAGGATACTTTGGTGGAAGTGTCAAATCCTTCAGTCATAAAAGTGAAATAAATAAAATAAAAAAAGAAAGGTCACTAGGTGAAAATCGAAAGGCACCTCTTGACCACGAAAAAGTAAAGATACAGGATGTATCTAAGGGTGAAAACCTCTTTGTGGCACTTGAGGATGGAGGATTTGACCTTTCCTTGACTAAGAAATATCAATAATAGTCACCCTTGTTGGTGGAGAAATCTGAAGAGATCAATCTAGGTACAACATAAGATCCAAAGATCACATTTCTAGCAGCATCACTATCAGATCAAGAAAGAATAGATTTCACTACCTTCTTCATGAAAAGATCAATCAATTTTGCATGGACTTATGCAAATATGCCAGGGTTGGATCCCTCACTTGTGGTAATGATCATCTAGGCATATCTCCAAATGCAAAACCTGTCAAAGAAAAGCTATGGAAAATGCATCCTCAAATAGCACTTTTTATCAAAGTAGAAATTCAAAAACTATTGGATGGTAAGTTCATAAGGCCTATTGATTATCCTAAATGGGTTTCAAATATGGTACCATTTTCCAAACCAAATGGGGGCATCCGTTGCTACACAGATTTTAGAGATCTCAACAAAGCCTACCCTAAAGATGATTTTCCACTTCCAAGCATAGATATCATTGTTGATCTTACAATAGGACATGAAATGCTATCACTAATGGATGAATTTTCTGTCTACAATTTGTATACACCTAAAAATGGCTCAGGTTGAATTAAGTAAATATTTTAATATTTATCTTAATTCTTATTTTCTTCTATCAATTAAATAAATATTATAAGTTTATTTGATTGGTTCATTATCCCATAATTAAATAGAATCATTTTATTTAATTAAATTCCCTAAATTCTTCTAATGTCTCAAGTCCTAAAATCCACCTCATCAATCCACCTCACCATGTTGCACATCTAATTAAATATTTTTAATATTTATATAGCTAATATCCTCCATTTTCTAAAATAAATCTTTAAATCAATTATCCTTCACAAATTGAATATTTAATTCAATGTTCCCCACTAGCCTTCACCAATTGAATATTTTATTCAATGTTCCCCACTAGCCTTCACCTATTGAATATTTTATTCAATGTTCCCCACTAGCCTTCACCAATTGAATATTTAATTCAATGTTCCCCACTAGCCTTCACCAATTGAATATTTTATTTAATGTTCCCCACTAGCTTTCACCCATTGAATATTTTATTCAATGTTCCCCACTAACCTTCACCACTTGAATATTTAATTCAATATTCCCCACTATCCTCCACTATTGAATTCTTAATTCAATTGTCATAACCCACTATCCCCCACTATTGATTTTTTAATTCAATTGTCATAAACCACTATCCTCAAATAAAGAATTTTTAATTCACCCATTATGAATTAAAGATTCACAAAAAATGAGAGCCATTGATCTCATCCTTTGATCCTCACCCTCCATTCTATTTTCAGAAAATCTATAAATAGAACCCTCTTCTAAGCCATTGAAGAGGAACTTCATTTGTACAATCACTATACTCAAAATTCTCTCATTTTCTCTTCTCTTCTCAATTCTATTCTCAAGTCCTCCATTATTGTGTGTTGAAGCTCTCATTCAACACAAACAGGTATTCTAAGCCATTCTTCCTTTGGCATCTTCAAACGAGCAAGCAAGCAAGAAAGCTTCTGAGGGCTTCTCAAATCAAGATCAAAGCAAGATAGGCAACAATGGAAAACGATAGGTAAAAAGGGTTGTAAGTATGCTCTTACTCATCTTGGTTTGATTCCTCTTTGCCTTCACATTCTATTGGTGTTTGGGTTTATGTTTTCATGTATTTGACTAACACTCATTTTCCCCCTCACATTTTGGCACCCACCGTGATCCAATCCACTTTGCTTGTGAGTGTTTGTCTTCGAAGTCTTGTTGTAGGATATAGGTGTTTTCCAGAGCACATTCGAGCATGAACTCTCGCAAACAACCTCCTACACACAAATCGAGCTCACCATTGAGTCCAGGAGGCTTCGGAGGAGTATCGGATTTTCACAAATTTATAGTCATTGGAAAGCTGATTTGACAAACTTCGCAGTGGTGAGGTTATTTATAGCTTATTTGCTTAATTTCATCTGGTATAATTAGTCCAACCTCTCATTTACCTTGATAACTTCAAATGGCCCTGATCATTTGATTTACAATATTCTTGATTCAATTTTTGTTTTGGTGGACTACAGGTGGATATCAGGAGACTACTAATCCACTTTGATGCAAAAATGTCCACTGAAGACAATCGTCTTTCACTAAGTGTTGAATACGACTGATTTAGGCATTATCATGCAACCTTGCATACAACTCTCATCTAGTTCTAATTAGGAAGGAGTAACCCATTGTTCATAAAATTTGCAACTAACTCTAATTAGGAAAGTAACAAGTGCATCTCATACAAACTTCACATAGTTTTCTAAACTAGGAATAAAGTAATTAAACCATTGCTATATCTGCATATTGCTATCTTCTTTAGTTCGATCATTGCTATCTTACAAACGAAAAATGAACAATGCTATGATTAATCACTTTCAAAGTTAACAACCGGGAAATGAAAAATGCTATGATTAATCACTTTCAAAGTTAACAACTTGGAAATGAACAATGCTATGATTAATCACTTTCAAAGTTAACAAAAAGGAAATGAACATTGCTATGATTAATCACTTTTCAAGTTAACTATTGTGTGAGTGCACAAATTAGATAAGCCCATTTAGTTTTTGTATTTTAACTAGGTTGGATTTACCATTGTTCTCTGTGCTTGTGAATAACAATAGGCTTATGCTCTCCCCTTAACTGGGTGATCAAAGTGCCAGACTTGTCATTCTTTTTGTCAAACCTTTAGGGGGGCCTGCCCTTGGATGCACGCTTGTCCAAGTGGGAACGACCCTGAGTGGTAACAGGCTAAAGCCAAGCCCTACAAAGCCACTTAAAATAAATTGTGCTTGGGGTGAAAACCTCAAGCAACAAGTGTTGCTGTGTTATACCGATGGCCAACCTCCCCATAAACCCTCATAGGTGCAACCTTGTGAGGCTGGGAGACTCCATAACAGAGAGTAGTGCCGCTGCATGTGTAACCACTCGAACAGTTGCCCTATCTAAGAACCAATTGTATAGCAAGCCAAAAACCCCTATTTATTGATGCAAAGGGCGGAGCCCTTGAAGCGGCCTCGATTCAAGTGACTCTAAGTAGAGGTAGCAGGGACAATCCTAAGGTTCGATGTGGGTACGAGCCTAAGGAAACCTGGATCTGGTATGCGTGAGAAGTGAGTGCCGTGGAGGGGAGCCAGTGCTACCAGATCCTGGAGCTACATGCTTTGAGTGGCACAGCTAGAGGATTCAACCAATATTGTCACATCCAGCCTAGGTTGTATTTGTCTTTGAGTCAAAATAGTCCAAAAACACCAAAAAAAAATCTATAAAAAGATAAAAATCATGAAAAACATTTATGTGTTTGTTGTGCTTTTGCCATAATTGAATATCAACCTCAGTAGAAACACCAAATTTTTCAAAAACCAAAAACACTGAGAAAATCCTGAAAATGATCCAAAAAATCCAAAATTTTTGAGAAAACACAAACAAAAAGCCAGATTTACGCATACATACCGACCTTTTGCACATTTGAAACGACCTTTTCCAAAATTGTCAATACTTTTCAAAAACCAGTTCAAACGTGTTCTAGTTTTTTAAAAATCTAATCAAAGACCTTCCAAAATCAACCATTTCTTCATTTTCCACACCATAGCTATTTGTTCATCCAAAATTTCACCACTTTCTCCCAAGTTTGCAATAGGGTTATAGTCAAGTTTTTTTTGGATCTAAATCAAATCTTATCCAAGTCCTAGTGAGTCTCCAAGTATCAAGGATTCCTTATCCTTCCCTATCGAAACTCCACTAGTGGATTATGCGAAGGCTAGTCAACATCAAGTAACAGATTCCTAACATCCTAGCTTTTGATTATCACTTTTGTATATCCACCTTGTTTAAACACCACCTAGATCTAAGAGGAACCTTGCTAAAACCTTGTTCAAAATCTTCCAATCTCACCTCATCCCATCTCTTTACCACCTTGCATGGTCTTGACAAGATTACAAAAACAAAAAATAGTTAGAAATGGCCGAGAAAAGGATTTTTAACAATCTCGACAATGACGAAGAACCTTCCATGGAAGAGATCCTCAAAATGCAACATGACACAAAATTTAACCACCTACTAGAAGCAGTACTTGCACAAGACCCTACAAAAATTTTCTTACACCTAGCAAGCTTAGGGGTAAAACGTCCCAAAGATTATGATGTAGAGGCTCTAAGGGAAACTGACGAAGAAAGAAACCCCGAAGGGAGTAGACAAGATGAAGTACCCACGGATAAGAGCAAAGCAACAATTGACTCTTTAGATGTTCTCAATCTGATGAACCAGAAAGTTGAAATTCTCCAACAATGAATTTTAGACATGGAAAGGGGAGCCTCAACAAAACAGTACACCCTAGAGGATATTGCACCGTATCCTTTCGATAGGGCATTAGTCATGATACCTTTTCCCGCGAGATTTGAAGTTCCTAAGTTCAACAAATATCGAGGGAAAAGTGACCCAAGAGATCATGTCAGAGAATTCAATGCCGCTTGCCTAGAAGTCACACATAATGACACATATCTAATGCGACTCTTTCCTCAAAGCTTGGGAGGACAAGCCATGGAGTGGTTCTCTAGGTTGCCGCCCGACATCAAAACTTTTAATGAACTCATAGATAAATTTGTCACCCATTTTTCCTACAATATTGAGCACGATACCTCAATATAGGACCTCTATAATACCAAACAGAAAGCGTGAGAATCTTTCACCACCTTCTTACAGAGATGGAGACAACTAGCAAGCAAGTGCCCTCAACAAATGCTAGAAAAACAAATGTTAGAGATGTTTGTTCACAACCTACAAACGGACCTTAGCTACCAAGTTCAAATCCAATGTCCTACTTTGTTTAGCAAGGTCATTGAGGTGGGCCTTATCATAGAGAAAGCCCTACTAGCAAAAGGCCAGATCAAACACTACAAGGACACTCCTAACACGTATGCCAATAATGATAAACCTAGGTTTTGGACCAAGAACAAAAACATTGTGAATGACGGGGTAGTAGATGCCAAAAATGCGGCACCTAAACAACCAATTTTTAATCTGTCAACACCCTGAAACAACCCCACGCAAGACAAACCAACAAATCATCAATCTAGATTCACCAACTTTTGACCTAAAAGAATGTTCACGCCTTTGGATGAATCACTAGAAATGGCTCTACGAAAAGTGCTTGCCAACAATCTCATAACACTTCCCTTAACACGGGAGTACGAGCCAAAGGTCAAACCCCGCTGGTGGAACAAAAATGACTTCTGCGAATACCATCGAAACAGGGGGCACAAGACAAATGATTGTATTACACTCAAGCATACAATCCAAGACCTAATAGAGCAAAACAAGATATTCGTTAAAGGACACACCTCCAATAACGACCATTAGGCATTCAAGGATCCTCTTCCCAATTACGAACAAGCAGGACCTTCTAACAGAAACAATAAGGGTTCTAACAACGCAAACTACACAAACGTTGGTTATGACTACGTTGTTAACCATATCCGTGAAAGTGGCTCACATATCAATGTGATCACTATAAACAAAGACCTAGATTGTAACGTTACTACCTGTAGTAATAGAGTTACCCTTAGGGGAGCCTCCACTCCTCTAACCCACCATTACAATATCGTGGATCAACTCCACAAAACACTGGCACAAATCTCCATATTGGAACTGCTGCGTCTGTCTCCTTCCCATAGGACCATACTCGATAAAGCCTTAGCAAGAGCCTTAGTTTCCACAAATTTAGCTGAAGAGAAATTCCAAACTATGGTAGGTCACATCACCTCACCACCTTCCTTATCATTTACTGAGCAGGATGATATGTCTATCACACAACCCCATAACGCCTCCCTCCATATCGAAGCCTTCGTACATAAACATAAAATCAAAAGAGTCCTGATAGATGGAGGGGCTGGTCTAAATATTTGTACCTTGAAGCTAATCCTTACATTGGGGTTTTTAGAGAAGGCTATAGATCCAAAAAAGAGAATCACTATCAAAGCTTATGATGAGGAAGAGAGAATGACCAAAGGAACTGTGATTCTACCAATCAGAGTGGGACCCCTAGTAAAAGATGTAGCTTGTCAAGTCCTAGACAAGGATTTGGCATATAACATTCTTCTCAGGTGATCGTGGATACATGTTCTAAAAGTAGTACCTTCCACCTACCACCAATGCATCAAGTTCCCACATGAAGGGCAAGAGATCAGCATCCAAGGTGACCCTAACCCCTTTCAATATTGCAACTCTCTTCAGCCAAAGCTAGAAGTAGTGATCCCAACCAACCGGGCTTCTACTGCCTCTTCATCTTATGTAGACCCAGCTACACTTGCTTCTTCTTCAAGAACATCTCAACCGGGACTCCAAATCAAAGATAAAGGCCTGGGTGAGTACATGGCCTTCCGATCCCTATGTTTGGCACAACTACCTCTATCTCCTAGATCACATGGGAGATCCATACTCTGAACACCAAACGCAGAGCAGGTCACCAAAGGACCATTTATAAAATGGGGAAGCCTAGAGGACAAGAGTGAGGAAAAAGATATCCAGCAATGGCTATGTAAGGATGAAGGTAGCTCCTCAACATTACAGGACCACCCCATCATACCACCGGCACAATATGGTCAAGGTTTTCAAATACTAAAGAGTATGGGGTATGAAGGACAGGGTCCACTGAATTCAAGCAAGGATGGCATCACTGAACCCATCCAACCTCATACCTTGGCAGCCCAAGACACTACAGGGCTAGGGTACACAGGAACATCAAAAGACACCAAGACCAACAACAACAAAGAACAACCAACGGAAGCAGCTACTAGCAGTTTGATTGCACACATTCAGAGAATGCAGATGTGGAGTGATACTGATTCCAATGAGTACGAGTGGGATAGCCTCTCTGAGCTATCTTGTGATGAAAAAGATATTGATGTGGTTCATGAGTATGACCTGACCTCCGCAATTGAGGGACAAAGCCCAAGGGCTAGGACACTAGAGTCCATACCACACAATAGCCATAGTGAAAATTGCGAGGAAGGAATGAGTCCACTCTTGATGGACCCACTAATAGAGAGTACCATCGCTAACTTTGCCCTCTCCTTCGATAACTCTATCAACGCCATTGAACCAGACCAACTTAATGGTCTCTTACCATTAGTGAACCCTGAACTTATCGACTGGGACCTTGAAGGTACCACCCCTGAACTAGATACCTTTAAAAATGATGACGTGATCATCAATTACCTTGAGCTTAGAAATCATATACCTGCAGGAGACCATAGAGCTGGATATGCTATAGAACTCAACAAGAAGACCTATTTTGGGGAGAGTGCTAAGTCTTTCGGTCACAAAAATGTCAAAATAAAAGAAGGGTCTAACGGTGAAAACTGCTCCGCAACAGTGTTAGACCACCAAAATAGTAAAAACAAAGATGCATCCAACGATGAAAACCTCTTTGAGGCACCGAAAGATGGAAGGCTTGACCCTCTCCCCAATCTTACACATCAGGAGAGATCGTCGATATTGATAGAACCAGTAGAACCTACCAATGTCAACATAGAGGATGAGCCCAAAATGATCTACATGGCAAAGGACCTCACCGCATATGAAAAACTAGCATTTATAGATTTCTTCAAAAGAAAGCAAGTCAACTTCGCGTGGATAGATGCTGACATGCCAGGGATTGATCCAAATCTCATCATGCATCACTTATCTTTAGCTCCAGGTACTAAGCCTGTTAAACAAAAGCTCAGAAAGATGCATCCGTAGGTGGCTCTAATGGTGAAGGAAGAACTGAAGAAACTGCTAGATGTTGGGTTTATCAAGCCCATAGACTATCCTGAATGGGTTTCAAATATCGTACCGGTGACTAAACTAGATGGCAAGGTCAGAATTTGTAGTGACTTTAGGGACCTAAACAAAGATTGTCCGAAGGATGACTTTCCTTTACCCAACATCGACATGATTGTGGATCTCACTGCAGGTCATACCATGCTTTCACTTATGGATGGTTTCTCAGGATATAACCAGATAAAAATTGCACCAGAAGACCAGCACAAAACTGCATTTACATGTCCTTGGGGCACCTACTGTTGGTGCATCATGCCCTTCGGTCTGAAAAATGCTGGGGCCACATACCAAAGAGCCATGACAGTGATCTTCCATGATATGATGCATACTATAATGGAAGACTACGTCGATGACATTCTAGCAAAGTCTCTCACAAGAGAAGGGCATCTAGCAGTACTAGACAAGATCTTTAACAGACAAGAATAGTTCAATGTGCGACTTAATCCAAAAAAGTGTGTGTTTGGGGTTACATCAGGAAAACTACTGGGCTACATAATATCTGCAAATGGTATTGAAGTTGATCCCGCTAAGGTGAAGGCCACAATGGAGATGCCACCTCCTAAAAATTTGACTCAATTGAGATCCCTATAGGGCAAACTACAGTCTATTAGATGGTTCATTTCCCAAGTGGTAGACAAGTGCCACCCATTCTCTCATCTATTACATAAAAATGTATCCTTCAAATGGAATGAGTCATGCGAGTAGGCTTTTCAACAACTAAAGGAATACCTAATGAAGCCACCAATATTAATGCCACCAATTCAGGGCAGGCCTCTATTACTATATATCTCAGCTACACCAACAGCTCTGGGATCTCTCCTAGCTCAATAGAACTATGAGGGAAAAGAACAGGCTATCTACTACATTAGTCGAACACTCGTCAGATACGAGTTGCAATACACACCAATAGAAAGAGCATGTCTAGCTGTTGTATTTGCCTCAAAAAAATGGAGACATTACATGCTGTCACACTCTGTTATACTGGTGGCAAAGATTGACCCACTGAAATACTTACTCAACAAGGTGGCCTTAACAGGTAGATTATCAAAATGGGTCATGCTTCTCAGTGAGTTCGACATAGAATATGTGGATAGAAAAGCGATAAAAGGACAAGTGCTTGCGGATCAACTAGCAGAGGCACCTTTAACAGATGACAACCCCCTAAGCTCTGAATTTCCAGATGAGTCTATCTTCCACATCAACACAGCAAACTGGAAAATGTACTTTGATGGCTCCTACACTTAGCATGGATTGGGGGCAGGTATCTTGCTGATCACACCTAATGGTGACACTATTCCAAAGTCATACAGATTAATGTTCCCTTGCACTAACAATGTAGCAGAATATGAGGCTCTGGTCATCGGCATCAAACTAGCAGTTGAGTGGAACATCAAGGAACTTCAAGTCTATGGTGACTCACAACTGGTCATCAACCAAGTAAATGACAACTACCAAATGAAAGATGAGAAATTGATTCCTTATAAATGTATGGTAGATGACTTCAAGGAGTATTTCACGAAGATATCATTTGAATAGATACCAAGGATCGAGAATAAAGCTGAAGATGCAATGGCTACAATCGCATCTCTTCTCAACATTCCAGGTGATCAAACACGATATGAGTTATTAGTAGAGCCAGTCTTCTGTCCTGCTTATGACACTCCAGATTCCCATATCATATGCCACATCATAGGAACTGATTCCCCTCTCTATGGTAAAATATTTGCCTATCTAAAAGAGAATACACAGAACCAGAAAAGAACCTTCCTCTGGCAGGCATCTCGATAGGCCATCGTCGCTAACACCCTATATCACCAAGGTCTCGATGGTACTCTCCTTAGGTGTCTAGATAGAGAGGAATATCAAACTACTCTAAGCGAGATACACAAAGGTATATGTGGGACCCATTCTAGTGTCTCTACCCTAGCCAAGAAACTCATGCGCATGGGGTATTACTGGCTGACCATGGAACAAGACTCTTATCAGTTCATCAAGAAGTGCAAGAAATGCCAGATCCACGGGAACTTGATACATGCACCAGCACATGAGCTACAGCCATTAACAACTCCTTGGTCGTTCTGTCAGTGGGGACTCGACTTAGTGGGCAAGATTCACCCCCCTTCATCAAGTGGACACAAGTTCATAATCACAGCCACTAAGTACTTCACGAAGTGGATTGAAGCTGTGCCCCTAGCCAACATCACCAGCAAACAAATTACCTCATTCATCTTAAACTATATCATTTGTCGCTACGGTATCCCTTCGTCCATTATCATAGATAATGGACGACCCTTCAAAAATCAGGATGTCAGGGAACTATGTGACAAATTCCACATCCAACACCGCTTTTCCACCTTGTATTACCCCCAAGGCAACGGTCAGGTGGAGGCATCAAACAAAACCATACTAAAAATCTTGAAAAAGACTGTCAATGATGCCGGCCGTGATTGGCATGTCCAACTAAATCCCGTGCTATGGGCATACCTCACAAGCATCCACACACCCACAGGTGCAACACCATACTCCCTAGTCTATGGAGCTGAAGCAATCTTGCCCATCAAAGTCGAGATCCCATCTTTGTGAGTGTCCTTAAGAGTCCTCATCCCTAATGAAGAATATAGAGTGGCTAGACTGCAAGAGTTAGAACTGTTAGAAGAAAGAAGGCAACAGGCCTTTACCCACCTAAAAGCATATCAATGAAGAATGTCCACAAGCTACAATCATAAGGTAAAGCCCCGAGTCTTCCAAGTTGGTGATCTCGTCCTCAGAGAAAACCCCAGAAATTAGCCAGATAGAGAAAAGAAAGGAAAGTTTGAACCCAACTGGCTAGGTCCTTATGTCGTCATTATAGCCTATGGATCGAGGGCATATCAATTGGCCACATCTGAAGGTGAACTATTCGATGATCCTGTCAACAACATGCATCTTCGCAAGTTCTATACCTGAAAACCCCGATGTAAGGGAATCCTGAAAAAAATTTAAAAAAAATTGAAAAAGTGAAAAAAAATAGAACAAAAAAAATTGAAAAAATTGAAAAAGTGATAAAAAAATAGAACAAAAATATCAAAAAATGGAAAAATAACAAAAGGATCGGTACCATGATGAAAACCTGGCAAACAGGCATCATGTGTACTTTTGGCTGCATGTGCAAATAAAAGTAAGTGGTAAAAACCTGGTAAACAGGCGCTATCTACGACAAACCACTCCCTCCATCTATGGTGACTCTATTGACTCTTGTCTCCATCTCACCAAACTAGTCCATACATGGTCCAAGCCCCGAACTACATCACCTCTGAGCTATCACGTAGGCAAGGCCATTGTCTATGCGCCCCCGAGGCTCCACTATCCCGTCAGTCCCATATCTGGTCTTTCTATCCAAGTCCATACCACTTCGACAAATCCACCATCACCTAGGTCTTAGGTCCATTAGGGTTCACCCTGAACTACGTTGCCTCTGCGTCGTCACGTAGGCAAGGCCATTTAGCAATGAGCCCCCGAGGCACTAGGTTAGTCCCCTATGGTCTGTCTCTCCACATCTGTCGTCATCTCACCCATAATAAGTCGATCCTAGTCTAAACTAGGGGCAACTCCTTGACCTAGTTGTGGATTTGGGTTCTTGAATGCCATCATTCTGAAAGGAGATACCACTAACGGATTGCGATACTTTCGCTAGACACTTAGAACAAAGTTCTCGACACATACATTCAACCTGTCCAAAACAAAAACAAAGCAAAGCACCATATCAAAACACTCAAAACAATTCCATCTCAATTATGGCAAAAAGACACATCTAATGCAAGAATGTTTTGTCAACAAGTTAACTTACAAGGTCTTGAATTTTCATCAATTATGTCTTCCTATGCTACTCAAGGATGCCAACAGCTAGAGATGCTATGATGGGGACATAAGTTTTCTTTTGTTTGCTACCTATGGATTAAACTTTAGTAATGTGACAACTTATGTCTAAAGACGTGATTGGCAAAAGATCATCGAGGACTCCGAGGTCTAAACATGAAAAGGAGCAATCCTTGTCTATTAAAAATGCAAGACTTGCTCAGGTCATCTAGATTCAAGTTTGGCTAGATGCTTGTATCAACTTGCTATATCAAAATCCAGGTAAGGGATAATCAGTACATCTTGGTCTAACTATACCTAGATGCTTGTATTCTCTTCCCACATTTCAAAAAATGAAAAATACCAAAAAGTGCCCGATGATGAAAGCAAAAGACTTGCAAAGGTGACAAATATCCATATCCATACCGTATCCAACTACACTTCATATCCATTTCATATCCATACTGTATCCAATTGCAAGTCTATCCTTAATCCATGCCAATCAAGTCAAGTCAATCTTGTCAAATGATCCGATCACAATCAGTGGTCATGATCCTTGTCCGGTTGTAAACCATATCAATCAGTCATAACTATCCTTCGTGTTGCTCTAGGGATACATCACTCCCCGCCATGACAACACTGTTGTATATCGTTATCATATCAAATGTCTTAGATAGGATGTTGTATTGTCGAAACCAGACCCGGAGTCTTATATGACATAATTCATTCTTGAAACCAGACATCATTGACCTATATTGTTGGTTTACCACTCGACAGGGGCACTACTTCGTTTGTTCCTGTATCATTTGTGCATACTTGCTTACTTTCTTGTGTGTGTCATCTTTTTATCTTGCATTCCATATCATTCATCCCTTTCTTCTACATCCAACCATTTCATCTCCTGTCAACCTATCTCATCGTGAGATTGTCCGTCTCACGCCTTCTACCTTCTCCCCGTCCGATCTCCCGAGGGGGCATCCTATCATCATAACCTATACTAGGGGCAAACTAGGGCATGTATCATTATTAGACTATTCCTATTCTTTGAAACAACGTAATAAAACACATTGCTTCAAAGAGGGGCAAAATGTATACACCTAAAATTAGCTAAGGTTGAATTAAGTAAATATTTTAATATTTATCTTAATTCTTATTTTTTTCTGTCAATTAAATAAATATTATAAGCTTATTTGATTGGTTCATTATCCCATAATTAAATAAAATCATTTTATTTAATTAAATTCCCTAAATTCTTCTAATGTCTCAAGTCCTAAAATCCACCTCATCAATCCACCTCATCTCTTCCACCTCACCATGTTGCACATATAATTAAATATTCTTAATATTTAATTAGCTAATATCCTCCATTTTCTAAAATAAATCTTTAAATCAATTATCCTTCACAAATTGAATATTTAATTCAATGTTCCCCACTAGCCTTCACCAATTGAATATTTTATTCAATGTTCCCAACTAGCCTTCACCCATTGAATATTTTATTCAATGTTCCCCACTAGCCTTCACCAATTGAATATTTAATTCAATGTTCCCCACTAGCCTTCACCAATTGAATATTTTATTCAATGTTCCCCACTAGCTTTCACCCATTGAATATTTTATTCAATGTTCCCCACTAACCTTCACCAATTGAATATTTAATTCAATATTCCCCACTATTCTCCACTATTGAATTCTTAATTCAATTGTCATAACCCACTGTCCCCCACTATTGAATTTTTAATTCAATTGTCATAAACCACTATCCTCAAATAAAGAATTTTTAATTCACCCATTATGAATTAAAGATTAACAAAAAATGAGAGCCATTGATCTCATCCTTTGATCCTCACCCTCCATTCTATTTTTAGAAAATCTATAAATAGAACCCTCTTCTAAGCCATTGAAGAGGAACTTGATTTGCACAATCACTATACTCAGAATTCTCTCATTTTCTCTTCTCTTCTCAATTCTATTCTCAAGTCCTCCATTATTGTGTGTTGAAGCTCTCATTCAACACAAACAGGTATTCTAAGCCATTCTTCCTTTGGCATCTTCAAATGAGCAAGCAAGAAAGAAAGCTTCTGAGGGCTTCTCAAATCAAGATCAAAGCAAGATAGGCAACAATGGAAAACAACAGGTAAAAAGGGTTGTAAGTATGCTCTTACTCATCTTGGTTTGATTCCTCTTTGCCTCTACATTCTATTGGTGTTTGGGTTTATGTTTTCATGTATTTGACTAACACTCATTTTCCCCCTCACACAATCAAATTATAATCACTCTCGAAGATGAACACAAAACAACTTCCACATGTCCATGGTGTACTTACTGCTAGCAAGTAATGCCTTTTGGTCTTAAGAATGCAGGAGCTACATATCAATGAGCCATGACTGTTATCTTCCACGATCTTTTTCACACCATAATGGAAGATTATGTTGATGATATCTTGGGCAAATAAAAAACAAGAGAAGGTCATCTAAAAGTACTAGAGTAGATCTTTGACATATTGGAAAAGTATCAAGTGAGATTAAATCCTAAGAAATGTGTATTTAGGGTAACTTCTAGAAAGATATTGGGTTGCATTGTATCTCAAAGTGGCATAGAAGTAGATCCAGAAAAGATAAAAGCTATAGTTAACATGCCTCCACCATTAAATCTGAAATAACTTCATATTCTTCAAGGTAAATTGCAATCTATCCACTGGTTCATTGCACAACTAGTAGATAAATGTCATCCTTTTCAACACTTTCTCCAGAAGGGAGAATCCTTTAAATGGGATGATAAGTGCCAACAAGCTTTTGATGAAATAAAGAAATATCTAGGTACACCTCCTATACTAGTACCTCCTGTGCCTGAATGAACATTGCTACTATATATTTCTTCAACAATAGTAGCTTTAGGTGCCCTTTTAGCTCAACATGATAACCCAACCTAGAAATCTAATAGGCCATCTATTATATCAACAGAACTCTCATTGGCTATGAGCTTAATTATCCATCAATGGAAAAAGCATGTGTTGGCTGTAGTGTTTTCTTCCCAAAAGTTACGACACTATATGTTGAACCAAAGAATAAAGCTGATATCTAAATTTGATCAACTCAAGTATCTTTTTCCAAAGCAGTACTCACAGACAGATTAGAAAAATGGATAATGATTCTTAGTGAATTTGACATAGAATATGTGGATTGGAAAGCCATAAAAGGACAAGTGATCATTGATCAACTAGAAGAAGCACCAATAACAGATACTCATCCAATCCATCTTAAGTTTTTAGATGAAGAGTTATTCAATCTATATGCTTCAGTAGTTTGGCAGCTGTACTTTGATGGTTCATATACACAACATGGATTTGGAGTTAGAATATTGTTCATCACCCCTCAAGGTGATTGCATACCAAAGTCATACAGGATTGCCTTCCCTTGTACTAACAACATTGTTGAATATGAGGCTTTGATCACCAGATTACACATGGTAGTAGAATGGGATATTAAACAACTAGAAGTTTTTAGAGATTCTCATCTGGTCATCAAATAAGTCTTGGATGAATATCAAACAAAAGATGAAAATCTCCTCCCATAAAAGTTGATGGTGGATGACTTCAAGAAATACTTTTCTAAAATCACATTTGAGTAGATTCCTAGGATAAACAACAAAGCAACAGATGCTATGGCTACAATTAGTTCTCTTTTGGATATGCCCACTAATGCACAGAGATGAGAGTTTCTGGTTGAACAACTTTTGATCCCAGCTTTTGAAGCCCCACAATTAGAGCTTATCTGTGAAATTGTTGGTCCAAATTCTCCTTGGTACAAGGATATATATGAGTATCTCCATCATGGTACCCTTCCATTTTAATTATCCAACACCCAACGCAAAACCTTATCTGCCAAGCCTCTCATTACACCATCATTGGAGAAACCCTATATCGTAAGAGTCTTGATGGTATCCTTCCTAGGTTTCTTGACTCAGACGAAGCTAAAGTTTCCTTACGCAAGGTACACAAAGGTGTTTGTGGTTCACATTTCACTGGCCCGAGCCTTACTAAGAAACTCTTGAGAGATGGATATTATTGGCCAAACATGGAGCAAGATGCACAACAATTTGCTAAGAGATGCCTACAATGTTAGCAACATGGGGATTTGATACATGCTCTAGCACATGAGCTACAACCTGTTACTACCCCTTTGCCTTTCTCATAGTGGGGACTTGACCTCATTGGAAAGATTCATCCATCCTCATTCAATGGCCATAACTTCATCATTACTACCACTGAGTACTTTACAAAGTGGGTCAAAGCTATACGAATGACCTATATCACTGGAAATCAGATATTTAAATTCATCCTCCATTATATCATTTGTCGATATGAAGTTCCATACCGATAAAGGATGCCCATTAAAAAATCAAGAAGTCCATGAGTTATACAACAAATTCCATAGATCCAACATAGGTTTTCTACACTTTACTATCCCCAAAGTAATGGCCAAGTTGATGCTTCTAATAAAACCATCATCAAAATTCTCAAGAAGACATTCAATGAAGTGGGTCATGATTGACATCTACAACTTAATCTAGCTTTGTGGGCCTATCAAACAAGTGTTAGAACTCCTACTGGTGCTACACCCTATGCTCTTGTGTATGGCACCAAAGCTATCTTACCTATTGAGGTCAAGATCCTGTCACTGAGAGTTTCATTACAACATATCATTTCTGATGAGTATAGAATATCTAGATTGAATGATGTAGAGATATTGTATGAAAGACACCTCACTACACTCAATCATCTTTGCCATAGTTATAACAAAAAAATCAAGGAAAGAAGGTTCTAGGTTGGAGACATTGTCTTTAACGAGAATCAAAGAAATCAACAGGATGATGAAAAGAAAGGTAAATTTGAACAAAATTTATTAGGACCTTTTGTGATCACAACAATCTATGGATCAAGAGCTTATACTCTTTCAACACCTAAAGGCATTCCTTTGGATGAAACTATCAATAGTGTTCATCTTAATAAATTTTATGCTTGATCCTTAGAACATCCCTAAAAAAAATCAAAATCAAAATAGTAAAGGTAAATAATCCATCCTCTAGTGAAAACTTGGTAAATAGGTGCCTTAGATAAGTACCATAGTGAAAACCTGGCAAACAAGTGCTATATGTAGAACAGGATCTCCTACCATCTATTCAGTTTCATTTATCATAGCATCTTACCACTATCTATAATAAATTCCATCCCTAATAAACTTTATCCATCCCATCCACCCCATAATAAACTCCACCTATTTTTTTAATAAACCTATGTATCCCTAATAAGACCACACACTCCTTGTTTTATTCCTATCATGGTTTGACAATGATCGGAATTGTAGTATGATTCTGTTACACTATTCCTCTAGAGCTAGGTCATCTAATCCATCACCTTACATAATAAGTCCTTCCCATACTGGGGGCACTTGCTTGCACTTAGTTTTTGGATTGGATACTTAAAGCATCATCATTGAACACTCTATCCATGACATTATATCCTCAAACATTCAACCAATCCCATCAATCCATAATCTAATCAATCCATCTACCTTCATCATTATAATCAAAACATTATAAGAACTACATATCATCTCTATCATTAAGTGCCTTGATCCTGTGGATACAAGGTATGTAGGTAGTCTGGAGTATGAAGGAAATATCCAAACTCATGTACAAATGATATACCTCTTCCATATTTCACCCATCATCATCTTCCTTCATCTCATATTCTTCAATCATCTATCTCCCACATCATCAATAAACACCTAGAACTACATATCCTCATCTTCATCATCATCATACTGTGCTTTGATCCTGTGGATACAAGGTATGTACATAGTCTGGAATACAAAGGAAGTATCTAGTATGCAAGCACAAATGACTCGTTCTTCCATCTTCCATCTCACTTTGACTAACTCAAGTAGAAAGCAAACTATGCATGTCTCGATAGCTCAAGCGCTCATCAAATCAAAGGTGAAATAATTCATTTGTCTACATGCCTTTAGCCAAAATTTGCTATATCAGTCTAGTATCTTAGCCTTCAACATGATATATCTTTCCTCACAACAAGGCACTATCCAATCTATCCAATAGCACCCTCTTTTGGCAAGAGAACATGATAGTTGTGTCATTGTTTTCTTTTGATTTATCTTTTGTCCCTTTCTATTACCTAGTCAGGCTGCCTCGATTTCTCATATCTTTGTATGTTGTGATGAAGTATGGATTACGTCATAGTCATTTACTTTCGTATGATGTATTTGTGGGATGATCATATTCTCCTACTATGCCTAATGGTATCTTGTACGTGTTGGAATTAGCATCTTGCATATCAATATCTTTTGCATTTGAGGAGCTAAACTGCCTCTTATGTACTAAGACTATTCTATGCTAAGACTATTTCTCATACATATAAATAACAAGGTTTTATTATGTTTAGTGGAAATAAGTTCAAACTATTTGCTTGCAAAGTCAAAGTTCATCTTAGAACAACTGATATTCATATATTATGTATGTTGGATCAACGTATTGACCCCATACAATAGACAAGATTGTATTACAATGAATGCATTGCATACATCATCACCCTCATCTTTATACCTTGGTGAATAATAGCTATATGCTATATCAAACATACAGATTGCAATCTCTAAATTTGTGTGCAACTATTCTCAAAAAGCTGCATCTATTATCCATTATCCATCTATTTATCCTGAAATAAAACTCATAGCTCTCACAAGGATTGATCAATCAAATTTCACCTACTTGCTTCTAATCATCATCATCTTTGTCTTCATCATCTTCATCCTACAAAACAAGTGTATTAGACATACACCATCATATATCATATATGATCATATTAATATCTTTGCATAACATATTTCATTTGTATAAAACTATCATCTATCCATTGACATAAGCATGTATTCTCATAAGCATTGCATCATAAAATCATAACCATATACATTTACCATTTAGGTATCTTCTATATACATGTCATAATCATGAAAACATAAAACCATAAACATCCACATCATGCATGTGAATCCATAATTACACTATCATATATCGCCATCAAAATCCCTCGTGTATATATATATATATATACACACACACACATAAGTATATGATCATGTATAAAATGAATTGATATATACAAAATGGCTATCAAACAACCATAAAAATACATACATGGCCTCATAAGCCTCAAAAGATATACACGATGCAAAATGATACAAAATATACAATAGCCAAGCTATCCCTGGTGCCCCAGGTGGGTGGTGCTCACTGAGAAAGCCTCTCCCTGATCTCCCCCTGCACCTTGAGATCCTCCTGCACCTGGCTGTAGGGGCAGGCCTACCATTAATGGGCTAGATCTCATCGATCTTCCAGACCTCCTCAAACCTGAAGTCCTAGATCTAGTCTGAAAACTAGGTTGTCTCTGATCTGCAGGTACTGCACCAAAATATAGTCCCTTGTTGGTGCAGGAGCACCAAGATATCTATGTTTTATTTTGATCTTCAAGTTTGTTTTGTTTTGTTTAATAAGGTCCTAGAGACCATTCAAAGGATGTAATAAGGTTGAGATATCATATTGTAAAGGACTTTGTCCAAAAGTCTATTGTTGTCATAGAATCAAGGAGGACAGTGATGTAATCTTTCATATAATCTTCATATTTCAAGCCTTGTTAAGGCATACTCAAGGAGCCTAAGGCATATTGGAAGAATCCAAGGCATGCTGAAAGCCTAATAACATTGTAAATGTGTTTGGAGGTTCATAATCACCAATGATTATGCAAACACACAAAAAGTTGGTTCAAGTTTGTAAACTGTCCAAAAGACAGTTTTGGGAGTTTGAGTGGTTGTAGTCCCTCCCCATCGACCAAAAATACTTCATTGAGAAGTTTCAAGGCATATACAACCATATATATCCTTGACAATGATCATTGTATCAGAAGAGAAGTTTTAAAAGGCAACACAAATCAATTTCTATTGTCCTTTTACTATTTTTTGCATTTTCTTGTGTGACAGTCCGTAGCATTTGATTGTACAACATTGTTATGATTGCCAGGTAATTTGGAAACAAGGTATAAGGGAATATCTATCATTCAAGACTAGTTGGAGGCTATGAAGTTAGAAAGGATGCAAGTTATGAGTGTTTGTGAAGACTGTTTATTCTGAAAACTTTGTATTTCCTGTAGAAGAACGCCATTTCAGGCCGTACAGTGACAAGGTACAGGTCTGGCCTCCACTTTTCATGTTTTAAATGAGAAATACATTGGACTAGCTTGCATTTGAATGTGATTTGTTATCTTGAAGGTTTATTTGTAATGAGTTATAAGGGTTTGATAAAAGAAGATAGTCTTATATAGCCTAAATAAGGTTTTGCCTCCAATCATGGAAAATTGACCATCCCATAGTCTTCCAAGCCATAAGACCTATGGGATGGATGTGTTCAATTCTGTTTTAGATTTTTTGATTGATTTTAGGGGTGGTGGAGTTGGTTTGACCAAGATTTGTTGAGTGGGCTTAATAAAACCATGTATTAAGCCATTAAAGAAGCTTGTGAGACAACCATAGTAAGGAATTTGGGAATAGTCAGTTCCAACAGAAAATGGATGTTGGATTTCATGGTCTTGGGATGCCATTGACATGTCTAGGTGGTCAAGAGAGTTTCAAACTACCATTTGAGGGTACTTGCTTCACAAACTAAGCCTAATTAGGGCTTAAAACCACTAGGAGGGTTAGTGTTTAAGGTATACTTTCCAAAACAACCCAAACCCATTCTAGAGTATATTGTGGGGAGGAATAATGGGTATCTTTTACATGTTTGAGATTTGTATTTGGATGTCTGTGCAAAAAGTTATTAGGACTGTTCTCTATTTGTAGGGCTACTAGCCTTTCTTGAGCTTTGTGAAGGAACTAATAGTTCAAAGTTTGATCCACCTTTTCCAATGGATGGGATGTGTTCTAATACATGCCCAAACACTAGTTCCAAGAAGAATTCATGAACCTTAACTGTTGTTCCCACTTTTCCATGAAGATCCTTGTTTTTGGGCTCATTGGTGTAGTTGAACCTTGCCAAATTTGTCCTTCTTCTTGTATCCAATTTACCTCTACATCATAGTGGTATCAAAGCCATAAAAGGTTCTTTTGTTGGCCTAGTATATGTCAATAGAGGAGAGTGAAGGAGAGGCTAGCAATATGCCTCTAAAGGGGATGACCACCGAAGTGGTCAAGAAGTTCAAGGAGATGGAAGAGAAGATAAAGAGTGGAGTCAAGGAAGCACTCCAAGCAGAGTTGAAGGCATTGAGGATAGGGAAGAGGATAGATGAAGGTTCAAATGAAGAGGAAGAGAAAGAGGAAGAAGAAGAACAGCAAGAAGAGGTAGAAGTACCGGCTGATCAAAGGCATTTCCTTAAAGCCATTAACGCAATTGGCAAGGATTCTTCGGAGGCTAAGATGGAGATTCCCATGTTTAGTGGGAAGATGAATGCTGATGAAGTCATGGAGTGGATCGAGGCTCTAAACAACTATTTTGAGTACAAGGAAGTTCCTAAAAGTAAGAGGATTAAGTTTACAAAAACTAAACTCAAAGGTGCTGCCCTTACATGGTGGAATTACACCCAAGGTGAGAGGGTAAAGAATGGGAAGAGTATGATCTCTTCATGGAGCAGAATGTTGGAGAGGATCAAGTCCCAATTCCTTCCATCAGACTATGAGGTGCAGATCTACAAGAGGATGCAAAATCTCAAACAAAGAGATTTGGATGTGGCTACTTACACCGAGGAGTTTCACAAATACACTCTTCGTTGTGGGTACATGGAGGATGAAAAAGCCAAGGTGGCAAGGTATCTGAATGGTTTGAGGTTCAAAATTCAAGATGAAATCAGTTTGTTGACCCCTGAAACCATGGAGAAGTGCTTTCAAGTGGCACTAAGGGCCGAAGAGAAGTTGAAGAGGAAAGGTGAGCAGCAAAGTAGAGGAAGAGGTGGCAGAAATTTCAGAGGTACGGGCAATTTTGGGGGCAAAAATTAGTCCCAAAGAAGCCAAGGGGAATCTAGTTCCCAAGAGAAAAGTAGAGAATTCAGTTCTAGAGGAGGTTTTAGAGGAAGAAGGCCTAATGGGAGAGGTATATTTGGTGGACCAGAAAGAGGTCCTGATGTCTTCATGGGAAGGTGCTACAATTGCAACCAAGTGGGACATACTACTACAAGTATGAGGATAACTGGTGTTGTCATTGATGTCAACATACTCAGGTTGCATTAATGAGAAGGATTAGATGAGCTGTGTGCTGACGATTTTGGAGAAAATAAGTCTCAATCAGGAACAGTTAAGAATAGTGATGACAAGAAGGTAAAAGTCCTCAATAGATTGAGGATCAGAAGATGCAGTTTAAAGGGTTTGTAGATATAAGTCTTGAGATGCTCTAGTCAAGATTTTAGAGGTCCACATGAAGATCTGAAGAAGTTATGGTCACTCAAGTATAATCGGTTCCAGCAGGCGTTCAGAGGTGACAGAGGGCCACAGAAAGGTCCAGTGAGATCCGATATTTCATTATCCTGTTCTACGGATCTAAGGAAGTGTTGAGGACATCCCTGTGAAGTATCAACTAGATTAGTTCGTGGGTTGAAGGTTTGGAAGTGCCTATTCATTTATGACAGTGATGACAGACTGTGTTCTTGTAGCTCCAGATGAAGGAGAGAAGAATTCCAGTAGGATGATGAAGTGCGGATGTGTTTGGTGATTCAGGTAAGGTTATGATGATCATTGGATCATGTCCAGTTAATGATGGTGGTCCACATTGAAGTTAGAGTTTGCATTTGAAGAATAACCATGGATATTGGTGTTCTTCTTGAGATTGGCTGACCAAATGTATTACACATCTTGCAAATGATCTTGTAGGTGTTTGCCGACTTAGATGATTGTTCCTAAGTTGATACCTGTATAAATAAGGGATTGTGAATTCATTTTGAAGGGTGTCTTGCGGTGATGAGAGTGTGGTAGTGAAGAAAAGTGCGAAAGGCAGAGCAAAAGTACTAAGCTTAAATGGAACTGATTCAAGCATGCTGAAGATGCTATTCTCTAATTCACAAAGGTGATACTTATTCTTTTATAGACAGTGTGTCTCTTGTAGGCAGTGAGCCTCTTGTGAGTAGTGTGCTCAGGCAGTGAGCCCTAATTGGCATGTGCCATTTTGTTCTTTCTATTCTTCTAACAGAGAATACTTTCTTGGGTTAATCACCCTGTGGTTTTTCCCTTAACCGGGTATTCCATGTCAAAATCTTGGTGTCATATGTGTTGTTATGTTTCTGCTTCAGATTTAATGCTTCATGGTTCATGATTGAGATTATGCTAATCACTAAAGAAGATTCAAGTGTTTAAATAGGAGAAAGTTTCACACAACTGATTCACCCACCCTCTCAGTTGTATGCCCTAAGTCTAACAATTGGTATCAGAGCTAAGTTCCTCTAAAAGGAGCTTAACTACTTGAGGAGATCCAGGATGTTGTATTACAAGAAGGATAGTCCAAAGTTTGATGGAACCAACTTCTCTCTTTGGAAAGGTCGCATCAAATGTCACTTACAGTGTATGGGAAAAGCGTACTGGTCCATGGTCACAAAAGCGTATGCACCTCCACAGGGTGGTCTGACAACCCTAAATGAAATCACAGATGCTGAAAACAATCTGCAGACCAAAGAGGCTCTTCTAAGCACATTAACTGACTCAGAGCTCTCAAATGTTATTGACCTACCAACTGCCTATGAGATCTAGATTAAACTGGAACTTCTGCATGAAGGAGATGAGTATGTTAAATGTGCAAGGTTACAAAGTCTAAAAGGGAAATTTGAAAAACTAAAGATGAGAGATGATGAAAATATTACCACTTTTATGCTAAGAGTGAATGAGCTAGTTTGTGGAATTAGAAATTTTGGTGGAGTCTTGGATGAAAATGAGATTGTTGGTAAGATTCTTAGATCCCTCCCTGCCTCTTACAAAATCAAGGTTGTTGCCATTGATGAATTCAGAGCCCATGCAACTGTCACAAGAGACCAATTGGCTGGCAAATTGGTTGCTTTTGAAATGACTAAATTTGGAGATGATCCCCCCAAAACTGAATCTGCATTCAAAGCCAGTGCCTCTGTGAAAGGTAAACAAGGATTTGATTTGGGAGAGAACTCATCAAGGAACTTGTCATGGTATGGAAAAGCAAGAAAAGACCTGGAAGAAGAAGAAGTAGAAACTGCTGAACTTGAAGCCCTCATTGTAAAGAGACTACCAAGAGGATCCGGTAAGTATGAAGGAAAATTGCCTTTTAAGTGTTTTAACTGCAATAATATTGGTCATTTTGCCTCAAAATGTCTTGAAAGATTTTCAAAGCCAAATCCTAACAGATCAAGGTTCCAAAAGAATTGTTACTATGTTCATGAAGAAGATGATAATGAAGGAGTATCAGATGATGAATCAGAGACAGGAAACAAATCCATAAGTGAATGGGTGTTTATTGCCATCAAGGAAGAAGAACCAATATCCTTTGTATCTATCAATCATAAAGTTGTAGAAAGAGCTCTGGCTGCCCAAATTGAAGAAAAGAATGATTGGGTCATTGACAGTGGTTGCTCTCACCACATGACAGGTGACAAGAATAAGTTCATAGATTTGGAAAGGTATGAAGGAGGAGTGGTAAAGTTTGGTGATAATTCTGCTGGTAGAATCAGAGGAAGAGGAACTATTTCTTTTAATGGAAGAAACAAAACTGGTAATGTGCTATATGTTGAAGGTTTGAAGCACAATCTTCTCAGTGTTGGACAGTTGGTGGACAAAGGCTATGATCTCCGATTCAAGGATGGAAAATGCAAAATCTTTGAAAGATCCGGAACAAAGATTGCATCCGGTACTCAAACTAAAGGTAATATCTTCCACTTGGTTGGTGCTGGTAAAAGTTGCTTGTTTGTTAAAGTTGATCAGAGTTGGTTATGGCATAGAATGATGTGTCATGTGAATTTTGATAATATCTTCAAAATAAGCAATACTCAGGTTGTAAGAGATCTTCCAAAATTGGTGTAACCTACTAACAGCTTGTGCAAGGAATGTCAGTTGGGTAAGATGAGCAGAGTCACATTCAAAAGCAAGGAACTATCTTCTACCAGACTATTGGACTTAGTTCACACTGATTTTTGTGGTCCAGCAAGAACCAGACGTATTCAAGGTGATAGATACTTCATGTTGCTAATAGATGACTATTCCCGGATGATGTGGGTAACTTTTCTAAAGGAGAAATCAGAAGCTCTTGAAAAATTCAAAATATTCAAGGCTATGGGAGAGAATGAAATAGGAATAAAGTTGAAATGTCTGAGGTCTGATAGAGGTGGAGAATTCACATCCGGTGAGTTCATAGAATTCTGTGAGAAACATGGAATTAAGAGACAGTTGTCTGCTCTGAGGACTCCACAGTAGAATGGAGTAGTGGAGAGAAAGAACCGGACCATCCAGAAAGAATCTAGGACTATGATGATGGAAGCAAATGTTCCTCAGATCTATTGGAGAGAAGTTGTCAGCACTGCAGTCTATACTCTTAATCGAGTGCAAATCAGAAGCAGTACCGGTAAGACCCCTTATGAACTCTGGTTTGGCATTACTCCCATTGTAAGATATTTCAGAGTCTTTGGTAGCAAATGTTACATCAAAAGAGATGAAGATTTAGGCAAATTTGATGCTAGAAGTGATGAAGGAATAGTCTTGGGTTACTCTACTCAAAGCAAAGCATATCGATGTTATAACAAGAGACTAAGAAAGATGATAGAAAGTACAAATGTGAAGGTTGATGAGGGAATAGAGAAACCCTAAAGGTTTTATGAGTATGATGAAGATGATCAGAATGGTGTTCTGGTTCAAGGAGCTCAATCCTCTCCTGAAAGTCAGATTCAGACTGATCCGGTAAATCAGGAAGAAGAGATTGGTCTGAATGAGCCTAATCAAGAAACAGAAGTGCAAGAAACTCCCAAAGTTCTAAGGTATGTAAGACTGAACCACTCTGAAGATTAGATCATAGGTGACAAAACCAAAGGTGTGCAAACTAGATGGAAAATTGCTCAAAATTCAGATGAATGTTGTCTGATTTCAAAGATTGAACCTAAGACATTAATTGAAGCCTGCAATGATGAAAATTGGACCAAAGCAATGGAGGAAGAATTGATGCAAATTGAGAAAAATCACACTTGGGATCTTGTTTCTAGACCTAGAAACAAGAATGTGATTCAAACTAAATGGGTCTTCCGGAACAAACTAAATGAAGTTGGTGAAGTAATTAGAAATAAAGCCAGATTAGTCTGCAAAGGCTACTTTCAAATAGAAGTGATTGATTTTGAGGAAACCTTTGCTCCGATGGCAAGAATTGAAGCAGTCGGACTATTTCTTGCATTTGTTGCCTTCAAAGATTTCAAAGTGTATCAGATGGATGTCAAATCTGCTTTCCTGAATGGTGACTTAGAAGAAGAAGTGTACATTGAACAACCAGATGGATTTCAGTTATCTGAGCATGGTGATATGGTCTAGAAATTAAAGAAGGAACTATATGGTCTAAAGTAAGCTCCAAGAGCATGGTATGAAAGGCTGGACAAACATCTTTTGAAGATTGGTTTCAACAAAGGTACTGTTGATAGTAACCTATATTTCAAAATTGATCATGAAAACATCTTGATTGTTGAAGTATTTGTTGATGATATCATCTTTGGAGGAAGAGACAGTATGTGTAAAACCTTTGCAAATCAAATGAAAATTGAGTTTGAAATGTCAATGCTCGGTGAAATGAATTTCTTCTTGGGTCTGCAAATTATTCAAACAAAGAAAGGAATCTTTATCTCTCAGACCAAATATGTGAAAGAATTATTGAGGAAATTTGGAATGGAAGATTCAAAGCCAATGAACACTCCCATGGCAACTGGATGTAAGCTGAGCAAAGATGATGACTCCCCTAAGACAGATCAGACAAAGTACAGATTAATGATTGGAGGATTATTGTACCTCACTCAAACTAGACCAGATATAATGCAGGTTGTTGGTCTTGTGGCGAGATTCTAGGCTGATCCCAGAGAATCTCATGTCATGGAAATCAAAAGAATTTTTAGGTACTTAAAAGGAATAGTTGAGTATGGTCTATGGTATCCTAGAGATCATAATTTTTCTCTTCATGCATATACAGATGCAGATTGGGTAGGAGATGTGGATGATAGGAAGAGTACAAGTGGAGGAGCATTATTTTTGGGAAAAAGGTTGGTTTCTTGGCTAAGCAAGAAACAAGAGGCAATATCCTTGTCTACAACTAAAGCAGAATACATTGCAGCAGTAAGAAGTTGCACTCAACTTTTGTGGATGAAGCAGATGCTAAGAGATATTCAAGTAGAATATGAGGAGCCTATCACAATTTTCTGTGATAATTCAAGTGCAATAAATATTTCTAAGAATCCGGTGTTGCATTCTAAGACTAAGCATATATCTATCAAGTTTCACTTTCTGAGAGAGCAAGTGAACAAGGGTGAAGTCAGATTGGAGTATGTGCCCTCCAAGGATCAGCTTGCAGATATTTTTACTAAACCTCTTCCCAAGGACTCTTTTGAGTATCTCAGGGAGAAGTTAGGGATTATTGCCCCTCCGGTGATGAACTAGGATGCACTGATGTGCATCAGTCTGGTGGATATCATAGTCATATCTTGTGATCTAGATTGATGATGGGGAGCTGCTACTCAGGGGGAGCAGCTAGTATGATTTTGATGTGTTAGAATTGCAAGTATGAGTCCTATTCCATTGATGTCAAAGGGGGAGAGATGACATGTGAAAAACAAGTGGTTGATGATCAAAGGGGGAGCAGTAAAGGAAGAGAAGACATGTGAAGGGTTGTTGCTGATAGGGGGATCTATGACAGAAAGGAGAAGTTCTAGTCTTGATGCTTTTTTATATCATATGTTGCCATCAATGACAAAGGGGGAGATTGTTGAAAGTATGAGGATAACTGGTGTTGTCATTGATGTCAACATGCTCATGTTGCATTAATGAGAAGGATTAGATGAGCTGTGTGCTGAGGATTTTGGAGAAAATAGGTCTCAATCAGGAATAGTTAAGAACAATGATGACAAGAAGGTAAAAGTCCTAAATAGATTGAGGATCAAAGGATGCAGTTTAAAGGGTTTGTAGATATAAGTCTTGAGATGCTCCAGTCAAGATTTCAGAGGTCCGCATGAAGATCTAAAGAAGTTATGGTCACTCAAGTAGAACTGGTTCTGGCAGGTGTTCAGAGTTGACAGAGGGCCACAGAAAGGTCCGGTGAGATCCGGTATTTCATTATCCCGTTCAGCGGATTTGAGGAAGTGTTAAGGACATCTCTGTGAAGTATCAACTAGATTAGTTCATGGGTTGAAGGTCTGGAAGTGCCTATTCATTTATGACAGTGATGATAGACTGTGTTCTTGTAGCTCCAGATGAAGGAGAGAAGAATGCCAGTAGGATGATGAAGTGTAGATGTGTTTGGTGATTCAAGGAAGGTTATGATGATCATTGGATCATGTCCAGTTAATGATGGTGGTCGGCATTGAAGTTAGAGTTTGCATTTGAAGAATAACCACGGATATTGGTGTTCTTGAGACTCACCAACTGGATGTATTACACGTCTTGCGAATGATCTTGTAGGTGTTTGCCGACTTAGATGATTGTTCCTAAGTTGATGCCTTGTATAAATAAAGGATTGTGAATTCATTTTGAAGGGTGTCTTGCGGTGATGAGAGTGTGGTAGCGAAGAAAAGTGCGAAAGGCAGAGCCGAAGTACTGAGCTTAAATGGAACTAATTCAAGCATGTTGAAGATGCTATTCTCCAGTTCACAAAGGTGATACTTATTCTTTTGTAGACAGTGTGTCTCTTGTAGGTAGTGAGCCTCTTGTGAGCAGTGTGCTTGGGTAGTGAGCCCTAATTGGCATGTGCCATTTTGTTCTTTCTATTCTTCTAACAGAGAATACTTTCTTGGGTTAATCACCCTATGGTTTTTCCCTTAACCAGGTTTTCCACGTCAAAATCCTGGTGTCATATGTGTTGTTATGTTTCTGCTTCAGATTTAATGCTTCATGGTTCATGATTAATATTATGCTAATCACTAAAGAAGATTCAAGTGTTTAAATAGGAGAAAGTTTCGCACAACTGATTCACCCCCCCTCTTAGTTGTATACCCTAAGTCTAACACATACAACCTTCAAATGTCCTGAAAAGAAAGCCTCAAGCTCTCATGGAGGAGAGAGAAGGAACCAATTGATCCAAGAGGAAGATTGCCAAAGTGTCAACTCTCCAATTGGAAGTGCAGCCTTGGTCTATGAAGGAGAAAGTTTGATGATGAGGAGAACCATGTTGAAGGTGCCTCAGACCCAAGAACCACCTCAAAGGAAGACATTGTTTAGGACAACATGCAAGGCCTATGGTAAGATTTGCAAGGTAATTGTTGATTCAGGCTCAACTAAAAATTTGGTTTCCATTGAAATGGTAGACAAATTGAAATTGAAAAGGCTTCCTCATGTTAGTCCTTATAAAGTATGATGGTTGAATAAGGGACAACAAGTTTTGGTAGATGAACAATCATGGGTTGAATTTGAGATAGGAGAATATAAGGACAACATTTTGTGTGATGTGATTCCTATGGATGCTTGTCATTTGTTGTTAGGACATCCATGGCAATATGATGTTCAATCACAACATGATGGTAAAACTAATTCTTTCATCATAACTAAGAATGATAGAAAGTATAGAATGGATCCATTGCCTGATGAGCATGTAGAAAAGAATGTTGGTTCAAGTGTCATGATTGTGAATGGGAAAGAGTTTCTAGATTCCCTTAAGGAGGAAGGAACCCAAGGGTATGCTCTGATTTTGAAGCCCAAAAATAGTCCTAGTTTGCATGATCCTAGTAAGGAAGAAGTTCCCTCTGAGGTGGCACAATTTCTAGAGAATTATAAGGGGATTATGGTAGAAGAAATGCCTAATGAGTTGCCACCTATTAGGGACATAAGCCATCAAATTGATTTCATACCAGGATCTACTTTGCCAAACAAAGCAGCCTACAAGATGACACCTTCACAAAATGAAGAGATTGCAAAGCAAGTGCAAGAATTATTGGATAAAGGATTGGTGAGAAAGAGTCTTAGCCCATGTGCTGTCCCAATAGTCCTAGTCCCTAAAAAGGATGGTAAATGGAGGTTGTGCATAGATTCTAGAGCCATTAACAAGATTACCATAAGATATAGGTTCCCTATGCCAAGGATTGGGGACCTAATGGACTGTTTGGGTGGGGCTAGATACTTTTCCAAGATAGACCTTAAGAGTGGGTATCATCAAATTAGAATCAAACAAGGGGATGAATGGAAGACAACATTCAAAACAAATGAGGGTCTTTATGAATGGTTGGTGATGCCATTTGGTATATCTAATGCTCCAAGTACTTTTATGCGTCGAATGAATGAAGTGTTGAAGGATTTCATTGGCAAATTTGTTGTGGTATATTTGGATGACATTCTTGTTTTCAGCAGGACCAAGGAGGAGCATTTACAACATTTGGAATAGGTTTTGGGGAAGTTGCATGATGAGAAATTGATGATCAACATGGAAAAGAGTGTCTTCATGAAGGAGGAACTCACCTATCTTGGTTTTGTGATTTCACAGGGTAGTTTGAAGATGGATCCAACAAAGGTAGAAGCCATTTTGTCATGGCCAACTCAAAAAATAGTAGGTGATGTGAAAAGTTTCCATGGTTTGGCAACATTTTAAAAGAAATTTATAAGGGGTTTTAGTCATATTTGTACACCAATTTTGGATACCATCAAAGGGGGGTAGAAATGTAAGTTTTTGTGGACAAAGGTAGCCAATGATTCTTTTGAAATTCTGAACCAAAAGGTAGCACAACAACCCATACTTGTTTTGCCTGATTTTAATAAGTTGTTTGTGGTAGAATGTGATGCTAGCAATCTTGCTATTGGGGTTGTCCTAAGTCAAGAGGGCAGGCTTGTTGCTTTCTTTAGTAAAAAATTGAATGATGCTAAGAGAAAGTACTCTACTTATGATTTGGAATTGTATGCAATGGTGCAGGCTTTGAAAAAATGGAGGCACTATCTTTTGTCAAAAGAATTTATTGTTTATACTAATAACCATGCACTTAGTTTTCTAAATTCTCAGGAGAAACTCAATCATAGGCATATGAAATGGGTTGAACAACTCCAAGCCTATACCTTTTCAATCAAACACAAGAAAGGGTAGGCTAACAAAGTGGCAGATGCATTGAGTAGGAGGGTGTGTATGGTTCAAGAAATTCAGTTGCAAAGTGTAGGGGTTGATGCTCTCAAGCATATGTATCAGGATGATGAAGATTTCAAGGAGGTATATGAAGTTTGTTTACAATTTTTAGACTCTTATCATTCTGATTTTTCTGAGTTTTTGTTGCAGCAGGGGTTGTTGTTCAAAGGCAGCCAACTATGTGTTCCTAAATGTTCCACGAGGGAGATCATCATCAAGGAAAAACATTGTGGTGGACTTGGAGGTCATTTTGGACTAGATAAAACACTAGATCAGGTGAAGAGGTTTTATTTTTGGCCTAAAATGCAATTAGATATCAGAAAATTTGTTGAATGTTGTAGTATTTGTCAAAGGGCAAAGGGTACTTCATCTAATGCTGGTCTATATCAGCCACTTCCTATTCCTAATAGGCCATGGGAAAGTATTAGCATGGATTTTGTGTTAGGTCTTCCTAGAAATCAAAGAGGCTTTGATAGTATATTTGTTGTGGTTGATAGATTCAGTAAGATGGCTCATTTCTTGCCATGTAATGCACTAATGATGCTTCTCACATTGCTAGTTTGTTCTTCAAAGAAATTTTTAGAATCCATGGTCTGCCTCTTAATATTGTGACTGATAGGGATCCAAAGTTTGTAGACCATTTTTGGCACACCTTGTGGAAGAAGTTGGGCACTCAATTGTCCTTTACTTCAGCCTATCACCCTTAGACTGATGACCAAACTGAGATGGTGAATAGGTCCTTGGGAAACCTTCTCAGGTGTCTTACCAAGTAGCATGGACAGGCATGGGATATGATCATCCCTCAAGCAGAGTTTGCCTATAATGATTCCACCAATAGAAGCACAGGAAGGAGTCCATTTGAGATTGTTTATGGTCTTCATCCAAGAGGTGTTCTTGAATTGAGAGATTTCCATGGATTGGAAAGAAAAAGTGCTCAAGGTGAAGACTTTGCATTGGCCATGAAGGACATTCATGATAATGTCAAGGAAACTCTTCAAAATAACAATGCCAAGTACAAGGAGAAAGCCAATGAAAGAAGGAGAGATGTGAAATACAAGGTTGGGGATTTAGTCATGGCACATTTGAAGAAGGAAAGACTTCCTAAGGGGTAGCCAACCAAACTCCTCATGAAGAAGATAGGACCATGCCGGATTGTGCACAAGTTTGGGCCCAATGCCTATGAGATTGAACTTCCTCAAGGCTTGGCCATATCTCCTATCTTCAATGTTTCAGATTTGTTCCCTTTCAAAGGCAATTCTAATGCTGATCCAGAGGGAGATATGACAGCAGCAATAGATGAAGATTGGGTCAAAGGTCTTCCACCCAATCAGCCATTGAAGTTGGAATGGATTCTTGACACCAAGGTCTTGAAGAAGACAAGGAAAAAGACCTACAAGTAATTTCTTGTCAAGTGGAGTGGCCTTCCTATTGAAGATACCACTTGGATGACTGAAGAAGACATCTTGAAACATGGTGTCACCATTTATGATCTTCTCCGTCAAGAGACTTGAGTTCTCTTTCCACCCGGGGAGTATGGTGCAAGAGCACCAAGATATCTATGTTTTATTTTGATCTTCAAGTTTGTTTTGTTTTGTTTAATAAGGTCCTAGAGACCATTCAAAGGATGTAATAAGGTTGAGATATCATATTGTAAAGGACTTTGTCCAAAAGTCTATTGCTGTCATAGAATCAAGGAGGACAGTCATGTAATCTTTCATATAATCTTCATATTTCAAGCCTTGTTAAGGCATACTCAAGGAGCCTAAGGCATATTGGAAGAACCCAAGGCATGCTCAAAGCCTAATAACATTGTAAATGTGTTTGGAGGTTCATAATCACCAATGATTATGCAAACACACAAAAAGTTGGTTGAAGTTTGTAAACTGTACAAAAGATAGTTTTGGGAGTTCGAGTGGTTGTAGTCCCTCCCCATCGACCAAAACTACTTCATTGAGAAGTTTCAAGGCATATACAACCATATATATCCTTTACAATGATCATTGTAGTAGAAGAGAAGTTTTAAAAGGCAACACAAATCAATTGCTGCTGTCCTTTTACTATTTTCTGCATTTTCTTGTGTGACAGTCCGTACCATTTGATTGTATGACATTGTTATGATTGCCAAGTAGTTTGGAAAAAAGGTATAAGGGAATATCTATCATTTAAGACTAGTTGGAGGCTATGAAGTTAGAAGGGATGCAAGTTATGAATGTTTGAATTAAGACTGTTTATTCTGAAAACTCTGTATTTCCTATAGAAGAACGCCATTTCAGGCCGTACAGTGACAAGGTATAGGTCTGTCCTCCACTTTTCATGTTTTGACTGAATAATTCATTGGACTAGCTTGCATTTGAATGTGATTTGGTATCTTGAAGGTTTATTTGTAAGGAGTTATAAGGGTTTGATAAAAGAAGATAGTCTTATATAGCCTAAATAAGGTTTTGCCTCCAATCATGGAAAATTGACCATCCCACAGTCTTCCAAGCCATAAGACATGTGGGATGGATTTGTTCAATTATGTTTTAGATGTTTTGATTGATTTCAGGGGTGATGGAGTTGGTTTGACCAAGATTTGTTGAGTGGGCTTAATAAAACCATGTATTAAGCCATTAAAGAAGCTTGTGAGACAACCATAGTAAGGAATTTGGGAACAGTCAGTTCCAACAACAAATGGATGCTAGATTCCATGGTTTTGGGATGCCATTGGCATGTCTGGGTGGTCAAGAGAGTTTCAAACTGCCATTTGAGGGTACTTGCTTCACAAACTAGGCCTAATTAGGGCTTAAAACCACTAGGAGGGTTAGTGGTTAAGGTATACTTTCCAAAACAACCCAACCCATTCTGGAGTATGTTGTGGGGAGGCATAATGGGTATCTTTTACATGTTTGATATTTGTATTTGGATGTCTATGCAAAAATTTATTAGGATTGTTCTCTGTTTGTAGGGCTACTAGCCTTTCTTGAGGTTTGTGAAGGAACTAATAGTTCAAAGTTTGATCTACCTTTACCATTGGATGGGATGGGTTCTAGTACATGCCCAAACACCATTTGTAAGAAGAATTCAAGAACCTTAATTTTTGTTCCCACTTTTCCATGAAGATCCTTATTTTTGGGCTCATTGGTGTAGTTGAACCTTGCCAAATTTGTCCTTCTTCTTGTATCCAATTTGCCTCTATATTGCTTGTAGTACTCAACCTCTACCTGGACTATCCCCAACTCACCCTATAAACAAGTGAGCTCCCATGCCAAGAATACTCATGTCTGATCTATCCCTAATGCTGTTCTCGCTACATCTCACTCAGCTTTCACCCCCTATAACCTCTGTAGGGCTTCATCCCTTTGTACAGTTAGCCTAGCTACTATCCCATTATCTGGTGCTGCCTAAGCTTACTGTGCCTAATATGCCTACACTTATGCATGAGTCTGTCTCATTGCGACTAAGGCTCATTCCCTCTCTTGCCTCACCTAGCTAAATCTTTCCTTTAGGTAGATCCTCCTGCCCATCTCATTTTGTAGCTGATACCACAGACAAGTCTCCTCTATCTCCCCTCATCCACCACCCTGTCCACCTCTCACCAAAATCTACCGCTGAGCCTATCCTTGAGGCTGCTGCAATCCTACTTGTATAACAAACTGCACTCGAGGAGGTCATCTCTTCCCCCTCACTCTCACCTGAGCTAGACTATGTATTGCCACCTCTCCTACTCTCTCAGAATAGTAAACCTACTTAACTGGTGTAGTACCCAATATGCATCATACTCTAGTGTAGCACCTGGGTCTTCTGGTCCAAGGATTCAATCCCACACTACTAGCTATAATCCTTGTAGCTCTACTAATGCTATCTCAACAACAATCCTTGGACCCCAAGTAGGGATCTCTCACCACATCCATCCAAAGATTGCATCTCCAACTGGCTCATGCTGGGGCAACCCAAACTAATGAAGCACTGTCTTTGGAAGATACATCTCTATGATGTATATCCCCCTACCAAATAGGTACCTCAACTAGCGAGCACATACTAGCTACTCAACATCGTACTCCCAACTCTCACAGTCATGCCAGGGTCTCCAAATGAATAAGTCTACCTCATCCAAGGTCCTCCTCTAGTATATTGACACATTTAGCTTCCTGTATGTGATGGCTCCTCCATACATGTGTACATATGGGTGACCTGCCTCCCTCTACCATATAGCCACCAGTCTTGTCATTGCAATATGCTCATAGGTCCATACATGCAAAAGTGTAACACCTAAAGACATACTAGAACCAAACAAATATGTGTAGTCATGTAGATAATGATTGAACTACCCCAAAACACACTGAACCCATGGATATCTCATACCATGAGAGGATATGCCCTCCATCATTATCCCTCATCCAATAGGAAATCCACAAGCTCATCTATCAGGAACTAGAAATTGAAAGATTACCACCACAAGTCTCTATAATTGGGTACATAGCCATCTCATCCTTTGCATCGAGATCTCATGATCCTCCAGTCCTATGTCTGATGTCATAAAAAATCTCCTAAAGGCATCAAGACCCTACTCTAGATCATAGTCAATGCACTCTCCATGAATTGAAATCCTCAAATATCCCACACATCCTCAACTGTGATGGTGGCCTCTCCCATCGGTAGAAAAAATGAACTATGCTCACTGTACCACTGCTCCACTAATGTTGTCATCAATGCCATATGAGCTCGCATAGGGGTGATCCTTGCAGCAAACCATAGCCAAATGACCTCCAAGAATAGGATTGCCTTCGCATCTAAATCCACTAACAAGGCCAAATCTATAGGATGTACCTCTCTCGACACTAATGGTGGCAAAACAACTTGTAGTCATCCATCAAATTGAGCCTTAAACATCAATTTGTGATTATTCTTCTAAAAAACCCTAAGTTTTCCTATGAACAAACAAATGCGACATTATTTGCAGTAGGTAACATTCTGTTAGCCATAGGCGACTTGAAAAATCATAGACGATCATGTACCAGTCATATGTGACTTATCTTACCATATGTAATTGGTTGCTGATCAAAGGTGACTTTTTTTGCCATATATGCACTACAAACCCTAAAACCTAATCAAATGATAAAAAGTGACCTATAAAACCAAAGGTGACTAAGTTGCATCCATATGTGATTTGTTTTGCTAAATACGACCGTCTACTGACCATATGTGTATCACCTACCCTAGAGTACCTTTAGTTGCATGCTTGTATTAATGATGCTTTTGGACCTATTTATGACGCATATGGAGTAAGTTTTTGACACATATCAGTGTGAGAGCTCCTATTGGTCATCCATATGTACTGACCCTCTCCGCTTGATGAACTTCTCATGGAATCACCATCCTGATGCTCTAGAAAGCTTTGAAACACTAGAAAATCAAAAGAGCTCTAGATTCCTCAATATAAATGAAGCAAATGAACTGAAAAGGACCCTAGACATATATTTATAGAGCCCAAACCCTAATTTTTTCTAAGCCTAACACTAATTTCTTCTCAGCCAAACCCTAATTCTTCTTTTCCATCCCTCATTTACCTTGGTCAATCCCGTAATTCTTCGTGTCAATCTCATCTATCCTTGTTTTGTAATCTAATCATGAGACAACCCAGTCTTTTGATGGTATCTTGGTTTCCTCTCAAGGGGGCATCACCCACCAGTTTCACTAGGACATAACTTGTTCATATTACGTATCAATCATATCGTCTTTGAAACAACATCCTAAAGTACATTATTTCAAAGTGGGGCAAAATGTAGACACCCAAAATTGACCTTTCGTACAATTTATCAATTTGTCACATTATTCACCTGTTGGTTTTTCTTCTGAATCAGCATTAGGGGTTGCTAGTTCTAATGCACAGGCAGATTCAGCCAACTGAATACAGGAGGTTGCGTGAGCTGCCTCCCCTTCACTTCTGGTTCTGCCGCACCAAGGGGGGTATCCCTATAACTCAAGATGTGACCTTGACTAGCTCAAAGATAGAAAGATCTAACTTGACAACAACAGGCAGAATACTCTCATGTATGGACCAAGATCTGTATGATAGATCACAAGGCTGGCAACATTCTTGGACATGATGTCTGGTTGGGTATGAGAGCATGCAGGGGGTTCGTAATCCTACTCCTACAACTAACAGATGGAAGGATGAGATGGTTTGAAATGGTGTTTGGATGCAAACCTGGACCTGGTGTATAATCTCAACACAGAGCTAGATTGGTGCCTATCCAGGGCTTGGAGTCGGTAGACATACACCTGTGAATGATCAGCATGAATAGCTAAAACTAGATTTTAGGGGGATACACATGATATCTGCCTTACAGATATCTCCCAATACAGAGTGTTAAGTTATCTCTACTTATGGCATCCCTACTGCAGTATACCCTTCCCAATGTTCAACCTGAAAACAGTTTAATCTACCCCTTGAGCAGAAGTTAAAAGGTCAGACATTCAACATAGGAATTCTATGCTCTAGAATCTAAACATTACCCAAATATCCAGATTCAGAAGAAGAATACATGCAATACTGGAGACAGAATTAACAAAACACATGCTAACACAACATTATTCATATGAGATAAATCATGAAATCAGTGGATTCATGCCAAATCGTACAACAGGAGATACATAAACTCACAAGTTTTGCTGCACAGAGCAACCAAAACCAGTTGTATCTTATTACAGAGCCAAAATGTCCAGTTTTCAACAACCACAAATGAGTAACACTTCCTGCTTATAACAGCCAGGTAGTGTACCACAACAATTAATTACATGGTTGACCAAAAATCCCGCCAGATACACAGTACCAGCAAAATGGCGCTCAACGCATTACCAGATTGGTGCCCAAACATGAATGCAGTAGGTAGGGGAGGAGACAGGAAGATATCTCGAGCCCTGCGCCACTGTCCGCTGATGTACACCTTCAATCGGGTACCAGATCTGCCCATACCTCTGCAACCTTCGCCATTAATGGCGCACCAACCCGCGGCCTTGGGAAAAACATCTAACAGTCGATCGCAACCATTTCCTGCCGAGATTCATCATCATTATATTTGAAAATATGCAGGATATCAATTATCCCACATGCACCCCGCGGTGACCTCTTTAACACTTTATATACTAGGTCATGAGCATATATGATGTTGGTGCTTTTGCTCCTGACGACACTAGTATAAGACTTCATCATCATCCTCCAGCATCATGATATCCTGTTACTTGAAATATCACCCTGACATCATCATCATATCGCAATATAGCCTGCATGATAATCGCCTTCATCGGCACAACCTGATCCATCGGAGAAACATCCTCCTGCTGAGCCTATACCAAAAGTCTGGCCGATGAACATCCTGATGACATCATCGTCATATCTTGCTGACATCATCATCATATCTGCCCACTGCGCACCTCCTCATATCCGGATGACGTCATCATCATATCGACATCAGGATGATATTCGGAAGATAACCGGATATTTGGAAATATCATCCTGATGCACAAATATCATGTTGCACTGTAGCTCCACTATAAGATCAGGGCGATAGATGAATATGATGATGCTTGAAAAGATCACCCCCCACTAGATAATGCACGAAGCCGACAGGCGGATATCTCCCTTCGGAAATATCATGATGCAGACAAGCAGAAAACTGGATATCACCCTGACGTAAGAATGACATCGGCATCATCAGGGTGATAAAACAATGAACATGAAGTGATACAACAACATCAGGATGATATTGACTAAGATCATCCTGACGTTCAAATATGATGACCCCGGTGAGTATCGGGTCACACTTAGAACTTTACAACAACATCATCAGGATGATCTTAACAAAGATCACCCGATGTTAAAATATCACCCCGGCGAAAGATCATGCAGGCAGAAAATATGATGACCCTCACAAGCAACACGGCGATAACTGGAAATATGATGATGATGATGACGACCCTTAGAAAAATAGGTCAGGTCGAACAACTCAGAAACTAACCCCTTTGGAAGATCGGGGCAACATCATCATCATGTTCAGGCAAGGTGATAATTGGAAGATCACCAGATACTTGAAAGATCACCCTCCGCAAGAAAACTAAGGCACATTGTAGCTCATCAGTAGGATCGGGATGATATCAAAACATCACCCGATATTGAAATATGATGATCCTGATGAAAAACAAGTCAACAGAAAACATGATGATGATGACCTCCTCTTAAGAAAATATGATGCTGATGTTAAAACATGCTGAGGAGGCCCAAAGACTTAGAACTTTTTTTTGGATTTTTTGGGAAGGTGCCTGCATGAAAATTGTTCAGAAACTGACAGTGAAATCAGACACCAACAGTGGCTCTGTCTTGGGACGTGCAGGTGCAAGACTGCAGCAAGAACCCCAGATCTCTGGGATGCAGACCAGTCCTTTATCCATTGGGCACAGAGTCAAATACTGCACCGACCTGCATCACCAAACACACTGGATGGCCTAAGGCCACCAAGAAAAGAAAAACATGTATCTCCCTTTGTCAAATATCTTGTTTTCATCTGCATGCACTGGGTCAAGCCTGGAGATACTGTCAGGATCCACCCACAAACAAACCTTGTCATCTGCACACTCAACCCTCTGATTTGGCTTGTCATTGTTACCCCTATGCAGATAACCTTCAGCATCATGTGACATGTGGGTGCAGAATGTATCAAGCAATGCATACTCATATGGCATATAGCACTTATCATCTATATCATCATCATGCATTGCAACATGATCTCCTAGCTGGACTGAAAATAGGAAACACTCAAAGTCCACCACACAACTAGGAAGATCAGGGCTCATTGTATTATATGCTGGCACATCAAAAGAAAAGCTTTCAAAATCACAATTGTGTACATCATGTACACAACCAATAATAGCACCAAGTTGGAAAAGATCAGGCTCTGGCACCTCTTTACAATCAGGCACATTTTTACAATCACTTACCTGATGTATGTTGTTTCCTCTTTCATCAGGATGAGAAACAGAATCCAAGTCAAAAACAGTGTCTAGATCCTCACCATACTCAGACAGATCCTCATCACCATATGTGTCATAAATGGGTGACCCAGGAACATCAGTTTCATCATAGTATGCCATTTGTTCATGGGCAGCAGAGCACACATCTTCATCACCAATGGATTCACTCTGTGGAGGAGTATCAGCCTGTGTGTCATAAGCAAAACAGCCATCAAATGAAAAACAATCATGCTCTGAACCAGCACTTATTTCAATTTCTGACTGCTCTTCATGATCTCCATGTGTTTGAAAGGTAGGCAATGGGTCACACATAGGACTGCTTCTCTGTTTGCTTATATCTTCTCTGTCTTGAGTACAATACTCACAATTGTTTCCACAGGTCCATTCCAAAAATTGCTCATTGCTGTCCACAACCTCATTGTTGTTTTCATGGTCAGATGCCTCATCATTGCAATGGGAATCCTCACTAGTCCTTTCACTGGCAGGTTCAATATTCATCTTTTCATCTTCACATGATGCCTTAATTATTTGGTCATTTGCAGCTTCACAACGATTTTTCACACCAAGGCCTGGGGACAGGGGTTTCAGCAGGTGCACATTTCTGATTTTTTCTGTCTTTTCTATGAACCTGTATGCCATCTGCATACTTGTCACCTTGAAATCCCTCAGTATTGCACTAAAGCCCTTCTCAAAAGCTTCAAAGAATATGCCAACACAGGCTGAAATATCAGGTCTGAAGACTTCTGGGATCTGTGAAAGGGCTATTGCAAACCTATGACTGAAATCAACACATGGCTCTTCATCTTGTTTTCTGATGTTCATCAATTCTACAACAAGATCAGCCGGTTCTCTTGCAAATTCTTCTTTGAAACAGTCAGCAAGCTCATCCCAACAGGCAAAAAATTTCTTTGGAAAGCTCAAATACCAGTCTTTTGCTTTTGCATCAAAGGACCTAACAAAAAACCTCATCCACATATCCTCATCTCTGAATGAATATTTTCCCATAAAACTTTGAAAATTTTGGATATGTGCATTCCCATCACATACATTGTGACCACTAAATCTAGGCATCTGACAGTATATCCTAGCAGGCATAGTTTCTACTTTATAATCCACCCATGACAAATCCAGTTGGTCATACAAAGGATCAAAAGGGCTGACAGGAGGTTTAGCTTTCTGACTGGCAGACACAACAGGGTTACTGCTTTTTAACTGGGCCTGCTCAGCCTCTAAGAATATCAACCTATTTCTTATCTCTTCTATTCCTTTATCCAACATTTCACCACTGAGTATGGGATAATTCATACTTGGATTCATAAAAATCCTACTCTTAGACATCCTTTGTCTGTCTAAGACCTAAGGCTTCCCCTGGCATCTAACTTATGCAGTAAAACAGCAAATAAAAAGGGGAAGGAACAAGGTACCTTTTCTCGTACAGATGCAGAAAAATGAACAACACATTTTTGTCACATCACATACATCCATCTTTCATGTGCATTCAGATCTTTTTTGCAGAGTCGCCACCTCTCCAGAGAGGACAAAATTTTCAATAGCTGAAAGCTACTTTTCCAGGTTCATTCCACCAGCAGAGCATCATTTTTCACATGAAAGACTCCCCAGCAGAGTCGCTAATTTGTTGGTTTTTCTTCTGAATCAGCATTAGGGGTTGCCAGTTCTAATGCATAGGCAGATTTAGCTAACTGAATACAGGAGGTTGCGTGAGCTGCCTCCCCTTCACTTCTGGTTCTGCCGCACCAAGGGGGGTATCCCTATAACTCAAGATGTGACCTTGACTAGCTCAAAGATAGAAAGATCTAACTTGACAACAACAGGCAGAATACTCTCATGTATGGACCAAGATCTGTATGATAGATCACAAGGCTGGCAACATTCTTGGACATGATGTCTGGTTGGGTATGAGAGCATGCAGGGGGTTCCTAATCCTACTCCTACAACTAACAGATGGAAGGATGAGATGGTTTGAAATGGTGTTTGGATGCAAACCTGGACCTGGTGTATAATCTCAACACAGAGCTAGATTGGTGCCTATCCAGGGCTTGGAGTCGGTAGACATACACCTGTGAATGATCAGCATGAATAGCTAAAACTAGATTTCAGGGGGATACACATGATATCTGCCTTACAGATATCTCCCAATACAGAGTGTTAAGTTATCTCTACTTATGGCATCCCTACTGCAGTATACCCTTCCCAATGTTCAACCTGAAAATAGTTTAATCTACCCCTTGAGCAGAAGTTAAAAGGTCAGACATTCAACATAGGAATTCTATGCTCTAGAATCTAAACATTACCCAAATATTCAGATTCAGAAGAAGAATACATGCAATACTGGAGACAGAATTAACAAAACACATGCCAACACAGCATTATTCATATGAGATAAATCATGAAATCAGTGGATTCATGCCAAATCGTACAACAGGAGATACATAAACTCACAAGTTTTGCTGCACAGAGCAACCAAAACCAGTTGTATCTTATTACAGAGCCAAAATGTCCATTTTTCAACAACCACAAATGAGTAACACTTCCTGCTTATAACAGCCAGGTAGTGTACCACAACAATTAATTACATGGTTGACCAAAAATCCTGCCAGATACACAGTACCAGCAAAATGGCGCTCAACGCATTACCAGATTGGCGCCCAAATATGAATGCAGCAGGTAGGGGAGGAGACAGGAAGATATCTCGAGCCCTGCGCCACTGTCCGCTGATGTACACCTTCAATCGGGTACCAGATCCGCCCATACCTCTGCAACCTTCGCCATTAATGGCGCACCAACCCGCGGCCTTGGGAAAAACATCTAACAGTCGATCGCAACCATTTCCCGCCGAGATTCATCATCATGATATTTGAAAATATGCAGGATATCAATTATCCCACTTGCACCCCGCGGTGACCTCTTTAACACTTTATATACTAGGTCATGAGCATATATGATGTCGGTGCTTTTGCTCCTGACGACACTAGTATAAGACTTCATCATCATCCTCCAGCATCATGATATCTTGTTGCTTGAAATATCACCTTGACGTCATCATCATATCGCAATATAGCCTGCATGATAATCGCCTTCATCGGCACAACCTGATCCATCGGAGAAACATCCTCCTGCTGAGCCTATACCAAAAGTCTGGCCGATGAACATCCTGATGACGTCATCGTCATATCCTACTGACATCATCATCATATCTGCCCACTGCGCACCTCCTCATATCCGGATGACGTCATCATCATATCGACATCAGGATGATATTCGGAAGATAACCGGATATTTGGAAATATCATCCTGATGCACAAATATCATGTTGCACTGTAGCTCCACTATAAGATTGGGGCGATAGATGAATATGATGATGCTTGAAAAGATCACCCCCCACTAGATAATGCACGAAGCCGACAGGCGGATATCTCCCTTCGGAAATATCATGATGCAGACAAGCAGAAAACCAGATATCACCCTGACGTAAGAATGACGTCAGCATCATCAGGGTGATAAAACAACGAACATGAAGTGATACAACAACATCAGGATGATATTGACTAAGATCATCCTGACGTTCAAATATGATGACCCCGGTGAGTATCGGGTCACACTTAGAACTTTACAACAACATCATCAGGATGATCTTAACAAAGATCACCCGATGTTAAAATATCACCCCGGCGAAAGATCATGCAGGCAGAAAATATGATGACCCTCGCAAGCAACATGGTGATAACTGGAAATATGATGATGATGATGACGACCCTTAGAAAAATAGGCCAGGTCAAACAACTCAGAAACTAACCCCTTCGGAAGATCGAGGCAACATCATCATCATGTTCGGGCAAGGTGATAATTGGAAGATCACCGGATACTTGAAAGATCACCCTCCGCAAGAAAACTAAGGCACATTGTAGCTCATCAGTAGGATCGGGATGATATCAAAACATCACCCGATATTGAAATATGATGATCCTGATGAAAAACAAGTCGACAGAAAACATGATGATGATGACCTCCTCTTAAGAAAATATGATGCTGATGTTAAAACATGCTGAGGAGGCCCAAAGACTTAGAACTTTTTTTTGGATTTTTTGGGAAGGTGCCTGCATGAAAATTGCTCAGAAACTGACAGTGAAATCAGGCACCAACATCACCTTTACATATGTGGATTTTGTCTACCACACTTGTATCAATTATCTATGTTGTTCTAGACCATCTACTTCTATCATTAATTAAATAAATTATATTTATTTGATTAATTTCATCTATTTTTCATTATCTTTATTCTTCTATTTTCTATCTATAATTAAAAAATCTTTAATTATTTAATTATCCCACTATTCTTCTAAAATTAAATAAAATTTCTAAATTTATTTAATTTACTTCTAATTAAATAAAATTAATATTTTATTTATTTATTTTCTCATCATGCCTATAAATTAAATAAATTTATTTAATTAATTTATATTGATTCTTCCAATTTTCTAAATTTAGTTTTTTCCTCTATGATATCTTATCATTTCCCTCTTTCATCACTTTTTTCTATGTGTACATGTCAGCCTTGTCTAGAGTTTGTTAGAATTTAATACAAACAAAATGATTTAATTGGTTTAAAAATCAATTATCCTTGTCATCCAACTCTTAAAATAGAAAAGCCTCTTATTTGAAGATAATCAATCTTATTCCCACCAACAAAGCTAACTAAATCATTTAATAAAAGCTATCCCTATGGACACATGTCTTGTACACATTCATGAAAGCTTCTTGAGTCATCTCAACCGTTCACATAGCCACCTTTTCTCCATCATTTGATAAATCTTAGTTGTGAGCTATATATACACCCTCTCACCCCATTCCAATCATCCCACATAATCTCTATAGCATCTAGATTATTATCTAATGTATATCACCTCCATTGAGCATCCATTAAGTGCTTTGAGCATATCATCTATCATCATGGCAGCTTTGACAACTATGGTTCTTCATTATCAAGAAGCAATCCATATTCAACCAAGGAATCAATATAATCTAGGTGGCATTGTTCTTTGACTTTCTTTCATTTTGTGTCATTTAGATGGATTTCTTAGAGGTGGTAGTATTGGGTTTTGATTGTAATGCTTGATCTTATTAACCTAATTTTTCCTGCTCACAAAAACATATATCAATTAAATTGTAATATTTTAACAATCAAATTGTTTGGTGTAGATAATGGCTATAGGGACATTGACATCCTTTGATTGATTTTGTTTTGTGTTGACATGTGTGCATGTCAGGCACCCATTTGGGGTATTTTGATTGATTTTTTAAATATATATTAATAATTTTAACTCGATTTTAATTTGTAATTCAGTCATGAACATGTGTTAAATATTTATACTAGTTCAGGGAAGTAATCTAACTTCCACATTGGATCCACTAGAGGGCATGTCAAGTGCTCCTCCATTGTCGGGCATCTCACATGAGGCACTCGTATGCATACTATTTTAAAAAACTATACTTTAGAATTTTGTATTTTGAATTCACTATATCAAACATTCATGTACTTATATTAAAAATATGTCTATGTAGGTTGGCATGACCATGAGTATGGGTATTGTGCACCCAAATGATCCAAGTCAATTTAAGGAGTTAGCTACATTTTAGGTTGTTTAAAAAATTTTCTGTGTACACTATATGTAGGTCTTTTAAATATATTTAAAAGAAATTGGGTACACAAGTGAATATATATGTTTTAACCTAATCTGTACACATGTTCTTTATAAATGACCTTGTAGGACCTTGATACTGATACATTTCATCCTACTGATGCCATACTGCCTACAACAGCACATGCAGAGTAGGATGAAAGAGGAGGTGAGCAGCCTCATACAGTATAATTTAAAATTTAGATTATATTTAAAGTCAATTATAATATACATTGTGAACTTAAAGTAAATCTCAATCGAATATATGTGCACATGTGTTAAATTCCTTTTCTTCTATAAAATGAGACAGGTCATGTAGCAGAGCATGGAGAGTAGATCGTCAGAGGAGATGAGTAGCTTGATATGATAATTTTTATGATTTTATAAATTAAAATTAATTAAATCACTTTTAAACATTTTAAATCTGATTTCAAGTTTCTTTCTCTTGTACAGACTGATTCAGATCATCCTTGTCTATGTGGAGTGAAGAGGTCTCTTGATTATATGGACGATAAGAGTTAGACATATATATGTTTTAGTACATTTTATGTTTTAGTATATTCCATGGACTCTATATATCTTTCATTACATTGCATACATACTCTTTATACATGTTTCAGTATTTCATGGACTATATCTATATATGTTTCAGTATTTCATGGACTATATATGTACATGTTTCTATATTTCAGGATTTCACATATGGACTAGATCTATAGATATGTTTCAGTACTTTCATGGACATTATATATTGTTTCACGGACTTTATTAATTTTAGTATTTTATGGATGGTTATTGTTTTAGCAATTTACACATGTACATTTATCTATTTTAAGTTGAACAAATTAGTTATTCTTATGAGACCATACTTTATCATTAAATTTCAATATTTTCATACATTATTTAAATTAGGAGTTAAAAGATAATTTAACACTAATGCTATCTAAGGTTTTTATAGTTAGAATTATAAAATTTAATTACTTATATAGCAGTGATAACAATAATAAAATACTCACAAGTTAGCAAAAACATAACCATTTCAAATATTTTTTACTTTACAAATTTGATTCATGTAGTCAAAACATTCGATAGTATTAGAATAGGAATAGGCAATTATACAAATACGAAGCATGTTATATATCATTACTTTTAATGCTATACATATATTACTTTTGATGCTATTCAAGATGATGATAATAAACAATGTACAAGAATTCAAAATTTGCTTAAGGGGATGAAAGAATTCAAGTATGTCTCATGTTCAATCACAATTGATATAATTAACTAGGATATATATGAATTAAGGGGTCCTAATAGGATGTCTTAAGGGGATCAAAGAATTCAAAGTATATCTCATGTTTAATCACAGTTGATATAATTAATTAGGATATATGAATTAAGGGGTCCTAGGAAAAATGATGGCTTAAGGAGTCCTTATAGGATGGCTTAAGGGGTCCTAATAAGATGTCTTAAAGGGATCAAAAAATTCAAAGTATGTCTCATATTCAATCACAATTGATATAATTAATTAGAATATATATAAATTTGGTGAAGTTGCCCAAAGCAACCAAATTTAACAGTAATATACATGACAAAGTGATTATGAGAAATGATGTCTTAAGGGGTGCTCGTAGGATGGCTTAAGGGGTCCTAATAGGATGGCTTAAGGGGATCAAAGAATTCAAAGTGTGTCTCATGTTTAATCACAATTGATATAATTAATTAGAATATATATTAATTTGGTTAAGTTGCCCAAGGCAACTGTAAAGCCTTACAAGTCATGTAAAAGCATTCAAACCAATTGAAAAATAAATGAAGTAAATAATCCACTTAAATAAAACATCGCAATAATAAAAAATAAAAAGATGTAAATAATCCACTTAAATACAACTTTCAAAGATAAAAGATGTAATTAATCTGCTTAATCACAATATCACAAATAAAAGATAATCTCATAAATATGAATCTCAAGGTCATTAAATCTTACATAATCGTGCTTAATCTAGGTAACAAGCACTATAAAATAATATACATAAATCCTTTGGAAAACATGCCATAATACATTCAAATTAGGTACAATAGACAAGTACATCAATAATAAATAAATCAATACACTCTCCAGCTACACGAACTAAGTGGTCCACCACCTGTAAGCCGAGAGATAGGAACATGCCTCAGGTGCTTTTCCACCCAACCATGAAGTATTTACACTTCCCCAGATCCCTTCATGAAATGTCTAGCTACCTGGTAACAATTGGCAGGAGGGAACACCTGATGCAACCCTGATGTTTGAATGAGCAATTCTAAGTAATGAAAAGCAAATTGTCTCACAACAGGATGTGGCAGAGATATCAATAAATAAATTTGCTAGAGAATAAACATCTATTTCAATGTCATTCTAATTAGACTTAATCATTTATAAGTAACCTGGTTCAATTCTTGAAAAGAGTAAAAGCCATCTTGAAAAGAGTAAAAGCCATCTCTCATAATCCACATTCAACATCATAGTCCCAAAAGTAACCCAATACATTCCTATATAAAAACTACTTTCCCCAAGAAGCAAGAAAATAAGTAAAGAATCACATATTCAAGGTTTCCAATAAATTAATCCAATCCCTTTCCCAAAACATCAAATAAGGAAAAATACTCTTTCAAGCAATGAACCATCTTTTGATCATACAATCAAAATTATAATTTTATCGATTTGCTATAGTTTCTAATCTTGTATTTCAGTCACAGTGTCTTCAATAATAGTCATTCTAGATATTAATCTATCTTTCTTCACTTTGAGACACCTATAGTTGCTAAACCATGAGGAATTTGAGGATGATGTAAACTAGTGATTTGTCGCATTTTGTTTGTAGATTCTAAATATATTTTTTAAAAATTTTTTAGAATCAAATTGCATTTATTTTTCCATCTCCTTCAATAACTAGTTTTTAACAGTAAACACCATTTTGAAAGAGTGATGTGAACTGTGTAAAACATAACTTTTTTTCTATGAAGGATAAAATTCTATTTTTTTCAAATTTAGATTTTTAACTATGATATCTAGAGGATGCATTTGGTTGCATAATGTTTTATTGAATATTTTTCTTCTAATTAACTTTTGAAGTCAAACCAATTACAATTTAGACATAGGTGTACTGTGTAAAGCATAATTTTTTTTGTATGTATCAGAGTTCAATTTTCTTTTCTATTGGATCAAGGACAAGAATATGAAAAGGATAGATATTTTTCATAATTTTTTTTGGTAATTTACTATTTTTCCACATGTGCAGAATAGAGAGCTCGATTTTCAATGAAAAACCTATGTTTAGTTAAACTAAAAAAATTTATAATAAAACTAAAATATATTAAAATTATACTTGATAGAAAGCTCATTTTGAGTACTATAATCCTCTAGATGGGTTTGTCAAGTTGCTTCCATTTTGATCCTCAACCAGAGCTTTGAAACCCAAAGATCTACATAAAATTGCAGATGGAGAGGGGCAAGGGCAAAATAAGAGGGTTCGATCAAATGGGTGTTCGAATGAACCCCCCCTAACCGTTTCGATCGAATTGGGGTTCAATAAAATATGCATTCAATTGAACCCACCTAATAGAAAATAAAAAAAGTATATTTAAATGGGTTTGATCGAACCCAATCAGTTAAAAAAGTTTCTAACAGTCAACGTTCAATCGAATCCTACACCGACCAAATTGTTAATATGTTTTTAAATAATGTTATACCCATATAAATATGAGGTCATGTTTTTTATTTTTTCATATATCATTGCAAGATTAATTTGCATTATCATTGAAGAAGCAAGATTTTGGAGAAGAAAACTTTTGGTAGAGGATTTGAGAGAAGAAAATGGGAGACAAAAAAAAAGAGACAAAATAAGAATCAAAGAAAGTATTCAAAGGAAAGAGAACAAGAGATGCATGAAAAAAATTTGGCAAGATACCATAGAAAGAAACAAGGTATGTATGCATATTTTTTTTCCTATTTAATTGATGAGTTTTTAGCATGTAGCAGGATGTTATTTGTAACTTTTTGAACATAAATATACTAAGTGAATTTATATTTTTTTCAATTGAATGTGTATTAGGGTCCTTCATAGGTTTTTGCACACTAGAAGTTAATTATACTTGTATTATTTAGTCATAAGTTCCTCTCTCTCTTGGGTCGATCATTTTAATGTTTTTTCTTTATATCTCTCTAGAGATCTCCTTAAATCTAGATAAGTCTCTCTCTCTCTCTCTCTCTCTCTCTCTCCCTTGACTTGAGTAAGTCTTTTTAAAGATTTTTCTTTCTCTCTCTTGACAGGTACAAGTAGATTTTTGAAAGCTCTCTATCTCTCTCTTGACGTAAGCATTTTTAACTTTCTCCTTCTTTCTCTCTTTACTAGGACTTCTCTAGATAGGTCTTCTCTTTAGTATCTTAGATTTTGTCACCATATAAATTATAGTTGAACCTCTTTAACAAGTAGCTACTAGATTAATTATCTTGTAAGCTAAAACTCCATTTAGAGCCAAAGGTTAGTACTTAAAATTCTAGTCTCATCCTTCTTTTGATAGTACTTGTTGCACTAAGTTGGAGAGATCTATTTCTTTTATCACATTTGATTTTAATGTTTTTTCTTTATATATCTCTAGAGATCTCCTTAAATCTAGATAATTCTCTCTCTCTCTCTTGACTTGAGTAAGTCTTTTTAAAGCTTTTTCTTTCTCTCTCTCTCTCTATCCTTTTTCTCTAAGGTCCTTTCCCTCTCTTGACAAATGCAAGTAGATTTTGAAAGCTCTCTCTCTCTCTCTCTCTCTCTCTCTCTCTCTCTCTCCTTAAGCCTTTTTAACTTGGTCCTTCTTTCTCTCTTTATCAGGACTTCTCTAGATAGGTCTTCTCTTTAGTAGCTTAGATTTTGTCACCATATAAATTATAGTTGAACATCTTTAACAAGTAGCTACTAGATTAATTATCTTGTAAGCTAGAACTTCATTTAGAGTCAAAGGTTAGTCCTTAAAATTCCAGTCTCATCCTTCTTTTGATAGTACTTGTTACACTAAGTTGGAGAGATCTATTTCTTTTATGACATTTGATTTTAAAGTTTTTTCTTTATATCTCTCTATAGATCTCCTTAAATATAGATAAGTCTCTCTCTCTCTCTCTCTCTCTCTCTCTCTCTCTCTCTCTCTCTCTCTCTCCCTTGACTTGAGTAAGTCTTTTTAAAGGTTTTTCTTTATCTCTCTCTCTCTCTATCCTTTTTCTCTAAGGTCCTTTCTCTCTCTCTTGACAAGTACAAGTAGATTTTGAAAGTTCTCTATCTCTCTCTTCACTTAAGTCTTTTTAACTTGCTCCTTCTTTCTCTCTTTACTAGGACTTCTCTAGATAGGTCTTCTCTTTAGTAGCTTATATTTTGTCACCATATAAATTATAGTTAAACCTCTTTAACAAGCAGCTACTAGATTAATTATCTTGTAAGCTAAAACTCTATTTAGAGCCAAAGGTTAGTCCTTAAAATTCTAGTCTCATCCTTTTTTTGATAGTACTTATTGCACTAAGTTGGAGAGATCTATTTCTTTTATCACATTTGATTTTAAAGTTGTTTCTTTATATCTCTCTAGAGATCTCCTTAAATCTCTCTCTCTCTGTCTCTCTCCCCTTGACTTGAGTAAGTCTTTTTAAAGATTTTTCTTTCTCTCTCTCTTTCTATCCTTTTTCTCTAATGTCCTTTCTCTCTCTCTTGACAAATACAAGTAGATTTTGAAAGCTCTCTCTCTCTCAAGACTTAAGTATTTTTAACTTGGACCTTCTTTCTCTCTTTATTAGGCCTTCTCTAGATAGGTCTTCTCTTTAGTAGCTGAGATTTTGTCACCATATAAAGTATAGTTGAACCTCTTTAACAAGTAGCCACTAGATTAATTATCTTGTAAGCTAGAAATCCATTTAGAGCCAAAGGTTAGTCCTTAAAATTCTAGTCTCATCCTTCTTTTGATAGTACTTGTTGCACTAAGTTGGAGAGATCTATTTATTTTATCACATTTGATTTTAATGTTTTTTCTTTATATCTCTCTAGAGATCTCCTTAAATCTAGATAAGTCTCTCTCTCTCTCTCTCCCTCCCTCCCTTGACTTGAGTAAGTCTTTTAAAACCTTTTTCTTTCTCTCTCTCTCTATCCTTTTTCTCTCTCTTGACAAGTACAAGTAGACTTTGAAAGTTCTCTCTCTATCTTAAGTCTTTTTAACTTGCTCCTTATTTCTCCCTTTACTAGGACTTCTCTAGATATGTCTTCTCTTTAGTAGCTTAGATTTTGTCACCATATAAATTATAGTTGAACCTTTTTAACAAGTAGCTACTAGATTAATTATCTCAAGTAAGCTAGAACTACTTTTAGAGCCAAAGGTTAGTCCTTAAAATTCTAGTCTCATGCTTCTTTTGATAGTACATGTTGCACTATGTTGGAGAGAGATCTATTTCTTTTGTGCATTTGATTTTCCTTGAATTCAAATTGAGCTTAATGAACTTCACTACCTTCAATCCATGGTGGGGTTTCTCTTCATTTTAATCTTAGGCGTATTTTGCTACATGTTAAATGTTGCTACTTATATAAACCCTATCCTTTGTTTACAAGTATTCTTATTTAATTTTGATCTTAAATATAAATTCCAACAAAGGATTGAGTGCTTTGTTAAATCATTCAAGGCTCTAAAAGCTATGTTGTACCATATTATATGTATAGGATATTTCATATATATCAAATTGTACATCTTACCAAGAATATTTGTGCACACTTACACACTTATATCCTAAATGGTATAACTACCTAGATGTATTTTGTACTCATATTTGTCACTTGTGTGCATGAACTTCCATATATAGATTACATGTGGTCAAATATATTAGTTATTGTAGATGTACATGTGTACAGTAATTTTTATGGTAATTTGTTCATATGGAGGCGAGCTTTCAAATATATCAAGATTTCATTCACTAAATTAAATATGTTTTCTTTAATATGTATTTCCTTAATGTGTGATATAGACAATGGAGCAAATGTTTCTAAAGAACACATAGTTCAAGATGTTAGCCAAAAGGAGGCCCAAGTGCAAACAATGGATGTTGGAGAGGGGCTAGGATCACTTCCTTTGACTGGCATGGATGAGCATATTAATCTAGCTAAAGAGGTGAAGGAAAAAATTTCTTATAGAAATTTAGAACATTTACTTAAAATGGATATTGAGAAATTGCAACAGTATGCTAGACAACCTAAACGTATTGATAGGAGGTCAATGAATAAAATTGCAAAGGAAATAATTGCTCATTTTGTTAATCTTGATACACTTGGCTGAACCCAATTGTTATCAATTGCACTTCTTAATAAGGATCTAAATGAGCCATTACAATTGTTGGGTGTATATTTGTCATTGAAAAAGGGGAAAGGTTCACGCCTAGAAAATGATATTGTTGAAAATGTTAAAAAAGGTTTGGCTTCCATTGGGAAACAATCTCTATCTGTGGATAGGTCAATTTCAAAAAGATTGATATTGATAGGTATTTTAAGTGAAGATAATTGCATAAAAAGACAATTGTATTCAATTTCAACTAAGATTGATTTCAGTAGAAAGATAGTAACAAAATATGTGAAAAAGAGAAAATTATTAGATGATAGTACCTCAGAAAGCAATTGGGCAATTATGTGTAGAGCTCCTCGATCTGAAAGGATTCAAGATGTTGATAGGAACTTGATCACAAGCTTTTGGAATGATAATAATCGTCCTTCATCAAATAGTAGAGATGTTATCAAACATAGAATTGGGCCCAATAGTTATGATCTACACACAAAACATTGGCTAGAGATAACACAACATGAGATGTATGTGAACTTTTGTAATTCAAATCCAAATATAAAGATTGGGCAAACAATGTTTGAAAGGTTAAGGCCATATTATGTGAAGATAAACAAGGTTTTTGAAACTTGTTGTTGTCGTTATCATATTGAATTTGATCTCTACTATCAGGTGTTTCAAAATATTTGTGAAGATAGATATGGTTTTGCAAAATCACCTCCTAAATGGGTAAGTCAGTTCATAGAATCCATCTTATGTGATAAATCACATGATGATAAAGGAAATAGTCAAATAAACTACATAAAAGGTCTTTGTGAAACATTTGGAAATTTGGCAAAAATGCCTTTGAGAAATGAAGATATCGACCCAATGAATTTGGTAAATTGCAAGAGTTACAAGTACATCAAGTTTCAAACAAAAAATGGGAAAGAATCTACAAGGTTAGATTATGTAGAAGAGGAGATACCTATTGGAACATTTATGGAAATTTTTTGTAAATTGATTCAACCATACATACATCATGCTTTTTTTGCTAAGTGGAAAGCACAACAGTTTCAAACATTAAGAGATACTTTCCCACCTAGAATAGTTTTATCAGTAGTCAACTTTGTAGAAAATTACTCTTTTGTACATGAAAAAGAGATTCAATCACAATATTACTTTTCAAAGCAAATCACTATTATGGTGCATGTGTGTTATCGACATGCAAAATTGGATTTGGATGGTGTTAAAAGTACATTTGAAGCATGAGTCATCAAGAAAGAATATCACTTTTATATTAGTGATGATAAAGAACATGACACACATTTTGTACAACATTGCTTTCAGATTTTTTTTGGATATTTGGCAAACAAGGGGGTAAATTTTGAAAGGCATTTTGTATGGTCAAATGGATGTGCGTCACAATTCAAATCATCAAGGCCATTTTATCCACTATGTAGATATATATGTGTACACACAATTTTGTTTATTTTAGTTTGAATTTAATTATTTAGATATATTATATTCATAATGTACAATATAATAAATTTGTAGGTGTGGATAGAAGATCAATGCATGGACGCAAGAGGGTAGAGAAAACATTATCTTTACATTGTGTCATGAGTACAGATAGCCCTACATGGACGTTGCACACTAGGATTACTCTTGTTTTTGTTATGAGTGCATGTTGGGAGATTTTAAGAATTGTAAGAACCAACAAAATGGATATGTCAGTGAATGGGAAAACGTGCCACTAGTTGTTACCAACACATACAATGAAGATGAGGATGAAATATTTGAAGACATTACTTTGATTTCAACTAATTATAACCATATTTCAAGATTGATTAAAAAAGGTATGTGTGTACATATCTATATATATATATATATATATATATATATATATATATATATATATATATATATATATATATATATATATATATATATATATATATATATATATATATATTATATAACTTGCATCTCTAAATTTTTTAAGTTACAAATTTTGGACATGTAAATTTGGTGCAGGAGATATTTTTGCAGTCATAGCAAAGGCTAGAAATATAGAAGAAGTTAGTTATTATTTATTGCATTGTACAGAAGAGAAGCAAAAGCTAATAAATCTAGAAACAAGTGATGGAATGATGTTTCCCACAGGTTTAACTTTATTTAATTAATATTTTTAAATCATTTTGAATTTGTTATATATGTACATGTCAAGTACCTCAAGAGAGATTCAAACTTTCAATTTATATTATAATTTATGTTATGTCTTACCAAGCAATGATAATGCTATACATGTTCATAGATGTAGGTTACATTTCCCTCAAGAAAATGTTATATAAATGTTATGTCTTACCGTGGAATGTTGTTTTCCATAGGTTCAGTTGTAGTGCAAGGGACATATCTCAAACAAGTCAAGATTGTTCACCATGGGATTCACTTTATTGATTATCAACCTAACAACAAGGTATATCAATATAGCCACCTAGTAATTACTACTGGCCTATCTCTTCATACAGTTCATGCATGTGGACGTCATAAGTGGAGACTAGATAATGATGATCATCAGAGAATATTAGATGTCATTGAAGAGCGAGCTGAACCACTTAATGTGATCTCAAAAATATGGATGAAGAACTTACAATTTTTAATGTTTTGAAGACCTAAATTCACTATCTAGATCTATGTTCATGTATTATTATTTTTCAATTTATGCAAGTTAAATTAATAATTATTTTGTTGAACAAATTTTAAATTTCAACATACAGTTCTTAATGTACAAATAATCTCTCTATTAGAAGTCATATAGATAATGCCCTAGATTCTTATTCAAGTGCATGCATGATATGATAAATTTTGAATGATTTTATTTAATGCTATATATGCTCTTTGAACATGCTACAATACATGTACATATGCAAGTTAGAGATGTCATTGATATAAATTTTAAATTATTTAATCAAAGTTTTCAATGTATCACAAATCATCACTATACACAACTTAGTTTATAATTATTAAATATAAAATTAACTGAATTCACATTGGTCACCCTTAGTGCACTATGAGACAATTAGTACATGATTGAGTTGAGGTTAACATTTCATTAGTTTTTGGATTGATAAAAAGAGCACAAATTTGGCCTTTTTGTTATCTCTTTTTTCACTTCATCGTAGGATAACTTTGTCGCATAAAATTGGTGACATAACTCTCTATGGGTTTTCTATTGATGGATTTGACTCATAATCAAGTTAACTTGCTTCATGATTGATTTTAATATACTTGCGAGTGATGCATGGTGGGGATTTTCTATACATGACCTCAACATTGAAACTAATTTTGTAATTTGACTTTTATTTTGTTCTAAATGCCCTAATAGATTCTCTTGGATTTGTGGAAGGTTTGTGCAAAATGTTTGAGGAGATTCATGTGATGTGGGGTTCTCTCTGGGTAATTCTTCATCTAAATTATGTTCAAAGTTAGGGTTTATAGAACTTGGTATAGAAATAATAAAAAATAAGAAATGTATTCTAAAAATTTAAAATTTATGAAAATGAAAACAAAATTTTATAAAAAAGATGAGAATAAATTAACTTCTTATCTCTTTTATGATGTGGAACTACAAAATAGCTTGGGATAGGGTTTCCAAATGTTATCAAATTGGAAAACCTACTTTGGTTCCTTTCCTTTCAAACCTGTTGGCCACAAGAATAACAAAGCCTACTTTCTTTTGTTATAACTAATGATATGCACATAACATGCACACAATACATTAAGTGTGCATGTTGTCTTAACATGATTGTATTATATCATAATGCGATCATGTTTTTCTCAAAATAAATGCTTGACTACTTTTTGTCCCCTGATTTGGTGCACTCACCTAGAGGACAAATAAGGCAACTAATAAAGTCAAATGTGAATTTATCATATTGGATATTAATAAGCTAAAAATGAAGATAAGTTCTAGGTTAGTTGGAATGCAAGGTATGTATACAAAATATTAAAGTGTTTAGAACAAAAAGGGAAATATAGATGGCAATAAGGAGCTTGAATCATTAAAGAAACCATGAAAGATTTTGAGTTTGTATTTCATTGATAAGGATGTGCCATGTGTTGCAAACTTAGACAAGAGTTTTCTTCATCAAATTTGTACAACATAAGGAACATGATATCTTGACTTGAGAAGAATGATCTTCAAATTCTTATTCCAATTCTAGGAGATATGAAGGTTGTCCTAAGGAACAATTCCTTAAAATTTTATGGACTACTATGATGTGTAGATAGGGATATAGCCTTGATTGAATTGAAATAATATATCATTAAATAATCTATTTTCTTGAATTAGGGCCTCTTATACGAATTGATTGACAATGGGCATGAAAAGGATTCTAGTTGTTTATATGCATTTTAACAAGTTTGAGTTAAGGTTATTCAAATGAATTTTTTAATTTTACAATTCATCATCATGTTTAAATGGATGTTGCATTTAGCCAATCCTTAATGGTATTCCAATTTGTAGTTTTATTATGTTCATGGTGTGCTAAGTGGTTACTGTTACTTGATTAGATATTTGGCTTATAGTCTTATTCATGACTTGAGTGTAATACTTATTTGTTCTAGTCGTGGTGAAAGTCAAATTATCTAGAAGTCTAATTTTATTTTTTAATAAAAAATCTTCCAAGTTTTATTTACATTTGTTATATATATTGTGTTTGTATGCTACTTATGTGGGCCTAACTTATGTTATTTCATCATATAGCTATTTTTCTTGTCCTTTATCTAGATATTTGAATGGTATATCATTACAGAGTTATAAAGTTTATTTTAAACTTAAAATTTGAGATATGTACAACTTAAAGAATCTATATATATCTTTTGTAGCTAACATGTTTAGTTTGAAATTTACATGATGTGATTGAGATAAACATAATATTTTTTAAGTTAATATTTTATTACTTCAAAACTTGTATTACATGTCTTAATACGTGCACATGTAAATATCAAATAGATCCATTAAAAATATCAAGAAGCATTTATATGAAAACATTATTAATATATCTCAAACATAAATTTGTCCATGTAAAATATAAACATATTTGTGTCCATCTGAAGAATAAACATGTTTGTATGTATAGATGCACAAATGTCCAAACATGTTGAAAATATATAAACATAAATGTTCATACATACATTCAAGAAAATATATAAACATAAATTTTTGAATACATATTGGAAAATACAAACATAATCATGTCCATACATAAATGCATAAATGTCTATACATGTCAAATATATAAACATAAACATCCATACATGCCATTTGAATATAAACATAAACATATAATGTCCATATCTCAAACATAATCATAAGTTACACAAATGTCCATGTCCATATCTCAAACATAAACATAAAAATAAACACAAATGTCCACCATAAATCATTAAACACATGTATGTAATCAAGTCGGGTGGAAATGTCAACATATCAAACATAAATAAATGGAAATGTTGAGCTAGAAGCAACATCAAATGGAGACCTCTCTAGGTGGCTGCAACCTAATCATCATGTCGACTCCTAATCGAGCAACCCTCTGAATGAGAATCCTATTCTGATGCATGTGCCAATTCCTAGAGATAAAATCAAGTACAATGCACAGTTAAATACATTTTATCTAGATATATAGAACTATTTAAAAATGTATATATTGTAATTTATTATAAATAGATAGATATATCTACATGTACATACAAAACTCACATGTCCACTGGCAACAATATCATCAACAGAATCACATCGATGTACACAATCTGACCTTAGGCTAGGAGTAACATGAGGTATCTCCATCTACTATATATATATATATATATCATTTAGTTAAAACTAAAATCTAAATAATTTTTAAAAAAATGAATTGAATCTATGCACATGCACACATACATATATATTTTATCTAGATCTACACATATACATACCTGCATATCACCTGGTACCACAGGACTCAAGCCCTCTGCAATGTCTGCCTCCACTAAATCATCCAAATGATCTGATGTATCTGTCTGAGCCCTCTCATGTCATAGTAATGACAAGTGAAGGGGACTGATCAACTAAGATGGCATTGATATAGAATCAAAGTGCATCAACATATCCATAAATCCTGTAGAAGTCTGCATCCTCTCAAGGTCATGATCTGAACCTAGATCACTATCCTGTGCAATAACTGAATGATCTGTAGGTGGATTGTCATGTGCATTAGTGCTGCCAGGCCTAGAAGGGTGGTCAGAATGACGAGATCCTAAATGTGAATGAATAGACATAGCCAAATGATCTCTAACCTGATCTATGGAGATCCTTAGCTCTGATGCAATGAATGCATATGTCTCCAAGAGATCTTCTGTGAAACAATGCAATGTGCTATGCACCATCTCCCCTATGAGACCATCCAACTATGCAGGTGTAGGGATGCCTGCCATAGCATAAGGATCATAGTGAGTGTTGGTACACTATGCTATAAATAAAGCTCTAGATCGTGGATGTCATACCATCAAAAACTGACCCACACAATTAGTAGCTATTGTAGTGGTGGCAACTACAATATCGCCAACAATATCAATTTCTTCCCTTTGTGAAGCAATGACAACATTATCTATTGAGGAGGCTATAGATGGGGAGATAGTAGGATTCCTCTCACCAACTAATACCCTATACGTCAGGGCCGCTTGATCAGGTCGACGATAAGCATCCCTATCAGCAAGCCTGCTATGACCCTGACCACAATATGGTGGAATGTCACAATAGTTGACTTTGAGGCCTAAATGAACCTTAGCATACAATTGTTGTGCAAAATATAAGGGAATTTGGTCTTTAATTGGATAACGACCATAAATAGAAAAAAATCAATGGTATATTAATCTGGCCATATCAACATTGACACATCTCGTTACCTAGTATCCCTTAACCTTTACCTTAGTCTGATAGTATGGAAAGCATTTAGATATAATGGTTTCTTTTGTCACCACACTTTGAACATGAGAGAGGGGAACATCACCACAAACTTCTTCCTGCATGTGGGAAAGAATAGAAGTTATAGCATCAAGGGAATAAGCAATTGTGTCTCAAATTTTATCTCTAATTTTTTCTAAGCTTTCCATTATGGACTTACAACTGTCCTAATATATTCCTATGTTTGTTCCATCATTTATGCAAACACTCAATCTATCGATCTCATTATTAGTTCATGAAAATAGTTCCTGAGGTGGAACTGGTGCATAATTTGACATGTGTGATGTAGTCAAAGATCTCTAGAACTGGATAAAACATGTGCAAAATTAGACATCTCTCTATATGTATCATGTGCACATGTAGAAATTCATAGTTCTCAAGTGTATAAATATATTAAATATATAAATAAGAAAACAAGAAAGAGAATAAGTAGTACAGAATACACACAATACACATTGTACAAGAACATTTTAAATACAAACTATAGAAAAGGATCCTTTGGATCAATTGACTTAAATCTATGAATCAAAAGATGACTTAATTTAGTAGATGATTCATACATTCTACACATAAAATTAAATTGTTTTCAAAATATCTAGATACATCATACATGTTGAATTGTACTTACAATTTAATCTTATATAAACCTCTATAATTGCCTTAGGATGGCCATGTTGAACCTATCAACATACAATTTCTTTTTTCTGACTTGTTGAGCTCGCTTATCCTCTTGTAGATCTAGAATTAGTTAAACAAGGCTATCCTAATGCAATTATAGCTTGGTATAAATAAGGTTTTACAAGTATAATTCAACACATAATTGTCTATTTCAAACAATTTAATTTTACGTGTAGACTATCATCTACTAGAAATTTTTTTTGAAAATATGTACTTACAAAACCTTAATATCTCATATCTAGATGGGTCTACTCATGCTACTTGGAATTTACAAGGCATTTAAAGGAGATTCAATCACTCAAGAAAGTGCATGTTAACAACTTCATTGCAACATAAAAACATACACCATGGGAATGATTTCTAAACAAGTTCTAATTGCACTATTATACCATGAGAAATAATTGATACCTACTAAAGTTAAATACAAAAATAGCAGAGGATGCTTTGGATCAATTGACTTAAATCTGTGAATCAAAAAATGACTTAATTTAGTAGATAATACATGCAGTCTACACATAAAATTAAATTGTTTTCAAATATCTAGATACATCATACATGTTGAATTATACTTACAATTTAACCTTATATAAACTCTATAATTGCCTTAGGATGGCCATGTTGAACTATCAACATACAATTTCTTGCTTCTAACTTGTTGAGCTCGCTTATCCTCTTGTAGATCTAGAATTGGTTAAACAAGGCCATCCTAATGCAATTATAGCTCAATATAAATAAGGTTTTGCAAGTATAATTCAACACATAATTGTCTATTTCAAACAATTTAATTTTACGTGTAGACTGTCATCTACTAGAATTTTTTTTTGAAAATATGTACTTACAAAACCTTAATATCTCATATCTAGATGGGTCTACAAATGCTACTTGGAAGTTACAAGGCATTTAAAGGAGATTCAATCACTCAAGAAAGTGCATGTTAACAACTTCATTGCAACATAAAGACATACACAAAGGGAATGATTTCTAAACAAGTTCTAATTGCAATATTATACCATGAGAAATAATTCATACCTACTAAAGTTAAATACAAATATAGCAAAGGATGCTTTGGATCAATTGACTTAAATCTGTTAATCAAAAAATGACTTAATTTAGTAGATGATACATACAGTCTACACATAAATTAAATTATTTTCAAAATATCTAGATACATCATACATGTTGAATTATACTTACAATTTAACCTTATATAAACCTCTATAGTTTCCTTAGGATGGCCATGTTGAACCTATCAACATACAATTTCTTGCTTCTAACTTGTTGAGCTTGCATATCCTCTTGTAGATCTAGAATTGGTTAAACAAGGCCATCTGAATGCAACTATAGCTCAAACGACTCCTTACCAAGTGATTTTATGGCCTCCAAAAATTGTTTCTGGTCTGCAATAATCTCCACCTGATCTAGGGATGTTTCCTCATCCCCTTCTTCATCTTCTCCTTCAGACTCCTCGTTCAATCTCAGTCCTTTCCTCAATGTCTTCAATTCAGCCTAGAGTGCTTCCCTGACCCCAGCTTTTATTTTCTCTTCCATCTCCCAGAATTTCTTGGTGACCTCAGTGGTCATTCCCTTCAGAGGCATATTGCTAGCCTCTCCTTCGCTCTCGTCTGCTGACATACACAGACTTGTCCAAAACACGTCACCACATAGACCGCCTAAAGCTCTAATACCAAAATGATGCAGAGCGCATAGTGGAAGTGTTCAAAACTTATCAATAAACTGATCAGTGAGATGTGACCTATGTCTTGGCGACCAAACCTTGTTGGCCAAACATATCCCGTCAGCCACCTTGCAACTTCTCTGGCTGATCTCTTAACTCTCCCCGATGGATGATCCTATATTTCATGCCTATCGGTAGGACTTAACACCATCGGCCAACTCGAGAACCATTCCACCAACACACCTTTCTCCTTGATGTCACCTTCGAGCACATCCATCAGCCAGACTTCGATCATCGGTGACCACTTAGGAACATTTACTGATATACCGATGCAGTTGACTTCGCTTGACTACACCTGACTCATCGGTGAGACTTCAAACATCGACGGAGCCTTAAGGCCTTCGCCCGATATGTCGATACGCTATGTAGCCTTCGGCAAGACTTCCTTCATTGGCGGGACTTTTCCTTTGTGTGTCGATACACTTGGTCACCCTGATCACCTTTCAGGTAGACTAAAACTATCGCTCTGAGGTTCAAATCTTCTGTCGATGACCACTATCTCACCGATGATGCCTTCACAAAACTACAAGTCCTCAAATCATCTAAATTCCAACCTAGACCCTAGCACATGGAGATGCTAGGTCTCCTACTGTACAGATTGTTCCATTTCAATCCCCTGCACTGCCAACCTCAACACAAAAGAAAAGAATAAAAACAAATATATATACACTAAATCCATTCCACTGATCTTAGCGAGAGTCGAACCAGTGGAATGCCTCAACAAGCCATTTTGTGACAAACTGTAGGAAGATAAAATCTACAACAAACAAATTACAGAAACTTCAAACACAAAAATAGGAAACATGAAACTGACAAAACAAAGTCTTATTCTTCTTTAGCACAGAATTGAACTTACACAACCGAATCCAGAATCGAACACAAATGTTCGTTCTGCTGCCAATTTATCCCAACACATTGGGAGATTAAACAGTTCATGATAGTTGGTGAAGACCAACCGCTTCACATCCCCGAACTACTTTTATTACAACTGAACAAAACAAAAAATGAAAATGAACAACTAGTTAGTTTGACCTTATCCAAACAAAAACAAAAGATTTGTTAGGTGCCCCTACACGATACTCCCGGGGCTTAAAAGAACTCAAGTCCCTTGAGGAACCAAGTCTAAAATATTAACCCCATGCTTGATGATGTCTTCCTCGCTCATCTAGGTAGCATCCTCATCAGGCAAACCACGCCAGTTGACCAGATATTGCTTATAGGTTTTATGTCTGGTCTTCTTCTGAACTTTGGTGTCTAAAATACATTCCAGCTGTACTAGCTGACTCAATGGAAGATCAGAAATCCATTCTGCATCCGCTACTCCTGTGACATCTGAATCTATAACATTGTCTCCCCTAAATGGAAACAGTTCTGACACATTAAAAATTTGTGATATTGCTAAACCCGGAGGAAGTTCAATTTCGTATGCATTAGGCCCAAATTTGTGTACAATCTTGCAAGGACCTATCTTTTTCATAAGAAGCTTCGTGGGCTGCCCCTTTGGAAGTCTTTCCTTCTTCAGATATGCCATTACCAGATCCCCAACTTTGTATTGGAGATCCCTTTTCTTCTGATCAGCTCTCTCTTTGTATTTCCCTATGTTCTTCTGGAAAGTTTCCCTTACAGTATCATGGATATCCTTCATGCTGACTACAAAATCTTCTCCTTGTGCACTCCTTTTCTCCATGTTCTGGAGATCCCTGAGCTCCAAAATTCCCTTGGGATGAATCCCATATACAACTTCAAAAGGGCTCTTTCCTGTGCTCCTATTAACAGAATCGTTATATGTAAACTCTGCTTGTGGGATGATCATATCCCATGCTTCTCCATGCTATTTAGTCAAACACCTCAAAAGATTACCAAGTGATCTATTCACCACCTCAGTTTGTCCATCTGTCTGAGGGTGATAGGCTAATGTGAAAGATAATTGAGTGCCCAATCTCTTCCACAATGTGCACCAAAAATGTCCCACAAACTTGGGATCTCTGTCAGTGACAATATTCAATGGCAAACCATGAATTTGAACTATTTCTTTAAAGAACAGATCGACAATGTGTGAAACTATTGATAACTGAGAGGGGGAGTGAATTAGTTATCTTAATTATTTCAGCTTTCTAAACTTTTTAAACTATTAATGCAACATTAATTCAAATAAGCAAACATAACCATGAAATGGAAATACAAATGACACAATATATTTGACGTGGAAACCCTGTTAAGAGAGAAAACCATGGGGTGATTAACCCAAGATTGTATTCTCTGTTAGAAGAATAGAAATACAAAATGACACTTGCCAATTAGGGCTCACTTCCCGAGCACACTGCTCACAAGAGGCTCACTGCCTACAATAGTTTATACAAGAGAATTAGATACTTGAACTAATGAGAAGCATCCACATATGCTGAGATTCAGTTCTAGTTAGGCTCAATACACTGATCTGCTGCACTTCATCTTTCCTCTTCTTTGGTGCTGTTGACCAGTCATATACCGAACCTGTCTTCCTGCTTTCACACTATTCTTCTACTTTTCTTCACACACAAAAACACTACTAGACCACCTCTCATCAAAATCCATTTGGTATATATATATCTACACAAAGGATTTCATCCTCTTTCTAGTCGGCATCTAGAACAGTTAGTATTTCCCAGACTTTAGTCTGTCGGCTGAATCCCTACTTGCCAAGTGATGTGGATCAAAAAGATACTTATAGAAGTCATCTAACATGTCGACCAATCATGAATGAAACCTTAGGAACCTTGATCATCATCAATATCTTATTTGGAATAATGTCTGATGCTCTGCCAGTCAGTTCTTCATCTGTCTGTTCTGCCAAATAGGACCCCAATACTTGAATGCTCATATCTCTTCACTCCTTCATCACCGAAGGCTCAATTCCTAGAATCTATCAGTCAAGGTACTCCTCTTGACTTCCCCAAGTCCGCACTTTCCAAAAATACTTCCTCTGAGAGATCTGGACCTGACTGTCAGACCTTGCCACAACACTCTGTTCTTGCTTACCGGACCACAACACTCTTCAATCTGACTTCCGGTATAGGCACACTATGTCCTGCGGATGTGTGGGATGAACTTTGTTGCCATCAATGACAACAATCATGAAGCTCCAATGTGTCTCTTGCCAACAATCTCCCCCTTTGGCATTGATGGCAACACTTAGTGAAAAATGACTAAGTGTTATACTATACTCCCCCTTGGTTGATGCTCTCTTCTAATGTACACTTTTTTGGAGCTCCCCCTTAGCTGGATTCCACATTTTTCACTGTTCCTCACTCCCCCTTTGACATCAATGGCAAAGGGTAGGGTCCACATACCAAAATTTCCAAAAAAAAAAAACAATTTATACTTAGCCACATAAGTATATGTACATGCTTATACTTACATATACTGAAGTATATCTGCAAAAGATGTCTTCAACTGGGCAAATTTTGTTGCCCAACTCAGCTTCATCCTGTCCAAAATTGAGATGTGACCACTCAACAGGAATGCAAAAGCTTCTGCCTTCTTGAGATCTGTCAGATCACTAGTCCGGGCTATGGTCTGAGCATCAGTTAGGGCTTCATGCATGGCCTCTAACTTAGGGATAATCATCCCTCTAGGTTCACCCATTCTGCTTAATATGTTCTTCCTTTCCTTCTCAAGCTTCTTAATTTCATTCAAGATTACAATAGTTTGACATTCCTGGCTTATTATGGATACAATGAGAGGATCAAAATTCTGAGAGAGGTTTGACAGTTTATCCTCTTGTTCTTTTACTTTCTTCTCAATATCCTTTGTTGCTTTAGTCCAGGATATACAAAATTTATATACTTCTCCTCCATCCTTAAGAGCATTTTCTAAGCTCTTCATCCCAATGTCCATATTTCTCCTATCATTGGTTATAAGCCCTTGTAACTTTGAGAATCTCTTATCCAAAAACTCTTTCCGGACTTTCTCTTCTATTGCTTTCTTGAAAGAATCAAAATGTGTACTAACAGAATTTACAAGAGACTTTAGATTACTGGATGTGGATGCTGTAGGATCCTTTTGGAAGGATGGAATGATCTTTTCCAGTACACCAGATGCAGTTTCTATGAGTTCACAATCTTCCATGTGAGACTTTAGCATTTTTTCTTTTGCCTTTTCTTGAGTGAAGGATGCTAACTTCATGGTTTGCACCAGAGAGAGGGAATCAAAATTGAATGGACCTTGAAGTAATTCTGGTTCATCAAATTCCATCATCTCTTTGGTCAAGAAATCCTTGATTGCTTCTGCTGTGTCTCTTGCCCGAGACATAATTTTCTCTCCTTCTGTAGCCTTACCACTATCATCTATAGCTTTTTCTATCCTTGACTCTGCTTCTCTTCCCTTTCCTTGTTCTTTTTGACTGGATTTTTCTTTTATACTTTCTTCTCCTTTAGATCCAGAGACTGCTGGAGAGTCTAGATTTACTTCTCCTTGAACTTCCTCTTCCAGAGCAGAGGAATCTAAGTCCTTACCTTTCTCTTCACCTATCTCCTTTACCTCTTCTACTACTGTCTCAGTAAATTCTTCTTTGTCATCCATGGCAGATGTTTCATCACCTAAGTCCTCTATGACAAGAATATTGAATCTTTTATAGGCAGTCCTGAGGATTTCTTTAGTTTCTTTTGCCACTTTATTAGTTTCTCCAAGTATAAGTTGATTCATTCTAGCTTTGCTCCGAAACTCATCTTTGCAATCTTTAAAAACCATGTTTATTTACTTTGGAGTGATGGAGGGATAAAGTTGAATAGCAATTTGTTCCCAGATTTCTAGATCTTTTGCTCGGGCATTGTTCTTCCTCATTTCAAGTTCTTTCTCTAAACTTTTGGGAATTAGAGAGATGATTTCAATAAAATCCTTATTGTCTATGTTTAAATACTTAACCGTGGCTTCCTCCAGAATCTTTTTATCTGCATCATTGTATGCATCATAGAATTCTGTTATTGGTTGCAGGTTCCCATACATAGTGACTACTTTGACTACATCATCTAAGGACAGAGTGGGTCTTTCAACAAACTCTTCTACCTCAGCCTCCTTATCTTCACCGAATACTTTCTTCTTCTTCTTCATCTTCTTGATCTCTTCATCAGATTCTATCTCTTCTTCATCCTTCTGACTGATATAAGACCTTGTGGCCTTTGTCTTAGTTCTTTTCTCTACTTTACTGGATGGTTTTGCTTCTGGCTTTGATGCCTTTAAGGTCTTAGCAGTTGTAGGTGCAGACCTCTTAGAGGATCTGGTTCGGGAGGGGGCTTCTACTGGATCACTTTCCTTTCCTGGTTCTTCCTTCTCTTTCTCTGCTCTTTCCATCTTTTCTCTATGTGCATCAAGTACCTCTTAGGAGATTCCATGCCTCTTGGCAAATTCTTCTACCTCTTTTCTCACTTTTCTCTTCATCTCTGGTTGTCTGAGCTCCACATGGATTTTTATACTTAATTCTTCAAAGGTTCCAAACCTTTCTGCCTTAGGATCCTTGGGCTGACTTAGCATGTGTTGAACATGTAGCTCTACAATTTTCTCATCAACTTCACACCCCATTGGCATGATCCACACTATTCTTGGTTCCACTGCCTCCATTACGCACTGGTCAGTTTCTACCATAAAGCATATTGTATCTTTATATTTTTCAACTAAAGATTGGGGGATTCTTTCTCTTGCTTGCATCATGCTCTGAAAATTCTTGAAATAGCCCCAGAGAGCTGTATTTTGTGCCTTGGCATCACCAAGCCCATATATATAATCTCTGATTTGAATGGCTACTAGTCTATCATTCTGCCATACCTAGCCACTGGATCTAGGAAGCTCATTCATGTAATAAAAGAATAGGCAGAGTATCAAACCACTGTATTTGAAGGAGTTCTTCTTATTCTTCTTTATCTTCTATAGATTCTCCAAGAGTTGGTTCAGAAGGAGCTCACACAAATCATAGTCTGCATTCTTCCTCAACATTTCATAAGCAGTATATATAGCAGTTCTGGATATTGAATTCTCCCTGCTGGAGTGATATATCTTATATCCAATTATCATTGATGCAAACTTGATATCCGGATCTGTGATATCCTCAATAGTCATTGCTCTTTTATCAAACTTCAATCCGGTAGCCTCACTTACAATTTTGTTTTTGACAGATTTGAGAATAGGCATCTCACCAGTTGAGTGTAATCCGGTTATAGCCTTAATGGCATCCTTAGTGATCTTAAACAACCTATTCAACCACATGAAGTTGTCATGCATTCAGCTTATAATATACCGGACCCATTCATCCTCCAGAAAATAGGGGAAATGAATGCATTGTGCAAAATGTTTGTCCCGGATAGCTTTATACTAGGTTTTGAGTTCGAATGAGTCATCTATCAATTGCTTGTGATAGATATCGACCAACTTAGATTCCCCAAATTCTTCAATACTTGCATGAATATATGCCCTAACATCTTCTACATGCAGAACCCCAAGCGGAATGCTTGAAAAAGCACCTAGGGGATCAACTTCTAGGGATTTGTATGGGTGCTTCTTAAATTTAGGGCGTGGCCTATCAGAAATCTTCACCACATTCGGAGTATCCATTTTCAAAAGATTTATAGAGAGATATTCAGCAACAGAAAATACCTTTTACGCTTCTAGGGTTCACTGAATGAGCTGGATTAATTTGTTGGATGAATCGACTCCAATGATCAATCTTTGAGAGTTTGAGACAACTTGTTACAGAGCTCCTTTTCTTTTCTTCTTTAGTGCAAATGTACAAATGATGAACGAATGAACTCTTTTATTTCTGGGAAAGCCCTAATTTCATACTGCAATAAATGCACAACCTAAGTCATTCCGGTTGCCTTGTTCATCTTATTCTGAGACAGATCTTTTCCAGATCACTAAGATACACTTAGAGTTATTCTTGGAGAATAGTGAAAATCTATATTTCTTTCCTTAATCATTTGATCTATCCGTAGATTAAGATTCCATAGTTTGAATCATGTCGGATTTAACTGTGAAAAACCTACTTCTCACCAGATGACTGATGAACCGAATTAGTCTTCAACCTATTCAAAACTTATTGCGGATCTTTCATCTCTTAACCAAACCTTATTTGGATGTCCCTTTGTGAATCCTTTAATCCGCAACTCTCCTTGTGCCAGTTCCAGCACCAATTAACTGGCTGGGGGAAAATGTTTTTCTTTGTGTCTCCCCCTGAGCCAAAGATCATCTTTTAATTTCTGGAAGGAATATCAGCACCAGATTCTGGTATGGATCCATCCCCTACATTTTCTGTACTTCTCTTCACCCAAATCTTGTTCATCTCACTTTTGACTTCATCCATATTCACTTTTCCTTTTTCTTTGTCTTGATTCTGATTATGATGCACCGGACCCCTTTTGTCTCGGTTCTTGCTTCTACAGAATTTGGCAATATGACTGGATCTATTGCAGTTGTGGCAAACAACATTTCTTTCCATATTTGAATGAAATCCTCTTGATTTGCATTGATTAGCCATATGTCCCATTCTATTGCATGCAAAGCATCTACCATTGAATGAATTGTTCATTTGCATATTTCTACATTCTTGAGATTTGTGACCATACCTTTTGCAGTTGAAACACTGTCCGGAGAAGGATGTATTAGTCTGATTTATTCTCTTTCTGCATTGATTAGCTTTATGACCAATGTTATTGCAGTTGTGGCAGTATCCATTGAAGGATGGATATCTTTGAGCATTAGGTTGCCTTATCGAAGGTCTTCTAGGCCTATTTCTTGGATTTTCTGATCCAAAATTCTTCTGACCAGATCTGGAGCTTTCACCTTTCTCATATCCCAAGCCATGCTTGTCATCTACCCTCTTTTGGCTTTCAATAAGAACTTCAAGTTGAGTAGAAATTATCTTGAATTTCTCTTTGTATTCATTTGTTGTTTGAAGACCCTTTCTAAGAGTGTCAATTTGATCCTCAAGTTTTTCTTCATTATCTCTAGCATCTTCAAGATCAGATTCTAGATGTCTGATTATTCTATCCATTTTGTGGCAGTCTTCTAACTTCTCCTTGAGGGATTGTCTTAGATCATCTTCAGTTTTTCTTTTCTTTTCAATTTCTTGGGTGAATTTCATAACTCCTAATTCCATTTCATGTCTTACCATAATGATCTCTTTTGATAACTTTTCACATTACTTGGTTTTCTCCTTCAGATCTTCATTTGAACCATTGTCTTCACTTTGACTTGCCAATTGCTAAAGTAGATCTTTTCTCTTTTTCAGAGAGATACTTAGTTTCCCTTTTAGTTCATTTATGAAATCATTAGCCTGTTTGAGTCTTTCCTTCAATTCTCTAACTTCAGAGTTTGTTTGCTCAAGATCATCTAGGGCAGACTGAAGTTGCTCCCTCATACCTTACACATCCATTTTAGTTCCCAGGTCTTCCTCAAGCTGTTAGGCTCCTTTGGGAGGAACTTGGATTTGATACCAATTGTTGATAACTGAGAGGGGGGTGAATCAGTTATCTTAATTATTTCAGCTTTCTAAACTTTCTTAACTATTAATGCAACATTAATTCAAATAAGAAAACATAACCATGAAATGGAAATACACATGACACAATATTTTTGACGTGGAAACCCTGTTAAGAGAGAAAACCACGGGGTGATTAACCCAAGATTTTATTCTCTGTTAGAAGAATAGAAATATAAAATGGCACTTGCCAATTAGGGCTCACTGCCCGAGCATAGTGCTCACAAGAGGCTTACTGCCTACAATAGTTTATAAAAGAGAATTAGATACTTGAACTAATGAGAAGCATCCACATATGCTGAGATTCAATTCCAGTTAGGCTCAATACACTGATCTGCTGCACTTCATCTTTCCTCTTCTTTGGTGCTGTTGACCTGTCATATACTGAACCTGTCTTCCTGCTTTCACACTATTCTTTTGCTTTTCTTCACACACAAAAACACTACTACACCACCTCTCATTGAAATCCATTTGGTATATATATATTTGCACAAAGGATTTCATCCTCTTTCTAGTCGGCATCTAGAATAGTTAGTATTTCCTAGACTTTAGTCTGTCAGCTGAATCCCTACTTGCCAAGTGATGCAGATCAAAAAGATACTTATAGAAGTCATCTAACATGTCGGCCAATCATGAATGAAACCTTAGGAACCTTGATCATCTTCAATATCTTATCCAGAATAATGTCTGATGCTCTGCTAGTCAGTTCTTCATCTGTCTGTTCTGCCAAACAGGACCCCAATACTTGAATGCTCATATCTCTTCACTCCTTCATCACCGGAGGCTCAATTCCTGGAATCTATTAGTCAAGGTACTCCTCTTGACATCCCCAAGTCTGTACTTTCCAAAAATACTTCCTCTGAGAGATCTGGACCTGACTGTCAGACCTTGCCATAACACTCTGTTCTTGCTTACCGGACCACAACACTCTTCAATCTGACTTCCAGTATAGGTACACTATGTCCTGCGGATGTGTGGGATGAACTTTGTTGCCATCAATGACAACAATCATGAAGCTCCAATATGTCTCTCACCAATAGAAGCATCATTGGTACATTTACATGGTACAAAATGAGCCATTTTACTAAATCTATCAACTACAACAAACACATCAAAACCTCTTTGAGTCTGGGGAAGACCCAAAACAAAATCCATACTTATACACTCCCATGGCCTTTGAGGAATTAGAAGTGGTTGATAGAGACCTGCATTGGATGAAGTCCCTTTGGCTCTATAGCAAATGTGACAACTATCTACAAATTATCTGACATTTGTTTGCATCTTAGGCCAGAAGTAAAGCCTTCTCACTTGCTCCAATGTCTTGTCCAGTCCAAAATGGCCTCCAAGACTACTACAATGTTTCTCTTTTATGATGTTCTCCCTCATGGAACACCTAGGCACACATAACTGGTTACCTTTAAATAGTAACCCCTGCTGTAGAAAAAATTCAAAAAAATCAGAATGATAGGAATCTAAAAATTATGAACAAACTGCATATTTCTCCTTGAAGTCCTCATCACCCTGGTACATATTCTTGACAGAATCCACTCCCACACTTTGCAACTGGATTTCCTGTGCATCTGTCACCTTGTTGGCTTGTCCCTTCTTATGTTTGATGGAAAAAGTATATGCCTGGAGTTGTTTGACCCACTTCATATGCCTGTGATTTAGCTTCTCCTGTGAATTCAAAAAATTCAAAGCATGGTTGTTAGTATAAACAATGAATTTCTTGGGCAAGAGATAATGTCTCCATTTTTTCAGTGCTTGAACCATTGCATACAATTCTAGATCATATGTGGAATAATTCTTTTAGCATCATTCAACTTTTCACTAAAGAAAGCAACAGGTTTGCCTTCCTGACTCAAGACAGCACCAATGTCAAGGTTACTGGCATCACATTCCACAGTAAACAACTTATTAAAATCAGGCAAAACCAAAATGGGTTTCTTTGCTATTTTCTATTTGATAATCTCAAAAGACTCATCAGCTGCTCTATTCCAAACAAACTTACTTTTCTATCCTCTTTTTATGGTATCTAGAATGGGTGCACAAATATGACTAAATCCTCTTATGAATTTCCTATAAAAAGTTGCCAACCCATGAAAAATTCTTACATCACTTACTGTTTTAGGTGCTGGCCAAGATAGAATAGCATTTACATTCTTTGGATCCATTTTCAAACTACCCTGGGATATCACAAATCCTAGGTATGTGAGTTCCTCCTTCATGAAGACACTCTTCTCCATATTAATCATCAGTTTATCCTCATGCAACTTCTTCAACACTTGTTCCAAATGTTGCAAATGTTCTTCTTTTGTCCCGCTGAAAACCAAAATATCATCAAGATAGACAACAACAAATTTACCAATAAAATCCTTCAATACCTCATTCATTAGACTCATGAAAGTACTGGGAGCATTAGACAGACCAAATGGCATCACTAGCCACTCATAAAGACCTTCATTAGTCTTAAAGGCTGTCTTCCATTCATCCCCTTGTCTAATCCTTATCTGATGGTATCCACTCTTGAGATCAATTTTAGAAAAGTACCGAGCTCCTCCCAAACAATCCATGAGGTCCTCTATTCTGGGCATAGGAAACTTATATCTAATGGTGATCTAATGGCCCTCGAATCAATGCACAACCTCCATTCGCCATCCTTCTTGGTAGCTAAAACTATGGGTACAACACATGGACTAAGACTTTTCCTCACCAGGCCTTTATCCAACAGTTCTTGTACTTGTTTAGCAATCTCCTCATTCTGATTAGGTGTCATTTTATAAGCTGGTTTATTTGGTAATGTGGATCCTAGGTTGAATTCAATCTGATGACTTATGTCTCTTACAGGGGGTAGTACATGGGGCATATCCTCCACCATGATACCCTTATATTTGTCTAACAATTCCTGCACTTCCCGGGGGATTTTATCCTTACTGGATTTAGACAGATCAGAACTAGCTTTCGGCTTCAAAACCAGAGCATACCCTTGGGTACCTTCCTCTTTTAGAGTATGGAGAAACTCTTTCCCACTCACTAACATGACACTTGATCCTACATTCTTGTCTACATCCTCTTCTAATAAAGGATCCATCTTATACTGTCTACCGTTCTTACTGATCACAAAGGAATTTGACTTACCATCATGTTGGGCTTGTACATCATACTGCCAAGGTCTACCTAACAGTAAATGGCATGCATCCATGGGAATTATATCACAGAATAGTTTATCCCCATATTCCCCTATCTAAAATTCTACCCAAGCTTGTTCATCGACTAAGACTTGCTACCCTTTGTTCAGCCATGACACTTTGTATGGACTCACATGTGGTACTCTTCTTAAATTTAGTTTCTCTACCATTTCTACAGATACTAAATTTTTAGTGGAGCCAGAGTCAACAATTACCTTACACCTTTTGCTGGAGACTTTACACAGAGTTCTAAACAGTGTCTTCCTTTGTGATGGTTCTTTGTTCTGTGGTACCTTCAGCATCATCCTTATCATCATGAGATTCAAGCTCCATCTTGTGTTGGAGTTGTGCTTCCCATAGGTGAGTTCACACTCTGACAATCTTCTTCTTGAATCAGCTGGCTCCTTCTCTCTCCTCCATGAGAGCTTGAGGCTTTCTCCGGACACTTGCCTGTTGTGTGCCCAATTTGGTTACAATTATAACATCTTCCCATGAAAACATTAGGACCTTTACCTGGTCCACCAAATCTACCTCTCCCATTGGGTCTCCTTCTTCTGAAACCCCCTTTGGAACTAGATTCTCCACTGTGTTCTTGCTAACTGGATTCCCCTTATTTCTTCTGGAACTGATTTCTACCACCAAAGTTATTTGTCCCTAAAATTTCTTCCACCTCTACCTTTGTTCTGTTGTTCTCCCTTTCTTTTCTACTTCTCTTCTACTCTTAGCACCACTTGGGAACACTTGTCCACAGTTTTTGGTGTCAAGATGGTAATCTCATCTTGTATTGTATACTTCAGGCCATTAATATACCTAGCAACTCTTCCTTTCGCATCCTCAGCATGTCCACACCTTAGAGACAATTTATGAAATTCCTCTGTATAGGTGGATACATCCATATCCTTCTGCTCGAGGTTTTGCATTTTCCTATATATCTGCACTTCATAATCCGCTGGTAGGAACTGAGCCTTGATCCTCTCTACCATCCGACTCCAGGATGAGATCATGCTCTTGCCACTCTTCACCCTTTCTCCCTGGGTGTAGTTCCACCATGTGACTGCAGCGCCCTTCAATTTCATCTTTGCAAACTTGACTCTTCTATTCTCTGGTACCTCCTTGTACTCAAAATAATTAATCAGAGCCTTGATCCATTTCATGACTTCTTCTGTGTCCATCTTTCCACTAAACATCAGAATCTCCATTTTTGCCTCGAACGACTCCTTACCAAGTGATTTTATGGCCTCCAGAAATTGTTTCTGGTCTGTAGCTATCTCTGCCTGATCTAGGGGTGTTTCCTCATACCCTTCTTCATCTTCTCCATCAGACTCATCATTCAATCTTGGTCCTTTCCTCAATGTCTTCAATTCAGCCTGGAGTGCTTCCCTGACCCTAGATTTTATTTTCTCTTCCATCTCCTGGAATTTCTTGGCCACCTTAGTGATCATTCCCTTTGGAGGCATATTGCTAGCCTCTCCTTCTCTCTCATCTGCTGACATACACAGACTTGTTCAAAACACGTCACCATATAGACCGCCTAAAGCTCTGATGCCAAAATGATGCAGAGCGCACAGTGGAAGTGTTCAAAACTTATTAATAAATTGATCGGTGAGATGTGACCTATGTCTTGGTGACCAAACCTTGTTGACCAAACATATCCCATCTGCCACCTTGCAACTTCTCTAGCCGATCTCTTAACTCTCCCTGATGGATGATCCTTATCTTTCACGCCTATCGGCAAAACTTAACACCATCGGCCAACTCAAGAACCATTCCACCAACACACCTTTCTCCTCGATGTCACCTTCGAGCACATCCATCGGCCAGACTTCGATCATCGGTGACCACTTAGGAACATTTGCTGATATACTGATGCAATTGACTTCGCTTGATTACACCTGACTCATCGGTAAGACTTCAAACATCGGCGGAGCCTTAAGGCCTTCGCCCGATATGCTGATACACTATGTAGCCTTTGGCAAGACTTCCTTCATCGGCGGGACTTTTCCTTTGTGTGCCGATACACTTGGTCACCCCGATCACCCTTCAGGTAGACTAAAACTATCACTCTGAGGTTCAAATCTCCTTCCGACAACCACTATCTCACCAATGATGCCTTCACAAAACTACAAGTCCTCAAATCATCTAACTTCCAACCCAGACCCTAGCACATGGAGATGCTAGGTCTCCTACTGTATGGATTGTTCCATTTCAATCCCCTACACCACCAACCTCAACACAAAACAAAAGAACAAAAACAAATATATATACACTGAAGCCATTCCACCGATCTCAACGAGAGTCGAACCAGTGGAATGCCTCAACAAGCCATTTTGTGACAAACTGCAGGAAGGTAAAATCTACAACAAACAAATTATGAAAACTTCAAACACAAAAACAAGAAAAACTAAACTGATGGAATAGAGTCTTATTCTTCTTCAGCATGGAATTGAACTTACACAACCAAATCCAGAACTGAACACAAATGTTTGTTCTGCTGCCAATTTACCCCAACACATTGGGAGATTAAATAGTTCATGACAGTTGGGGAAGGCCAACCATTTCACATCCCCAAACTACTTTTATTAGAACTGAACAAAACTAAAACTGAATATGAACAACTGGTTAGTTTGACCTTATCCAAACAAAAAAAATGATTTGTTAGGTGCCCTTGCACCAGTTTTTTGGTAGATATTATAGTTAGAAATGCTTTGGTAGACATGTCTATGCAAAATGTTGAAGCGTAGACTTAAGGCATGTCAACTTTTGACAGAATGCCTCAAAGAAATATGGTCTCGTGGTCGGCAATGGTTCTAGGGTATCCACAAAATGGATTTGTTGAAAAGGCTTTAGAAACTTTCAAGCAAATGCAATTCAAAGGTGTAAAACCAGACACCCTTCTCTAGCACCATCCCTCCCTATGACAAAATGGGAGCTTTGAAATGGGTATGGACATCTATCATGCAGCATAATTGAATGAGGATTTTATTTTGCAGATAATATAGTTTGAAATGCTCTGATAGACATTAATACATAGCAAAATGTGGAAACACAGAAAATTTTATATACAAAATGAACGCTCCAGAGAAACGAGAAAATTTCACATACCTGGCTCGTGGGTGGCGACAAACTCTGCTGGTGGGGGGCTCCTAGGGTTCAGTCGCTCTCATCTAGGTTCAGCAACACTGACTGTCAAAAATGACAGTTAAAACTCATATTAAAAAAACCCTAAACAATTGGGTTTGATTGAATGGGTGTTTGATCGAACCCATTATTATATTAATAAAAAAATTAGTCGTTCGTGGGTTTGATCGAACACCCAATGACCCCATGGTGGTGCAGGGTTTGATCAAATGTGTAGCTTTGATTGAATCTGCTTTAACATTCGATCAAACGTTCTTGTTCGATTGAACCTAATCTTTATTTTTTTGAAGGCATGGACAATTTTGTTTTGTCAAAAAAATTATAACCCATTATTGTATGTTGACCCATAGGTTATAGTTTTAATTAGTTTTCAATCAGGAATATAATATATATGGTTTCTATGCATTCAAGAAAAACAATATAATAATATACTATCTGAGATTTAGTCAATATAATGTTTTGAAATGAGTTTTCCAACAGAGCTACAGGAACATCATATAATCTACTACAACAACTTAGGAATTATGGGAAATCACAAAAGATAGCTACAAAAGTTATTTTTTTAGTATGCAAAGATATTAATGGAATTTCTACAGCAAAATAAGACTAAAAATTGGCACTACAACAATAATAATTTTGCCTATTTTCAAGAGTTTTGTTTGTTTAACATAAAGAGGTCAATTTCTATTGTAAACTGCTTCTAGCCAAAAAGAAATACAATCATATTGGTCTGTCAGGGTTAACCTAGCATTGATCTAGTCTTTTAACAGAGTTTCAATTAGTTTTTTTAAATCTAGATCTAAGAATAATCAACTAATTTTAGCGGTCAATACAACTAAACAAAGGATCGATCAACAATCGTAGATTTAGTTTAACTATTATTTTTCACTCGTTATAACTAAATCAAAGAAAGGGCAATTTTATATCTAAAAAGCAATGATCAACAAAGGTAAAGATCTACCAGAAACAACCAAACAACCAAGAAGGAAAGATGGGTCAATGCCAAAGATAATAGCAAGCAAGGCAAACATCTGGTGGCTAGGTTAAAATGCATAAGCCATGTCAACAATCAGCAAGGAAGGTGATTTAGCAGAAATGGCTAGAAAGAAATAAGAGTAATGGCCAGGGAAATAGAAGTAACGGCCAAGCAAAAGATATGTGGCTAGATAGAAGGGACGGTTAGCATACAAGGGACGACTAAACAAAAATAGTCACCCAACCAAAACCATTGATAAAACCATTTCTCAAATAGCCAAAACAATGTAAGTAAAACCAGATGAAGAACCTAGAAAAATTGGCAGTTGGTGAAGAATATGCAGTTGTTGCGCTGCCTCCCTATCTTTCTCCCATCGCTACAATTCCTTCTTACCTTGGTCGCTCAAGAAAACTAGTTTACTTCCCTGCAAATGGTGGGTGTCCCATCTACTGAGCAATCTACTCTTTTATTAAATTTCTCTAACTCTTATTTTTTTGGTGGTCCAAGATTAGGTTTAGAAAACTTAAGAATAAGAATTTAGAACTAAAGTTTATGATTCTCTTTGTATGATCATTCGACCAATTAAATTAGAGGAAATAAAATGCTATTTAAAATAATAAAATAATATCTTTGCAGCTTACTATCACATGAATGACAGGAATATATATTTTAATTCCTTCATTCTTTTCTAAATATAATATTGCTATTTTTAATATTATTTAACTATTGTTATTAAAACAAAACTAATTAAATAATCAAGAATACAAATGCAATTTTATATATATATATATATATATATATATATATATATATATATATATATATATATATATATATATATATATATATAAGGAACATATTGTCTTCCAAACATCTATAAATAATATTTTATTATTTAATTTAAAATACAAACATATATATTTCCTAATTATAATCTCACCATTCAAACATAATTTGAAAATACGTTAAATTTAAGTAATCCTATCATGCATTCGAAAACGATTAATAATCACGCATTAATACAATAAAAACCATTCAATAATGCATATGCAACTATGTGATGTGTGTGATTGCATCAGGATAATCCATCCACCAGTTCTTGCCAAGTGGCTAGATCATCTCTACCTCAACCATGCTCTTGTCTTCGATGAATACTTGAATCCATTTGCACTCAAATCGACGTCAATAGGTTAGTGTCTCCAAAAACAGAGCCAAAGCAAATCATTGTAATCATATTTACAATATCCAATATTTAAAAACAATTTCCAATTTTCATTAATATAACTCATAATAATTACCTCCACATATGCAAAATTACTTAAAGTAAAGTCAATCACAATAATTGTTCACTAAACTAGAATAATCATATTGTCCATAAAAATGAGACATGATAGCAACCAAATTTAATAGTAATATACATGACAAAGTGATTATGAGAAATGATGGCTTAACGGGTCCTCGTAGGATGGCTTAACGGGTCCTAATAGGATGTCTTAAGAGGATCAAAGAATTCAAAGTATGTCTCATGTTCAATCACAATTGATATAATTGATTAGAATATATATAAATTTTGTGAAGTTGCCCAAGGCAACCAAATTTAATATTAATATACATGACAAATTGATCATACATTCAAATTTTAAGTTTCAAAGTAGGAAAACAAGCACATAATGAAAAAAAATATCAAATATTGATTTTTATATATAATTTTAGAGTAATTGCGTATGTAGATATACAAATTTGGCATATATGCCAACTCAAAACAATATTTACAAAATGTGGCTATGTCATCTCAAGAAAATCCAAAACTTGTGTCAGATCATCAAAATGTAACCTCTTCATGCCACTTGATATGAAAATGACAATAAATCAATTTTAACTATGTATATAAGCAATATCAATATATCATCAAAACATGTATTTAAACTTATATATATATATATATATATATATATATATATATATATATATATATATATATATACTTACCTATATTTACAAGTATTCCATGTTGTAGGTTGAATCTACATCCTCTCTTTTTAGTCCCAAAGTATGTGATGAATGTGATGATGGCTTAAGGATACAAAATGACAATAAATAAATTTTAGCTGTATATACAAGCATAAAATACATGAGTTGCTACAAATCTTAAGATAAAGTGAATAATTATATGGAAGGTGAAATGAGAATGAAGGTGCACTAGGTTTTGGAATCTTGCTCAATACCTCCTCTGAATTGAAATCCCCAATTTCGGTATCTAATGCCCTGTATGGACAATATATATTTGAATGATATCCTCTGTCCGTGAACTCCTCTTTAGCTCTGGTTTCTTTCTTTTCATCTTTTCCTACCATTTTCTCTGCTTTCTTTCCTTTTGGTGTCATCCTAAAAAGATATAAATTTCTTTTACAACCATATTTTACGTTTCCTAGGGTTTTGCCAGGCATATTTACGTTAAAATTTTACCCTAAGCTCTTTTCATTTGAATCATGCATATATTTCCTCACTGTGCCTAATTTATGATTTTATCCCATTGAATTATAGTATTTAACTAAATTAAACTCCTTTCATTGTTCAATTGTAATCACCATATAAAATTCTGTAATCGTATTCTATAAAATACTAGTGAGGTTTCAGAAACATACCTCTATTTTGCAACTATTGACTTTAAACACGTTGATATGAGATTTTCCATTCAAATTCCACACAGCTCCTATACTCAAATTTCAAATAGCCATTTGAATCACCTTTTACCTTAGCTCTGTAGAACACTTTGTAATTCTTGAATGCAATTGTGAGAATTAACATAAACAAATTCCCTTTTACTTCTTTTGAATTTAGGTTTTCAATGGTAGGTGTGCATTAAATGCAGTAGCTAAAGCATATGATTTAGTCTGTGTTTTACTTTCCCATTTAATTCATATTTTGAATCTTGTATACGTTAGTTTTCTATAGTTTTGAATTCTGTATATCATATACATGCACAATAAATCGTTATGCACTTTAGCTACTTCTTCCCTTTACTTTATGCATATTAAATTTTGTATATCTCTATGTATATCTTATACAATCATCGAAATATACAAACTCGTACTCTAGGAGTTTTATAAAATAGATTGCAATTAATTTTGAATCTAGCATTGTATCTAAGTCTTTTGTACCATTTTTCTATATATCACATTCATGTATCTCAACATGCATATGTGGACCCCACCAGATGTATACTATTAGAGAAATCAACCACTAGGGTCAAATCTGCAAAACCAAATAACCTTCCACACAAGAGAGAGAAGAAAAAATAATGCTATATTACCATGATACAACAATACTAGATTACAATAATGTACAATGAGGCCTTGGTTATAAAGACCAAGGTGAAATACAAGATTATGTAGTCATGTGACAAGTGTCTTAATCCTATGACATGTGACAACTATAGGATAAGATGACAACTATCAATAATTAGACAAACTAGAAACATCTAGAAAACAACTAGAATGCTTCCTAAATCAACTTAACATGTGAACATGTGTGTGAGTATTATTTAACTAATAAATAGCTAAATAATATGAATTATCCACACAACAAAGGTTAAACCGGATAGGTAATAACCCTGTTCACACCAACACCCCCCTTAAGTGTAACTTAGGAAGGAACAAAAAAATGCAAAGATGGGTCGCAGCAACAAGGCCATGTTAGGTACCCATGTACAAATAATCTCTCATAAGCGGAGAAAAGGAGAAAACCTCATGGGAAAAAAACTCCTCTCCAAAAGAAAGAAAAACATGCAAAGAAAAAACATGAAAAAGTGAAGGAAGGAGGACTCAAGAAGACCCCCCAAGGACAACTTCCTTCACCCCAAGCATTGATCACAACTGAAGATAATGAGGCAATTCCAAAGGTTTAGTGAAGATGTCTGCAACCTACTCCTCAATAGGCAAGTACTCCAAGCTGAGAACACCATCCTGGATGAGCTACCTGATGAAGTGCATGTGGATCTCGATGTGTTTAGTACACTAATGCTCCATGGGTTTGTGAGAAATGTGAATGGCACTCTGATTATAACACCAAAGAGTAGTGGGATGATCTAGAGGAAATCCAAACTCAGCCATCAACTTTTGAAGCTAAAGAACCTCCTAGCTAGCCAAAACTACACCTTGATACTCAACCTCTATCAATAATAACGCAATAGCTGTCTGCTTCTTGTAAGACCGTGCAATCGGACCAAAACCAAGGTAGAAAACAAAGCTAGAAGTGGACTTCCGATCATTGACAATACCAACCCAATCTAAGTTAGTGAAGCCCATAATCAAAGAAGATCCTGATGTGTAATGAATGCCAAAGTGAGATGTGCCCTGAATATACCTCAAGATATGTTTGGATGCCTTCCAATGACTCTCATGTATCTCCTGAGAGAACTAGGAGACAAGTCCAACTGCAATGGAAGTATCAGGACGACTATTTATCAAGTACAAAAGATTGCCAACAAACTGTCGATATAATGTAGCATCAACTATGGGAGTAGTTCAACTGGTAGACAGTACAACACTTGACTAAAATGGTGTAGGGGTAGGCTTGCAATCAGCCATGCCAAATATCTGAAGCAAATCAAAAGCATACTTTTGCTAAAAAATGAAGACCACCTTAGTAGTCTGGTGAACCTAAAGACCAAGGAAGAAGTGTAGAAGACCAAGATCTATCGTATCAAAGCACTCCATCAATACTTGCTAAATACTCTGGATCGTGGAGGTAGAATTGCCTGTGAGAATCAAATCATCTGCATAAAGCACAAGGATCAAAAGATCATCTCCATGTCTTTGAGTGTAAACTGTAGGGTCAGAATGGCATCATGTGAAAACGGATGAAAGCAGGAAACTATCCATCTTCTCATACCAAGACCTACGGGCTTGTTTGAGACCATATAATGAATGACAAAGCCTGCAAACAAATGAAGAGTCCTACACAAAACCTAGAGGCTACTCCATGTAGATCTCCTCATGAGGATCACCATGCAAGAAGGCACTCTTCACATCCATCCAATACACTGACCATCCTTGAGATATAGCAAGAGAAAGTACAAGATGAATGGAATCCATCTTAGTGATAGGAGCAAAGGTCTCAGAGTAGTCAATACCCTAAACCTGATAAATTCCCTTAGCAACAAGATGAGCCTTGTACTTATCTATAGAACCATCAGTTGCATATTTGGCGCGGTACACCCACTTGCACCTAACCAATTTTCTTCCCTTAGGAATGGGAACAAGATCCCAAGTATGATTCTTCATTAAAGAAGAAGACTCCTCAACCATTGCACTATCCCACTCTGGAATACCTATGACATCTAAAAACTTCTAAGGATATGTGGAAATGGCATGACTCAAAAGACTAACACCTGCTATCTATGAGCAAGTGTGGCGAGTATCTATGGGATCACCAACAAAATGACCAACCTCCTCAAGAGTAGTGCGGGCCCATCGAGGCAAAATTGGTGCTTGAAGAGGTGGTGGGGCATGACCTTCATCTGTATCATCCAGAAGAAGCAAAACCTCCTCAAGTGATGATGAAGTAGGCAGAGTATGTAGTGAGGAAGAAGTGGAGGAGGAATCCACTCGTGTGAAGGACTCATCAAAATAGACATCTCTATGAAAGTAGACATCCCGAGTGATAGGATCAAAAAATCTGTAAGCCTTCACATTCTCACAATAGCAAACAAAAATTAAAGGTTGACTCTTCTTCTCCATAGCCTTACACCGACCATTCAGAATGAATGCCCAAGCCTCACTACCAAATACTCTGAAGAAGGATACATTGGGCTTGACATGGGACCAGGCCTCCTTGGGAGTCATATGCTACACTGCCTTGTGAGGCATATGATTCTGAATATAATTGGTACAATTGACTGCTTCAACCCAAAAAGTGGGATCCATAGACCTAGACTGAATCATGCAATTTTCCATCTCCCTTAAAGTCCTATTCTTTCTCTTGGCCACACCATTCTGCTAAGGAGTGTTAGGAACTAAAAACTAATGTTGAATTCCATGCTCACTACAGAAATCTTGAAAAGCTTGGTTCACATATTCCCCCCCATTATCTATGTGTATCCTTCGAAGAGAAAGACCTAACTGCTTCTCCACAAATGCCTTGTAAGTCTTGAATCTATCAAAAACATCACTTTTGTACTTAAGAAAGTACACCCATGTGCGTAGTGAGAAATCATCAATGAAAGTGAGCACATACTTGGCCCCTGAAAATGAAGGAGTTTGAAAAGACATGAGATCACTATGAATCAACTCTAAGGGTGCTGAACATCAAGTAGTTTGACCCTTAGGAAAGGGATCTTGATGATGTTTTCCAAGTACACAACACGGACAAACTCCCTCTCTACAAGAAATCTTAGGTAAACCAACAACAAACTTCTTTGTGGTCATCTGCTAAAGATAAATGTAATTCATATGTCCAAAACTCTCATGCCAAAGCTTGCTCAACACATCGACATGTGCTATAAGAGATGATGCTGATGAAGACTCAAACCCATCAAATCTGTATAGTTGAGATGCATGATCCACTCTCCCTGTAGTAACAACTGTCTCAGGATCTTGTAGCTATCTAATAACCACATTATGAGGTGTAAACTCAACATTCTTCCCATACCCAGAATGACAAATTTGATATATGGATAGAAGATTTGTAGAAATCTTAAGAACAAAAAGAATATCCTCAATACAACCATCTTACAACGGAATGGTGCCTATCCCCATGACTGAAATTTTTGAAGAGTTCCCCACTACAATTTGAGAAGTGCTAGTATTAGAAAGAGTCTCAAGTAGATCAAGTGAATTGGTCATATGATGTGAAGCACCTGAATCAAGCATCCAGCTATTTGAAGATACAAGCAAGCCATGTGCTAAAAGAGAATGTCCTTTACCTATAGAAAAGGTCTTGGGGACTAAAATTTTGTGCTTCTTCATAGCTTCCTCCAAAGCCTCTAACCTCTTAAAACAATGAGACTCATCATGGCCTGGTATGCCACAAAAAGAACAAGTGCCACCTTTCTTCTTCTTTGTCTTGGAGGTAGACTCACCAAATTTGGAAGGATTAGGTGGAGGAGTGGGCTTTTCATCATTCTTTAGCTTTGGTTTGAAGGGAGACTCACTACCTGAAAGAGATTCTGTCTTGGGCTTCTTCTTATTCTTACCTTTACCCTTGGAAGATGAGCCCAACAAGGTTTGACTCTTAGAACTAGGAAGTGCATCCATTTGAAGTAACTTGGTTTGCTCCCTAGTAAGACACCCACAAAACAACTCAAAGATAGGCATTTTAAAGTCTTTCCCAAAGGCATCCATAGTAGAATAGAAGGTAGATGAAAACACTTGAAATACATTCCTTTTTAGTTTTATCATGCCCACATCCTTTCAATTGTGACAAGGTCATCTTGAATTTCTCTAGAAAATCTTGGATAGTAGGAAAATTGTCTAGAGAGAGTGATGTCAATTCTACCTCTAGTTGCAGGATTCAGAATCCATTGATGGTACAATACAATTCTTCAAGTTTATCCCAAATTTGCTTAGGTGTTTTACACTTTGCCATATGAAACAACAAGTTGTCTGATACATGCAATCCTATGATTCCCACAGCTTCATCTAATTTGTTCTTATAAGCAAATATTTCAAACTCGTTAGTGAAACCAGGCGGATTATCCTCTAGCATTTGCCAAAGTCCCTTGGATTGCAGTAGTTGTTTCATTTTTAACTTTCATGTGTCATAATTATGCGGAGTGAATGGTTTTATACACACTTTCTGCCATGTGTAGTAGAAAAAACACCAAGAACCAAAGACAAGGGCACTTAAATCATGCCTTTCACCACCCCAAAATGTATTAACAATATAATTGTAAACCCCCCATCAAAGTACAATGAAAGAATTTGTACAATTGACAAGTTTAAATCAACCGTTTATAACACAAGGTGATTTTTACAATTTTTGAGCAAAAAAATGCTTGTCAAGTGAAAAAACAAAAGTTACAATCAAAGTCCTTGTGATTTTCTAAGCAATTTCAAAAAAACTTTCACTAGATTTCAATACCGAATGCAAAAGTTACACCAATTGCAATAAAAACATGAATTGTACCTTCAAGCTGAAAAAACTAACAAAAAATGACTAAATCTGAAAAAAACACCTATGCTACAGCAAAGCTCATTGAACCACTTTTTCGATGACTATAAGAACACAAAAATCTGCCTCCCGGTTTGTAAGATATGACAAAAAGAAAAAATCTCCCTCTTTGTCAAAATTTGCAAAAAATGGTGAATGACGTCGACTTGAATGCAACATGACCAAAAAACCATTGTGCTACCAGGCAATTGAATAAGCAAGAAAGGTGGAGAGAGATTAGTTTTTTTGTGAGGGGGTATTAGCCTCATGCCAAACTGGGCCTCAATCTCTGTCTTCGGCAAACAAAAATAATGTGTAAAGCTCTAATGCAATTCCACAGTAACAACTCAACTTCCATGATCAGATTTACCTCTGTCTAGAGTTACAAAGCTGCACTCAAACTTGAAATTGTGAGAGCTATAGCCAGATCAAAAAAACAACAAAAAAACATCATCTTATAGAGGTCGACATAATCACAAAGAGGTCATGGAGTCAAGATTAGCTAGAATCGGCCTCTTTAAGGCATGCATAAGACACCAAATGTGAATCAGGTGCTGGTCTATGTGAAGGATCGACCTCTGATGGAAACCCTTTGATGTCTATCTGAGGAAATTGTTTTAGAAGCAACTGCAGATCACCTTAAAAGAACATGGTATCAGAGCTTTGATCCTGACAACCTGTTCTCATTTTTTTGAGAGATCTTGCCATCAACTTTTTGTTGGTGCATCTTGGCTTAAAATAGAGTTCACTGTTGAGTTCAGATCACCCAAATCAGTAAGGATCGACTATCCAAAACCTGATTTTGGACATAGATAAGTGTTTTGTTTTTTGGATTCCTTGGTCTAGGTAGACAGATATCACAGTTCCGACAGGCTTGAACCCTAAGCCTATCAGTGGGATTTCAAACCCTTTTGGTGGCATCACCTTCACCATCCAGTGTTGTGTTTCAACTATGGCTATGAATGGGTAATCTAGATTGAGGAGAATCTCCATCGATCAGCATTTGTAGGCCCGATCTAGGTTCCTTCTACTAATTGGAGTGGTTTCAGAACCCCCAATTGGCTCAGTGTCCTCTTCTTGATCTGATTTTGAGCAGTGAATCAGCTTCATCAGATCAAAGTCTATATAGGTGGCACCATTGAGTGATGGCAGTTAATAGAAACCTGAGGGTGTCGATGGCTTCATGTTTTTAGCTGACTAGACCATCCAAAACTTTTGAAGGCCTACATACAACCATTGATTAGATCAGTTATCTACATCAAATTGGCCTCATAGGCCCACATCTATGCAACATCTAAAATTATTAGTTGGATTAGATCCTATCACATCACCTGATTACATAATGTGTCACTGATCATCGTCTCCTATTTCATTCATAGTTTGGACCTCGACTTGGCATTTAGATCTTTCTTGTGGTCATCACCTCTCAGTCCAAACAAAAGATCTCTACATTGTAAAACAAACTGTCAGCTTCTACTTTTCCACAGTCTAAGTTCCTCGGTGGTCCACATGGCTTAAATGATCTGCCTTGTGTGTTCAATTATCACCAAGACTTTATCTACAGATTGCAGTCATCTGATGATATTTCATAGGTGAAGTGTGGTCAGCAAGTGATTGGCTTTGTTTTATTTTGGGCCAACAATGATTGATCTATATTGAGAGATTTGGTCTCATTCACCGAATCAACTTTTTCTTGCCATGATTCCATGTTCTTTTAAGGTGATCTGCAGCTTCTTCTAAAATAATTTCCTCCAATAGACAACTAGCCTTCCACCATGTTGGAGCAATCAACCACCTGGATCAAATCTGCAAAACCAAATAACCTTCCACACAAGAGAGACAAGAAAAAATAATGCTATATTTCCATGATGGAACAATATTGGATTACAATAATGTACAATGAGGCCTTGGTTATAAAGACCAAGGTGAAATACAAGATGATGTAGTCATGTGATAGGTGTCTTAATCCTATGACATGTGACAACTATAGAATAAGATGACAACTACCAACAACAACTATCAACATCTAGACAAACTAGAAACATCTAGAAAACAACTAGAATGATTCCTAAGTCAACTTAACATGTGAACAGGTGTGTGAGCACTATTTAACTAATAAATAGTTAAATAATATGAATTATCCACACAACAAAGGTTAAACCGGATAGATAATAACCATGTTCACACCAACATAGTTTAAACCTTTACTTTTGTCGGGTTTTTTGTATATAATTTCTTTGTATATCCTTATGTATATCATATACATGCATCAAAATATACAAAAATCCACAATATTTCTTTGTATTTCATTATGAACAAATGCACTTTATTCCATTTTTAATTTTGAGTTCAAATCCGTAAATCCACTTTTCACCTTTTGTATTTCTATTACACGCATCCAAATATACAAACATGGACTCCACTTACAATTCGTTTCATTTAACTTTCCTTTTCGCGTCTAGTTTTGTATTTGTATATAAGATACATGCAATTATACATACAACAATACATATTAAAGTATGCATTCCTTTTTAATTTATAGACTCAATTGCATTTTCATTTCAGGTCTGACTATGTATATATATCAAAAGAACATACAACAAACCTTGTATTTAACATACAAACAAGACATCCCTGACCTTATACATTGTTTTGAACTTATTTTGACATCTTCCAATGTATATTTTGCATTTGTATTTCTAATACATGAGTTATAATATACCAAATGCAACTACAAATTTCTCCACTTTTATACATTTCTCCGTAAAGCATCGTCAGGTCCAGATTTGATTATTTTATGCATACCATATATATCAATGATCATGTATAAAGCAACCTTGCCTCCAGATGCATAATATACATGCAAATAATCATGTATATTAGATACACATTGACCCCTTCTTTGCCTATCATTGACTTTTCACAGAAACAAGCATAACTCTCAAAATATTCAAAATTTTCAAATGGTTCAATAGGCAACCCTATCTAATTTCTCATGCATATTCCATTGGTATCCACCACTTACACCCAAACATTATACAACTCGGATTTCAAGCATCCATGTCATTTTTCTTATACCGCGAAGCAAGCAGAGCCACACAAGCAAAAGCAAAAGCTACAGCAGGGGTCCTCATTTTGCTAAAGGGGTAAAATGGGGTGTGTTGTGAGCATCACAACAACTAGAAACCAAATAAAACAAATAAATTTAACAAAACTCAGATAACAAAATGAAATAAATCATAAATTTCCAACTTTCATTCATGCAAGATGCTGCTTAATCTCAGAATGAATATATTCACTAACATCAAAAGAATTATCCATAGAAATTTAAGTGTGTACAATTGATTTATTCCCATTCCTTAGACTAGATTCAAAGAACAACAACCATTTGCATTAACCTACATAGATGGATTCAACCTTCTAAGCCAACCTGGATAGAGCCTTGCTTCCAGTAGGTGTCCATAGCCTCGGCAAGGTTATCACCTATAATCTCCCCAAATAGAGCCCCACTACTAGCAAGCGTCCATAGCACTGATGGAGTTATCTAGTAGTCCTCATATATTTTTAAATGATTTCTCTTGATCATTCACTTTGTACTTATCATTTACATCATTTGATATTGCACTGAAGCTCATGCTTAATAGATAATAGAATCCTATTACTGATATGTAGGGTGAAGATTATAGTGGTAGCAAAGTGTTACATCTGCTTCTTCTGAACAATGAAACATTGGTTATGTTGTTAGTTGTGTATAACTACTTTCATGTGAGTATGGAATTTATTCATTGGATAATGTGTATAATTATGTGAGAATGATTTTCTTTTATATATGAATATTTTTCACTTATATGTGAGAATAAATGTATACATGGATATAATATATATATATATATATTTATATTAATGTTTGTATCAAGGAAATGATTTAATCTCCCTTAATTGTCAAAGTGTTTGCAGGATAAATCAATTGACAAGGAAAAAGGGATATCAACAGGGAGAGGTGTGGTTACGAGAATTAAAAAACAACAATATTACCTAAGTCTAAGTCTAGACAACTATATCAATGTAGCCTTGGCCAAGGCACATACATATACGTATATATTTCAAGTTGGTAAGAATTATTTTCCTTATGTATATTAAATAAAATATATTTCGCTCACCACATGAGGAGAGGTTGGTGGTGTGTGAGCTTGAGTCTTGATGTGTAACTCCTCCACTCCTCCCACATGCAAGAAGGAAACATTCCTTCTAGCATGTGGATGGGGGAAGGAGGGGGCATGCCTATATTTGTTGGCGTTCATCTTTTTCATCATCATTCTTTACTCAATCTTTTGAAGCAGCATTCACACCCTCTTTCCAAAAGCATTCACAGGATTAGTAGGCTATTCTATGAACATTAATTTGCATTTTTTTAGTGTCCTCGTCATAGTAACTCAAAAATATGAACCATCTAATTCTTGTGCGTGAGCTACATTTATTTTCTTACTCTATCGCAGGTAAAAATCAATATCGTAGGAGTGGTTGTAAGAACTAGTCTATCAATCAAGATTTGTCTTTGCAGTTACATATTCCTCTACCTCAACTTGTAAAAGCTTTTTTAGGAAAGACAATAGTTCCTTTCATTATACTATAGTTCATCATGCAATGGATAGAAATACATTATTTTGGATAGGTGTAGCTGACCAAGATTACCAATTAATTCTGTCATTCTATATTTTCTATTATGTGATTCAGGGTAAGTGCAAAAAGATAGGGGGCCAAAAAGTGGCCAAATTGTTTTAAAAAAAAAATAATGCAAAACGCAAGCGCATTATAACGCGCTCACATTATGGTTTGGTAATGACTAGCCTAAGGCTCATTAAAACCAAGCCATAACGCGAGGGCATTTTGACTTGTTATAAATTAAAAAAAAGGTTATCTATCTCATATCATTTCTTTCTTCTCCTCTATACCCATGGCCTGCAAACCCTAGGAAGCGCGCTCGCATTTTGTAAAACTCAATTCAATAGAAAAACCTTATCGATTCATTGCCAAAATGTTGCCACGATGTCGAGCACGCCAAAGGAGTGAATTATATTTGTTTTTTTGTTTGAATTTGTTTCTAAATAGGTAGGTTTGAGTTGATTTTTGATGTATATTTCATTAATTGTTAGGAAATGTTAATGCACCTCCTCCTCCTCCTCCTCCTCCTCAAAATCTGCAAAATCCTGAGGAGGAAATACCTGTGGAACAACCTCCTCCATCCATTCTTCGACATGCCCCTGGAACACAAGAAAATATAATGGAGCAAATTGAAAACAATAAAAAAAAAATTGAAGATATAATTGCAAGGTTGAAAGATCCTTCCACTTCAACCTTGCATAGGTCCATGCTTGTTGAATCTCTTGAATCTATGTTATCAAATGTAGATTCAATTAGCAAGCAAATAACTAGTTGGATGGATAAGAGGAGAGAGTTTAGAGACTATTATGCAGACAAGCTGTCATTCCAAGATATGAAAAAATTACAAATTACAAAATTAGACTTGTGTTCGATTTTCACAAACCCACAAACAAATCAACCTCCACCCATTACATGCAAGAGGTTCCCTATCCATTGGTACAACAACCAATCAATACGGGACAATTTTGGGCAAAGGTGGTGGATGGTTTTTGACCATCCTCCATGCAATAATAATGAGGTCCTGCAATACTTTTTGAGGAAACTCTACTGCGAGTTTGTCCTCAATAAACTGCCAAACTATTTTGATATGCGGGACTTCTAGGGTAGAGGTGGGGGGTCAGCACAAGATAGACCAGGGGCACGTGTTGACCCACAGTGGGCAGTGAGATGAGTAATCAGCAGACCAACCCATGAGCGTGTTTCTATCCCTTCCATTTTGAAGGAGAGTGTTGGGGTCGATACACTTTAGTCCATTACTGCCTTGACCCAGAGCATCATAGAGCATGCCAGTCCTGTAGCACAGAGTGGGTTGGGAGATAGTGTGAGGAGTAGGGTCCCACCCCATACTTGTCAGACTTGCGGGTTAGCCTATGGTTATGACCCCATGGATAGTCAGGACGCAAGTGCACATGCCACATCTATAGCTGAGTAGATGGTGATGACAGATACCCTCCTGAGTGAGACTTTCAACCTTGATACTCAGGTAAATATTAGCAAGTTTATTGAATTTAATTTATTAAATTTTATTTTTGAAATGCAAGATTAATTAATTTAGTTTGATGATTTTAATAAAATTTTATGGTCATAGTGTTGATGCAATTTTCAGTGGTTCTCCACCTGCATATTACACTAGATCATCTACTATTGGGGTATGTAACTAGTAAACAATTATAAATATTATATGTGAATAGCATCGTTATATGAATGGTATTCTAATATATGATTTTGGATGTTGAATAGGTTAATATTGGAGATTTCACGGCAACACCTGCCAGTGGTAGTGGACTTCAAAGCTTCATGGAGATAATAAAATAAATAGTTTAATGAATGAATTGTACTTACTAGATTTTTGTATGTGACTTGTGTGCTTTATTGTGTGTACTTCCATATTTAGATGAACATGTTTGTATGTTAGGAGCCATGATTTGTATCACTATTATAGTTTTTGTAATTGAATAATGTTGTTTTATTTCCAGATGATGCAGGCTGCGGAGACACCTCCTGATGTTTAGAGGGCAATGGAGCATGGTGTGACCTCTACGATTCATAGCTCCATGGCATTGACAGGGGTATGAGGCAAATTAGTAAATTTCAATTTACATTCATTGTTATAGTTGTTTATTTTTGAAAAATCAAAAGATTATTGATTTGAAGTTTAATTTCTATCTAGATGGTTTCTATGGGACATGACATCACCACGACCTATTCTTTCTACTGAGGCAAGTGAGGAGACAAATTATATGTTAGTGGTAAGTGATTATTTTGTTAAATGTTTCATTTTGTATAACATGTAATTTCTATATATTAATGTCTATACTTTTTATTGTAATAGCTAAAGATGCAGGAAGAACTAAATAGGAGGAACAACCCTCGGGTTCGTAGTAGATCACCCACATGCATGTCTCCATCCACTAGAAGATCAAAGGCTATCCATGATCTATTCTCCTCGCTAGCCAGAGGGGAATGACTTTTTATTGTGTTCCTTTGTTCTATGCCTATATGGCATTTGTAGACATATATTTTGTATTGTATATAGTTGACATTGTATGCCTATATGGCATTCTTGTAAGCCTATATGGCTATTTTGTATATATGTTATACTTATATCAATAGATATTGTTGTATGCCTATATGGATATTTGGTTAATACAAATCTTTTTTATTGATGGCGTCCATACTTGCATTATAAATCCACATTTGAATGGATATTTGTAGATGGCTACTTCAAATATTTAAAGTCCAATTGTATTACATAGGATGTTTGTTGATCTAATAAGCTAGCTATTGTTATTCAAGTATCACCTAAACCTCATTTTGGAATTAAAAGATAAAAGTTGTATTTAAAAAGAAAATGAATTATCATGTTGAACAGAAAATATTAATATTCTTATGAGTTACTCAATTGAAAATATTCAAATGAGTATATTGATCCATATTCTTTATGAGTTGGTCAATTGAAAATATTTCTTAATTTTTTGTTATTATGCCATATTGGGATGCAAAGAGTATGTTTGTTGTTTTGAATAAGATAGTCAGAATCATATGCTTATGAGCATCTGATGACCATTGTGGTTATAAAATGTAATTCCTCTTGCATATAAGGCAAGGTTATGAGATTACATTGAGTCTTACCTTGATCATCATCTAAGGTGCCTTGTAAAGGAGGTCTTGAGCAACATAAACCTTAGGCGCAATTTCTTGCTTCTACAATCAAATTTGAGCACCTAAGGAGTGGATTGGTGATGGACATCACTTTGAGCACCTTAAAAGTGTTTGAAGGTTTGAATTGGTGATGGACATCACTTTGAGCACCTTAAAAGTGTTTGAAGGTTTGAATTGGTGAATGATAGCACCTAAAGATCTTAGAACCAACTAGAATAAGGAATTGAAGAATGAGTTAACCACTCTGAGCGCCTTGAAGGAGAGAAGTATGTATATGAAGATTGATTAAATGTTAGCGGTAAGTGACCATTGTGGTTATTAAATGTAATTCCTCTTGCATATAAGGCTAGGTTATGAGATTACATTGAGTCTTACCTTGATCATCATCTAAGGCACCTTGTAAAGGAGGTCTTGAGCAACATAAACCTTAGGCACAATTTCTTGCTTCTACAATCAAATTTGAGCGCCTAAGGAGTGGATTGGTGATGGACATCACTTTGAGCACCTTAAAAGTGTTTGAAGGTTTGAATTGGTGAATGATAGTGCCTAAAGGTCTTAGAACCAACTAGAATAAGGAATTGAAGAATGAGTTAACCACTTTGAGCGCCTTGAAGGAGAGAAGTATGTATAGGAAGATTGATTGAATGTTTGGAGTTTAGGTACACTTTCCTTGTCATCTAATCACACATTGGTGCCTAGGAAGAGATGACATGAAACAATCCTTTGAGTGGACTCCTTTATGAGATCTCTCCCATTGATTAAACTTGTTGAAATGTTAAAAGCTAAGTCAAATGGATTCTAGGTGCTCTTTGCCTTTAAAATTACCTTGAATTGGTGCCTAAGCATAACAAGAGAGTTTAAATCCATTCAATATGGTGCCTTGTAAGAGGAGAGCTTAAGAGCATGAGACTAGATGGCATTTAAGAGTTAAGATCATCAAAATCCAAAGAAATGGGCTAAGTAAGCTAAGGTGCCTTTGCTTGTCATTCAATACCTCCATGAGCACCTAGATTGAAATTGCATCCAAGGACATCTAAGAGTAGGTACCTAAAGGGAAAAAGTCATCCTAAGACATTCATAATTATTTAAAGCATAAAAAATGCCAAGTATAAAGTTTCATGATGTTGGGCGCTCTTTCACCTCCATATAGATCTAGATTGGCACCTTAGATAAAGTATCACAAATCTATATCATTGAGTAAGTTCCAAGAGAGAAAGGCTTACTTCAAGCGTGTTTAATCATTGAAGGTCTTACAAATAATGAATAGAGCCTAAATTGTTGTTAGGCACCTCCTCTTGTCTCTACTATCTAGTTTTGGTGCCTAAGGAGAAATTGCATCTAGTGAACTCATTAATTGGCTCCTAGGAGGAAAAGACCTTAAACTTACATTATTGAGTCAGCACTTTAGAAATTGAGCCATTCTTAGTCAATTGGAGTCATAAAATATCAAATACAAAGTCAAATTGGACTTAGGAACCCCTTCATGTAATTTCCCACCATCATGAGCACCTAGATCTAGGAAGATCATCCAATTGCACCTAGGAATAAGATACAAGTCCAAGACCTCAAATTTGAGCGCCTAGAAGTGTGATGGATTGAAGAAGCTACATTGGTGCCAAAGGGTAAGTTGTATCTAATGGCATCACCTAATTGAGCGCCTAGGAGTTGTAGAGCTTAACATTGACATGAGGACAAGTGCTTAGTAAAGGAGAGTTTCTCAAACATTTAAACATGTGAATGAAGTCATAGAAATGCACTAAGTCATCTAGGTGCCATTTGCCCCTTGTGTACCCTTACATTTGCACCTAAGAAGAAGTTGCTTCAGTTTATTGGAGTGTTTGAGTATTGAGGATTTCTTAGCAATGCTTTGCAACTTTACACTGCCTCCTTCTGACGATTTTTGGGGCAGTAGAAAACCTTTCACCACGGGTAAACACCTCAGAGATATAAAAAACTGAGAGAGATTATTGTAGAGGCACTCTACATGATCATGTTGCCTTAGACAGAATGTTTCTAAGTGACACAATTTTTGAGTAATATCTCGTCAAAGATTGCTATCTTTTTGCAACTTAGACTCTTCAGGGATATCATCTGTATAATGTAGCTCAGACTATTTTGACATGTTTGGGTGAAAAATAGGACCATACCTAGTGTAAATGTACCCATCCGAACGCGTTGGAACAGTCAGTTTAGTCGCATCAGGAGCAGGATGAAAGTTACACCCCTTTGCAACTTTACACTGCCTCCTTTTGACAACTTTTGGGGCAGCAAAAAACCTTTCACCATGGACAAACACCTCAGAGATATAAAAAACCAAGAGAGGTTATTGTAGAGGCACTCTACATGATTGTGTTGCCTTAGATAGAATGTTTCTAAGTGACACAGTTTTCGAGTAACATCTCGTCAAAGATTGCTTCTTTTTTGCACTTTGGACTCTTCAGGGATATCATCGGTACAATGTAGCTCAGACTGTTTCGACATGTTTAGGTGAAAAATAGGACCATGCCTAGCATAAATGTACCCATCCAAACACGTTGGAATAGTCATTTTGGTCGCATCAGGAGCAAGATGAAAGTTACACCTCTTTGCAACTTAACACTACCTCTTGACGAGTTTTGGGGCAGCAGAAAACCTTTCACCACGGGCAAACACCTCAGAGATATAAAAAACTAAAAGAGGTTATTGTAGAGGTAGTCCACATGATCGCGTTGCCTTAGACAAAATATTTCTAAGTGACACAATTTTTGAGTAACATCTCTTCAAAGATTGCTACCTTTTTGAACTTTGGACTCTTCAGGGATATCGTCTGTACAATGTAGCTTGGACTATTTTGACATGTTTGAGTGAAAAATAGTACCATACCTAGTGTAAATGTACCCATCTAGATGCGTTGGAATAGTCAGTTTGGTTGCATCAGGAGTAGGATGAAAGTTACACCCCTTTGCAACTTTACACTACCTCCTTCTAACAATTTTTGGGGCAGCAGAAAACCTTTCACCATGGGCAAAGACCTCAGAGATATAAAAAACTGAGAGAGGTTATTGTAGAGGCACTCTACATGATTGCGTTTCCTTAGACAGAATGTTTCTAAGTGACACATTTTTCGAGTAACATCTCGTCAAAGATTGTTGCCTTTTTGCACTTTGGACTCTTCAGGGATATCGTCGATACAATGTAGCTCAGACTATTTCGACATGTTTGGGTGAAAAAAAAGACCATACCTAGCGTAAATGTACCCATCTGGACGCGTTGGAATAGTCAGTTTAGTTGCATTAGGAGCAAGATGAAAGTTACACCCCTTTGTAACTTTACACTACCTACTTCTGACAATTTTGGGGGCAGTAGAAAACCTTTCACCACAGGAAAACCCCTCAGAGATATAAAAAACCAAGAGAGGTTATTGTAGAGGCACTCTACATGATCGTGTTGCCTTAGACAGAATGTTTCTAAGTGAAACAGTTTTCAAGTAACATCTCATCAAAGATTGCTACCTTTTTGCACTTTGGACTCTTCAGGGATATCATCGGTACAATGTAGCTCAGACTGTTTCAACATGTTTGGGTGAAAAATAGGACCATGCCTAGCATAAATGTACCCATCCAGACATGTTGGAATAGTTAGTTTGGTCACATCAGGAGCAGGACACCAAAAATGCATAACATGATTATGTAAAAATGTGTATATGTGTAAAAATGCAACAGGAAATAAAAAAAGACAAACCATACAAATTAATGTGCATACTTACAACTTAATGTAACATGACTTTACAAAATCAATGTGAATACTTACAAATTAATCCAATGAACCATTTGGTTCTATTCTACTCTTTATTGTGTCAAGTATTGGTTCATGGTCAGACTCACGCACCTTCCACAAGATTTTGTTCAAAGGTCTACCCTGATACTTTATCAAATGAACATTGGATGTCATGACAAGGTTCAAGTAATGAAGAAGTTTCTGATGTATGTCAAAGTCCTAAAATGGCCAAACATTAACACTCTTATGTGGGTACCTTCTAAGCCATGTTCCAGTAATAACCACTGAGCCTATAGGGTATTCGATGTTTTCTCCATCTGTAACAGGGGCCTCCAATTTATTTTTGGCCTCAACACGACATAAGTAATAATATGTTCCCTCTTCATTATCTTCATCTACAATAACTGCATATACGTGCCCTACATTGATATGTGTAGTAAATTAGATGAAATTAGTCAACATTACAAAAACACTACAAAGTAAGATGACATTACCTGGTTGAACTAGATGAAATTAGATGCATATATGTGCCCTATATTACCTGGTTGAACTAAATTTGATATGTGGTCAAAGTCAACTGATGATTCCATCTGTGTTAGTTCCAGTGCTATCGGGAGTCGATACGTGTCAAGTGGGCTAAGATAACTTAACTGCCATTCATCAACCCACTCCTTTGACTCGCACTCATCGCAGACTTGAATTGTACAAGAAGAATAAAAGCATGACATCTTTCATGTATGGATACTCCATGAACCTGCAATTGAGCTTCTGAAAGAGTGCATCTCATTTTATCCTATTAGTGTACAACAGTCCTCATATGGTGCAATGTTAGTATCATCTATCAACCAAAAAAATCTATGAACTAAAGACTTACCTTCATTACCTAGACCCATGGAAGCATTACACCACTCGACAATCGATTTTACATCTGTCAACTTTGCATTGTCTTTATAGTTTAACTCTTCTCATGCTATGGCTCTTTTGATACATGCTCCTACACCATCATGCTCCCCCTTTCCATGCCCGGCCTCACAAAAGTTCCACATATGCTGAATACCTATAAAATTATGCCTCCTACTCAGCCAATAGAAATTCCATGAGTTCTTGAATTGTGACGCACGGTTATCTGACCATATGATATGCTGACTAAACGATATGCCCCTTCTAGCCAAATCATTGTAGAACACCTAAAAGCAATCTTCCACGAACTCCATAGAATGCGTGTGATCATCACTAATATAGAAATTATACTCCCTTATGATCTTTCTGTTATCCTCTATACTATCATTCGCATGAATGAATGCGATGTGCACAAATATAGAAACCTGTGTGGAGTTGTAATATTGTGATTACACCTCACGCTGTGGCTGTAGACTGTATTTCTCTGCAAATTCAATAACTAAAACAATGCTACCAACTGGAAATGTGTCCTTGCATAACTTGAATTGCAAGTCCAACCATCGAGCTCTATGGGCATGTATTGCATACTCATACACTATGCTGTCATGAAATATAGGCATAAACTGATACACTAGAATCTTTTCAATAACCAATTCACACCTCTTTACTTCTTTACCATCTTTTGTATTGTATGCCACTATTTTATACTTGCCAAACTCTACTAGTTCATTTCCAACCGCATGTGTTCTTTCCATATGTTCACATATTGGCAAATGTTGCAAGCCACCGCAACGATGACATGTGCCATCCAAGCATAATTTCTTGTAGAATATTTGACCTTCCTCTCTTTCACATAGAATTCTTGATATGAAGTCTCTTGAAGATGTTGGTAGGGCACATATGGCACAACCCTGCAAAACATTGTTAGTATGCATATTTAAACATATAGACCTATAAACATCAAAATGGTTAGAAAATTAAATATGTAATCTACAACAACAAGTAGTGCATGTGTGATTTATCTTGACATAGAAAGGTTTTAGCATTTCAAAATATCTTTGACAAATTTTAATTTGAGGATACTTTTGTAGAAATTTACAATAAAACTATGTTTGAGTCTCATCCAAAAAATGCTTTGGATGTGGCTCACGGTTCTGACTACCGATTCTCCTTCTTACCACATCCCTTTGATCCGAAGATACCCTTGTGTAATTCTTCCAAAAGTCTTCAATTAATGATCTCAATGCTTCAACAATTGGTTTATCTTTTTGTGGTAGTCTCCCAGAGAACGCCCATAACTCATTGGCATTAGTGTCCTCAATTCTTTGGCGTCTTCCAATGGATTTTGATAAAGTTTTCCTATTAATTCTCAATTCTTGACTTGTCTTTCTAATGAGACGAGATTTCCTCATTTGACTACTTACTATAGTCGATGTAATCGCACACCATGTTGCATTACTATCTTTTGTGCGTGAGGTGTTACCCACACTCTCATACACACTCATTAGATTCTTGACAATAGATTTTTCACTTGAAGCCTCTGATGTTCTCATCCCAAGAATTCATGATGGATCTATACTTTATACTTCACATCATTTCAATGAATAGTTGAAATCTTGCAGTCTCATATAACTTTTCGAAGAACAATCTCCAAATCTTATGAGCATATCATCTACAAGTGCATTTTTGAATCTTAACGTCCATTGGCTGCAAAATATTCTCATCAATATTAATCAAATACTTTCGCTTTCTATGCAAAATTCTAGGTGGTGTTAAGTTAGGTAAATTCATCTCAACATTAGGAATTCCATCAATATTTAAATGAGATGGGCTAGATGGCATACCTTCGATCGAAGATGGAATAGATGACATACCTTGAGGTTGAGGTGGGAACGATGGCGTGCCTCCTTCATCACATGTGAGTGATGATGTACTCTCAACTTGAGATGTGGTAGATGGTGTCCCTACATGTTGACTTGTGGTAGAGGATGTGTCTCCAACTATGGTATTCAAATCTCTCGTAGCACGAAGTTTTTGCATTCGTTCTCTTTGTGCCACCAATACCATATCTCTTTGTGATGGTTGTGGTTCCTCTTCAATTGGCATGTCTTCATTTATCATGTCTAATTTCCTCTTCTCATGAAGTTCCCTCATAGCCACTGTTTTCTTTGCATTCTTAGCTTCTATCTCTTCCTATGTTGGTTTAATTCTTGATCATTTCCTCAGCATGATGGAGAATTTGTCTATAGCATGATAAAGAGACCAATATTAGTTCCTAAGAAATGAATATAAGATAATAGTGGGATTGTATTTTTATTATGTTGTAAGGATTTATTCTTGTATAGTTTGACATCATGGTATGTTAAGGTCTGTTTCCACATAATTATTAAAAAACCCAAGTGTAGAAAATATACATGGCATCATGTGAGATTGTAGGTTTCTTTCTTGATTGGGAATGTGTCTATTTTAAACATGTATGATAAAGCATGATAAAGTAATTCAAATAGAATTAAGGAAAATATAAAGAACATGCATGCAAAGACTTGACATACCTAAAAAATGAAGATTTGAATGGAGAGAGTACCCAATTATGTAGTGTTTTTTTCTTCTTGCATCAAACTCCTCAACAATTTGAGTTTTTCACTGCTTGCTTCCTTTTCAATGTTAAATTGAATAACACTCAAATATAATTACTAACAACAATACTATTAACCAATCTATAATGTTAAATTCCTAAAATTGAATCACAATTAACATTGCAACACTACAAAAATTGAAACTTGAATAGATATATATCAAACTTGGTGTGAAAACTATGTTATTTCCTCCTTCTCAAGTTGGCAAAGTAGAAAAGGTGGTGGAAAGATCATGCAAAGGTGGTAGAATATGTAAAATGTGCATGTGAACTTCCCATAAACATGAAAGCACTTCTTTTTTGCTAGAGCACATGTAGAATTAGTATGAAAATAGAGCATGTAGGCCTAGATCACGGGGGTCAACACTTTTTTACCATTTCTATAGCAGGACAAAACGTGAGCATGTTATAACGCGCTCGCATTTTGTCCTGCTATAGATTGATCACATCCTATGCATTATCTTCCTTAACACAAGTAGGAATGACCACATCCTGTGCTTCATCAACTGACACTTCCAAGACTTACAATTCATCTTAAATATAGGAGGATCCATGACTGGAAGAGCCAAGCCACTTGGTCCCGCCTTGCTGAAGGATGACATTCTGGGAGAATTAGGAGATTTTCCTTTGGAGATCATATAATCTTTAAATGCTTTCCATCTTGATAGGTCCTCTGCATCAGAGAAAAACCACTAATGGTGTTTGAGAAATAAGAAATTCTTCATCTCTTTGGTGATCCAATTCTCTTTCCAAACCTTCCCCTTCAGACTTGAATGACCACAAGGTTTTTGAGGGATAACTTTTCCTGTTTCCTGTAAGAGCTTACCAGATTCTCTGCCATATGATAGGCATAACAATGAAGGGGCAAGGCCTCATAATCAAGTTCTTTATAGAAAATGCCCATCGAGGAAGAAAGATAGATCTTCTTTGGAAGCAGAAGTTCTAGTTTGTGACAAATCCTTATCCAAGCATAAATAGCAGGGGTTCTATCAAGCAATTACCAATCCACTTCCACAAAGTCTCCTGAAGACTTCCCGATTGATTCCAAAACATCCACACCCCAAAAATGGAGAGGCCATCAATATAATCAAACCCATAAATATGCATTTGATGATAGAAACTCTCTTTAGGCTAGATTAAGAGTCCAACATTTCAGTTCAAGTCTAAACCCATCAACATCTAAATAACCTGAATACAAAATCTTTGTTTGCCTATCTTTAGAACTCAACCCTCAACGTCAAACCCTAATCCCTCAACCCTTAACTCTGATCCCTCGACCCTCAACCCTATCCCTAAACCTTAAACCCTAAAGCCTCAACCCTCAACCCTCAACGTCAAATCCTAATCCCTTGACCCTTCACTCTAATACATCAACCCTAAACCCTATCCCTAAACTCTCAACACTATACCTAAAACCCTAATCCCTCAACACTCAACCCTAAACCCTATCTCTAAACCCTAATCCCTCAACCCTCAACTCTAATCCGTCATCCCTCAACTCTAATCTCTCATCCCTAAACCCTAAATGCTATCCCTATTCCTAAACCCTCAACAAACTCAATACTATACCTTAAACTCTAATCCCTTATCCCTAAACCCTCCAACCCTATCCCTAATCCTTATACCCTCCACACTCTACTTTGACCCTAATCCCTTGACCCTTGAACCTCAACCCTCAACATCAAACCCTAATCCCTCAACCCTTAACTCTGATCCTTCGACCCTCAACCCTATCCCTAAACCCTAAACCCTAAAGCCTCAACCCTCAATGTCAAATCCTAATCCCTTAACCGTTCACTCTAATCCATCAACCCTAAACCCTATCCCTAAACCCTCAACACTATACCTTAAACCCTAATCCCTTAACCCTCAACCCTAAACCTTATCCCTAAACCCTAATCCCTCAACCCTCAACCCTAATCTGTCATCCCTCAACTCTAATCCCTCATCCCTAAACCCTAAATGCTATCCCTATTCGTAAACCCTCAACAGACTCGGTACTATACCTTAAACCCTAATCCTTATCCCTAAACCCTCCAACCCTATCCCTAATCGTTATACCCTCCACACTCTACTTTAACCCTAATCCCTTGACCCTCAACCCTATCCCTAAACCCTTGACCCTCGAACCTCAACCCTCAACTCTCAACGTCAAACCCTAATCCCTCAACCCTTAACTCTGATCCCGCGACCCTTAACCCTATCCCTAAACCCTAAACCCTAAATCCTCAACCCTCAACCCTTAACATCAAATCCTAATCCCTCGACCCTTCACTCTAACCCCTCAACCCTCAACCCTATCCCTAAACCCTCAACAGTATACCTTAAACCCTAATCCCTCAACCCTAAACCTTATCCCTCAACCCTAATCCCTCAACCCTCAACCCTAATCCATCATCCCTCAACTCTAATCCCTCATCCCTAAACCCTCAACAGACTCGATACTAGACATTAAACCCTAATCTCTTATCCTTAAGTCCTCTAACCCTATCCCTAATCCTTATACCCTCCACACTCTACTTTAACCCTAATCCCTCGACCCTCAACCCTATCCCTAAACCCTTGACCATCGAACCTCAACCCTCAACCCTCAATGTCAAACCCTAATCCCTCAACCCTTAACTCTGATCCCTCAACCCTCAACCCTATCACTAAACCCTAAACCCTAAAGCCTCAACCCTCAACGTCAAATCCTAATCCCTCAACCCTTCACTCTAATCCCTCAACCCTAAACCCTATCCCTAAACCCTCAACACTATACCTTAAACCCTAATCCCTCAACCCTCCACCCTAATCCGTCATCCCTCAACTCTATTCTCTCATCCCTAAACCCTAAATGCTATCCCTATTCCTACACCCTCAATGGGCTCGATACTATACCTTAAACCCTAATCCCTTATCCCTAAAACCTCCAACCCTATCCCTAATCCTTATACCCTCAACACTCTACTTTAACCCTAATCCCTTGACCCTCAACCCTATCCTGAAACCCTTAACCCTCGAACCTCAATGTACTCAACCCTCAACATCAAACCCTAATCCCTTAACCCTTAACTCTGATCCCTTGACCCTTAACCCTTAAAACTTGAACCCTAAAACCTATCCCTACATGCTCGACACTCGACACTATATCTTAAACCCTAATCCCTTAACCCTCATCCATAAAGCCTCAACCCTAAATCCTTAAACCTTCAACCCTAAACCCTATCCCTAATCCCTCTACCCTCGACACTCTTATTTAACCCTAATCCCTTGACCATTAACCCTATCCCTCAACCTCAACCCTCAACATTAAACCCTAATTCATCAACCCTAAACCCTAATCCCTCAAACCTAAACCCTATCCCTAAACCATCAACCCTCAACACTATACCTTAAACCCTAATCCCTATCCCTCAACCCTTAACCCTTAAAACTTAAACCCTATCCCTACACCCTCAACACTTGACACTATATCTGAAGCCTTAAACCCTCATCCCTAAAGCCTCAACCCTCAATCCTTAAACCTTCAACCTTAAACCCTATCCCTAATTCCTCTACCCTCAACACTCTAACCCTAACCTCAACATTAAACGTTAATCTGTCAACCCTAAACAATAATCCATCAACCCTAAACCCTCAACCCTCAACACTATACCTTAAAGCCTAATCCATCAACCCTAAAACCTAATCCCTCAACCCTCAACCCTAAACACTATCAATAAACCCTCAACCCTTGACACTATACCTTAAACCCTAATCCCTCAACCCTCAACCCTCAACCCTCAACCCTCAACCCTAATCCCTCATCCCTAAACCCTAAACACTATCTCTATTCCTAAACCCTCAACCCTTGACACTATACCTTAAACCCTAATCCCTTATCCTTAAACCCAAAACCCTATCCCTCAACCCTCAACCCTTAAAAATTAAACCCTAAAACCTATCCATAAACCCTCGATGCTCAACACTATATTTTAAACCCCAATCCCTTAACCCTCAGCCCTAAAGCCTCAACCCTCAATCGTTAAACCTTCAACCCTAAACCCTATCCCTAATCCCTCTACCCTCAACACTCTACTTTAACCCTAATCCCTTGACCATCAACCCTATCCCTAAACCGTCAACCCTCAACCTCAACTCTCAACATTGAACCCTAATCTGTAAACCCTAAACCCTAATCCATTAACCTTAAACCCTAATCCCTCAACCCTAAACCCTATCCCTAAACCCTCAACCCTCAACACTATACCTTAAACCATAATCCCTCAACCCTAAACCCTAATCCCTAAACCCTAAACCCTAAACCCTATCCCTAAACCCAACAAAACTGCTTTGCCTTATGTTAGGTTGTTAAACCCATCATTTTTTACACTCTTCTCTTAAAGATATTTGAGTTGCAAGAATATGTCAGAAAAATGGCTATGAACTTTTTTAATGTTAGTAATGTTATATGGCATGTTTTGCTGGCCCATCTGGGGTTCATTATGCCAATAGGTGTACACACTATGAGAAAAGATTTGCATATGGTACATCCATAGTGAGTAATTAACAGTTGAAATCAGAAGGATGATCATTATGAGAAAAGATTTGCATTGGGGTACATCTATGTTTCTTGCTTTCCACCCCGCACTTAGGGGAGGTATATTGTTATTAAACAGGCAATTAATCTCCCATTGTTTACTGGCTCTATCCACAAGAACTACTAAACTATACCTTAAACCCTAATCCCTCAACCCTAAACTTTCAACCCTAAACCCTATCCCTAATCCCTCTACCCTCAACACTCTACCTTAACCCTAATCCCTCGACCCTTAACCCTAAATGGTATCACTAAAGCCTCAACCCTAAACCTTAATCCCTTAAGGTCCTAAACTCTAATCCATTATCCTTAAACTCTAAATCGTATCCCTAAACGCTCAACCCTCAACATTAAACCTTAATCACTCAATCCTTATCCACCCCTCTCCTCCCCTATCTAGCTCACTCCCATCTCTACCCCCCTCTACCCTCGACACTATACATACATACATATAGGCACATACATACATATAGGCATACGTAGATACATACATACATATAAGCATACATACATACATATAGGCATACATACATACATACATACATACATGATTAATAGCCTTGAACATAAAAAAATTTAAGGGGAACATAATGTGAGTGCATTATAACGCGCTCGTGCTATGTTCCCCATGACAAACAACACAAACTTTTGCAGAAAAGGAAAAATGCAAAGCAAAAACTAACGCGCTCGCATTATGTTTTGTTTTGGGAATCCCAAGCCTTGGGCTTGGGATTTGTTTTGGATTTCCAACCCAAAGTGTTGGAGTGCCTTTTCAACATCCACAGACGTGTTTTTCCATATTCTTTAAGATTTCACATGATTTTGTTTGTGCTAACCCTCAGATTTGCACGTGTTTCAAGGTCGAACAAATCAAACACCTTGGTAATGTTAGGCTTTCTCTTAGCTATTTGACGATGCAATTTTTTTTACATTTTAATAATGTTAAGCCTTTCATCTTTAATTTCTTTTATTTGTGTGTCTGTTTTTGGGCAAAATCCACTGTTTGGTCTTTTTTTCATTGTAAATTAACTATTCATTGAAATTTTAAAAAAATTACATATTTAGAAACTAGACTCCATCTACAAAAATTAAAAAAAGAAAAAAATGATTTTCAATTAGTTTTCAAAATTTATAGTGGTAGCACGGCCAAAATTTTGTTTTTTAGGATGTGTCCACTTTGAAAATTAGTAAAAAATCAAATACTTATCAAACAATTATTAGAAAAATTGGGCACAAACTACATGCTATTAGCTAATTTCTCACTGAAGCAATTTTAAAAATACCAAAAAAAAGTTGACCTTTTGAGGGAGCCACAAAAACATGCTATGTTATGTTTTTTTGATAGAAATAATACCAATTTCTGTGGCTCCCTCTTTTGAACCCCTTAAGCTATGCCATTTAAAAAAAAAAACGTAGTTTAGAAAGTAGACTCGGAGCGCTACGAACATTTTTTTAGTTGCATCTCCAAATTTTGAGTGTAACTATGCTCAATTTCTCATCCAAGGCCAGTATTTCCTGATTTCAGAAAAAAAAAGTGGCCACTTAAGGCCCCTTTTTGGCCCCCCATCTTCTTGCACTTACCCTTCATGAATGATCTCCTAAATCCGTATGTGTCTTTCAAATACCAAATCTTTTGAATTTGTAGAAGTATTCCTCTTTATACCTATATATTATATCTATATATATGAATGTTTATATATATATATATATATAGTCTCATTGAGAAATTTGACTTCGGTCACTGAGTTAAAGGATACCTTTCTATCTAAATATTCTTATGCCATATCTCTTATGAATCTATAAGTATGTCAAGTGGATTATACATGATTTTCATCTAAACTTGTAACCAAAAAGAAACATATGAAATAATGTCAATGTAGAGCAAGGGTGAATGCTGACGACACAGTAGTGTCAGATAATTATTAGAAATCCTTGGCCAGGGTTATGATACAGTATAGGCATATGCTAGCTATCAAGTACCAGATATACCACTGGTCAGAGTGATCTTTATAGTTAGGGGGTACCTCTAGGGAAAAGATCGATAAGGTGGTATAGGTTCTTGACACCTGGCTCAAAGGCATATTGTTGTTATTAGATTCCTCGCTAATCACCCTTGTGAAGGGTCAGGTTTCTTTAGTTGAAGAAGCATGGGAGACTAGTTGGTTTTGGTTAGGTGGATAAAGCCCTTGTTGATATTCCTTTTTCCAGAATCCAGAGGAGGATCTTACGAACAAATCAGCAGGAAACTATTCAAGTTGTACTTTTCTTAATCTCTCTTCCTATCTTAATATTTGAATTTTATTATAGAAAGATAGTGAATCAAAAGTTAGTTATTTTAATCTTGGTTATATGTATTCTGTTAGAAAAGATTATTTTAGCTAAAAATAAAAGTTAGTTGAAATTTGAATTCTATTGCATTCGATACTATTTTCATAATAGTTAGTTAATCTTTTTGCTAAAATTCTGTTGTTAGATGTAAGTTTATAATTTTGTTAGATTAGAGTGGGTGTTACATATGGTATCACAACTACTAGGTTCCACACTGAACCTTGGGGCTCATCATGCTTAGAACATTGAAAATAGTTATTGATGTTTTTCATGATGTTATTGATAAGAAAAACACCCCAGAAAAAGTTTTGTGACCTTGTATCTATTTGACTATGGAAGATCACACTTCGTTATGATTATTCAAGTTGTTCTCCTCCAGTAGATTCAGAAACGATAGCTGAAGCTCTGAAAAGACTTCAGAAGGAGAGAAGAAAATGGACAGTCTCTAGAAAAGAGAAGGTGAAGTCTGCCATAATTATAGACATAAACAAGACCAAATCTAAAGACCACACTAAACCAGAAACATCTGAAGGAGATTGAGTTCTAACTCCTAGATATAGACTTATCCCATTTTTAGAATTTAGTGATTAGGGGGAACCTATCACTGATAAGTAAAAAGATTGAAAAACTAATCACAGAAAGTGATGACCATTTTGTATTGAATTGCAATAAATCTATCATAGGAAGTCATAGAAATTTTGTAATTATTAATGAATCTATCACAGGGACTAATTGATGAAAGTAGATTGTCATTGATGTCAAAAATGTGTTGGTATTTACAGAAGTTGTTCATATACTTCAGGTTGATATGTTGCTTCATGGCTAAGTCAGGAAATGCTAACTTGTTTGATCAGTTTGTGTACATTCTTGATATTCACAAGACTGCATGATCAGAATCATCAATCAGGATAAGTATGATACAATGCATATGTTTTATGATACAAGGTTGCTGATAAAGTTCATCTTGCCATGCTTGATCAAAGTGAGGCATTAATGTTTATTAATGGTTGAATCAATGGTTATCAAAATGCCTAAAATATTAAAATCCTAACTATAAGCTCTAAGTGTATACAAAGAGATTAAATGTCAAAGTATGCACTTTATGTTATAAAGTAATGTTGACCTGCAAGAGCAGGTTATACTACTTAGAGCAACCTACTAGAGGGTTTTAATTCATGACACCTACCGGCCCCTTCATATTCTATTTACCATTTGAATTTGGTTGAATATCCTTATTTAATTTATGAAGAGCTTGATTTAAAAAAAAGGCATGGAATATCATTTATATTAGAAAGTCTTATTTAAAGGGGAGCATGAAAAGGTTTCCAATGACTTTTTATAAAGCTTTAAATATAAAACATTTTAAAAAAAAAGAAAAAGCATTAAATATGCTTTAAGAGGGGAATGTGAATAAGCCATTTTATGGCTTTATTTAAAATATTTTTATGAGCTTTTAAAATGTTTTTTTGTGCTATTTTCTAGGGGGCACATTTCAAGGAGAGCTTTAAGGAGATTTTGGGAGACTTTAAAGGAGAGTTTCTTTTTATGAAGAAAATCTATTTTTTCATGTTGTGGCTGAAGTAAAAGATAAAGGGGAAAGTTTTTTTAAAGAATATGAAAGGAATTTCATGTGGTGGATTTAAGGGGTTTATTTTTAGAATGTTTTTTTTAAGACATTCTATTATATTGGAAATATTTTTGGAAGACATTTTTGTGAGAAGATTATATATTTGAGAAGTGATAAGATTGATTTTTTTTATTGAAGATTTTTGGCAAATGGGATTTTGAAAAGTCGTTTGTTGTAGATTGAAGAATATTTTGAAGAAGACAAAGAAATTTTTTTTTGCAGAGAAGATGAAGGGTTTGAAGAAGATGATTTTTTTTGAAATAAAAAATATGAAGAACAATGAAGAGTGAAATTTTTCAAGTGCATTATGATTTTTTTTAAGATATTTTTGAGATGAATTTTGCAGAGAAAAGAATTTCAAAAATAACGATCACAGATGATCTTGCAGAAGAAAATATATTTGCATATGTTTTTATTCTTACAGGTTGAAGAATATCTTATGATGGGAATGGAAATGTATTTTCTTCAAAGGAATATGAAGAGCCATTTTGAAGATGATCAAAGAGATTTTATTTTTTTTCTACAAGGGAAGATTGAAAATATTATTGTTGAAGATATTCAAAGAAAAAGATGAAGATTTACAGAAGATGAAATTGATTTTATTTTATAGAGATGTAATTTGTTGGTTCAGGATTTCTTGCAGGTGGATATGAAGAGGATACAAATAAAAGAGTTTTTATTTTCTCCTACATGACACTGATTGAAATATGAAAGGTCATAAAAGATGAATTTGATTTTGCAGAGAAGAGGAACATCAAGAGTCTTTTCATTAACAATAATTTTTCAGGTGTATTGATGCAACTTTATAAATAGACAAAGATGAAACATACAGAGCATGCAGTGTTGTTGTGTGGATCAGCATTCCAGGTTGAATATATTTTGAATATCCTCTTGAAGAGAAAATTTAGATGATGAGAGAAGTATGGTCATATGACAGACACATGTGAAAGAAGAAATGATTTGTATCGAAACAGAGAATCCCTCTGAGTTCTTGATTTTGAGTATATGTTAGGGGTTGGTGCTCCTTGAAGTTGGGGCTTCTAAATGAATTAGGGGTTGGTGCTCCTTGAAGTTGGTGCTTCTAAACATTGTAACCAGTGAGGTTTTTACTTAAGCCAGTGAGGCATTTTGAGTGGTTTTTCTACCCCTGGAGGGTTTTCCACTCTGTAATTTTCTTGTGTCATAATCTCATGTCTTGATGTCTTCCATAGCTTCATTTACCGAATATGATTTATGTGATTAATCATTTGTTGATTAATTGTTCAAGTAAATAGTAGTTTAATTTTGATAAATCATATTTGTCAATTTTGGAAAATTGTAAAAATAATACAACACTGATTCACCTCCCCTCTCAGTGTTGTCCTGGACTCCTACAATTGTTATCAGAGCCAGTTTCCCTCTTGCAACTTAATCTGCTTGGGTAGGTCCTGTGTGTGGAGTTCAATGGGTAAGTGCAAGAGAAATAAGAACATGAGAAATGGTAAGATTCATTCTAGTCAAAAGACACAAAAGACATCATTCTTATCAAATCCAGATGTTGATAGAGATGTTGTCCATGTTGAGTCTGATATTATCTTAGAAGAAAAGGTTTCAGATGTTCCTCAGTTTGATGGTTCAAATTTTTTAGTTTGGTATGTTAGAATGCAAGTGTATTTATCCTCCTTAGGATATGATGTTTTAATGTCAGTTGAGAATTATAATTCTGCAAATAAGAAAGAAGCTCTTAAATGTAATGATATTGCAAAGAAGGCTATATTATCTGCTCTGTCTAATGATGTTATTTGTAAAGTTATGGATTGTGTTACAGCTCAAGATATGTGGAAGAGATTGAAAAGAATTTACCAAGGTAATGATAAAGAAGAGGACACTTTGGTGTGTCAAGAAAGTGACATTGAAAGGCAATCACATGAAGAAGTTGAGACCCAATCAAATTCAGAAGATGATGATGACCAGGATTATGATGAACAAGACTGTGAGATTGATCTAGAAGGAGAGCTCATATATGCTCTAACTGAACTCAAGAATTATAAGAAGGAGAACAAGAAATTAATGTTGCAATTGCAGCAAGAAAGAGTTTTAAAAGACAAAGCTCTTACAGATCTTGAAGATGCTAGAAACCTGATTGTAGACTTGAAGAATCAAGCAAGTGAATCAAACAAATTGATTGTCAGTTTGAAATCAGAAATTGAAGAAGCTAAGAGGATAGCTGATGTCTCAATATCTAACCTTGAAGTTGCAAGGATTAAGAATCTAAAACTAGACAGTGATATTATCAATCTGAGAAAAGAGTATGATGGTCTCAAAGCTTTATCTAAGAAGTATAAGGAGTTTGAAGAAAGCACAAGCAAGCTACATAAGATGCTTGGTAAACAAAAACTATATGGAGACACTACTGGACTTGGTTTTGAAGAAGGAGAATGTTCAAAAGCTAGAGAGACTCCCAGAAAGAAGATTGATTTGAATGTTACCACTGAAAACAAAATACATAATCAAAGCAGAAGAAATTTTAGAAAAAGTGCTCCTGTTAAACAAGCATACATGTACAGGTATAACTATTCTTTTAATGGTTATTGTTATACTTGCAATCAATTTGGACACAAAGCAATTGTTTGTAGAAGGAATACTGACATTATTTGTTACAAGTGCAATAATTTTGGACACATACAAAGTAATTGCAAAGTGCATAGAAGGTGTGATTCTTCATGGAAGTTTAATATGAGTACTCAAAGGTACTATCATTCATTTGATTATGATTTTGACATAGTTTGTTATAATTGCAACTCTCTTGGTCATAAGGCACATAGTTGCAGGAGAGCTCCACCTAATTTGAAAGGTTGGGAAAAGAAAAAGATAGAAAAGGTTTGGAGGAAGAAAGAGCCTGTTAAGATTTGGAAGCAGAAACATAGTCAAAAGAAGTCAAATACTAAGCTTGTGCATCTTGCACAAGTCATTTCATCTGTTGCATAACATATAGCATAATGCGAGGGGGAGTTGTTCTTGTTCTATTTTTTATCCCCAAGAAGTTACAGGAGGAGATCAGTTGATCTTGTTTTGTTTGTCATGCTTGTCTGAAATGTTTGAAATGAAGTTTCTGATGTTTTTGAGTTTTAGTGTTCATGATCAGTAACATTTTTAGTGGATCATAAAGTGTTCAAAAGCTATCTGCACAAAGAGTATGATGATGTTGTGACATTGATCCTATTTGTATATTGTTTGATACTTACATGATTAAGTTGTCATGATGCTTCTGTTAAGATGATTGTCAAGGAACTCTCACCTGGATTTGGTTTTGCAAAGTGGTGTTACAGGAAGAGTTTGATGGTGAAGGTTGTGCAATCTTGATGGGCTGATTTGAATGATAGAGTCAAGAGGAAGGAGTTCATTCTTGTTGATTGTAGATGTGGTTATACCAGGTTTGACAGTGTGTTGTAAAAGGTATCTTGTGCAGAAGGATGATCTCTATTCTTGGTTGCAAAATGAATGTTCATTGAGAAGTGATCATTAGTATATTAATTTGACATGTTCTTCCTCATTAATATGGTTCAGAAAAGTATGTGAAAATTGTGTGGTGGTTTCTGGTATGAGCTTCAAGTTATGATAATCTAGAGTTTCTTATGACATTGATGATGAATCTTGTATTAGAGGCAAGTAAAGGTCTTATAAAAATGGTCATCTTGGCATCTTTTGTTGAAAACTGTGTGATAAGGAGTCTTCATGTGTGATATGTTGCTTCAGGATTATTTCAGGAAGTGGTTCAGTGTTGAGTTGAGTTATGTTGTTTATTCTTGTCAGTATTCACCAGTGGTATTTCTGAGCAGTGATTGTTTGTGAACTTTATCACATGGGAAATCTTGAAGATTTGCTATTTCAGGTTAAAAAGTGTTGTTTTAGGAGTTTGTTAAAGGAAGTAATCAGAGGATCTTATTGATGTCAGTGGTTCATCTTCATCTACAAATTTGTGTTGTGATTAGAAGTGGTATAGTGCAGTCTATGGGTAGCTTGTAACAGTGGTTTGGTGCTTGGTTTGATATGCCTTACATGATTGTTTGATGTCTTGTTGCTCTTAGGTTTTTATGGTTGTTCAATATGCAGATGAACATGGAAAGAACTCAGAGTTCTCAAGAAAAGTTTTGGACAGCAAATTGCAAAAATAATCAGTGCCTTAAGTGGTATTTTGGTATGAAGGATGATAAGGTGAGTAATAGTGCTTCCTTGTGCAGATGGTGTAACTGTGATGTTTGTCCTTGTAAATGATTGACAGTGGTATTGTGCTTCAGATGTAAGTTTCATGGCAATTTTTGCTCTCAAATTTGAAATGTTGATGTTCAGGATAAGTTTAGCAAATTTGCATTCAGTTTTACCTTCAATACTTTGAAAGACAAGTGGTATCAAAGATTTTGCTAAATGGTTCTAATTTTTGAAGATAACAAGATAACAGGAGTTTATGTCTTCAAAGTGCTCATAATGCAATGTGTTTGTAAATGCTATAATCAAGATTTAATAGACTTCAGTGAAGTTATTTTCTCAGGGGGAGTTAATCAGAGGATTGAGTTGTTACTATCTTGGGAGATTTGAAAAGGACTTATCAATAGTGATCATTATGTCATTTTGAGTTGGAAACTACAATGGTTTGTGTTGATTATTCTTGCTAGTAATTGCCAGTGGTATTCAATACAGGGGGAGCAAATAGTTTTTGAGTCTTTGTCATCAGATGTCAAAAAGGGGGAGAAAGAAAAATTGCATCAGGTAGTTTTGCCATCAATGACAAAGGGGGAGATTGATGAAAGTAGATTGTCATTGATGTCAAAAATGTGTTGGTATTTACAGAAGTTGTTCATATACTTCAGGTTGATATGTTGCTTCATGGCTAAGTCAGGAAACGCTAACTTGTTTGATCAGTTTATGTACATTCTTGATATTCACAAGACTGCATGATCAGAATCATCAATCAGGATAAGTATGATACAATGCATATGTTTTATGATACAAGGTTGCTGATAAAGTTCATCTTGCCATGCTTGATCAAAGTGAGGCATTAATGTTTATTAATGGTTGAATCAATGGTTATCAAAATGCCTAAAATATTAAAATCCTAACTATAAGCTCTAAGTGTATACAAAGAGATTAAATGTCAAAGTATGCACTTTATGTTATAAAGTAATGTTGACCTGCAAGAGCAGGTTATACTACTTAGAGCAACCTACTAGAGGGTTTTAATTCATGACACCTACCGGCCCCTTCATATTCTATTTACCATTTGAATTTGGTTGAATATCATTATTTAATTTATGAAGAGCTTGATTTAAAAAAAAGGCATGGAATATCATTTATATTAGAAAGTCTTATTTAAAGGGGAGCATGAAAAGGTTTCCAATGACTTTTTATAAAGCTTTAAATATAAAACATTTAAAAAAAAAAGAAAAAGCATTAAATATGCTTTAAGAGGGGAATGTGAATAAGCCATTTTATGGCTTTATTTAAAATATTTTTATGAGCTTTTAAAATGTTTTTTTGTGCTATTTTCTAGGGGGCACATTTCAAGGAGAGCTTTAAGGAGATTTTGGGAGACTTTAAAGGAGAGTTTCTTTTTATGAAGAAAATCTATTTTTTCATGTTGTGGCTGAAGTAAAAGATAAAGGGGAAAGTTTTTTTTAAAGAATATGAAAGGAATTTCATGTGGTGGATTTAAGGGGTTTATTTTTAGAATGTTTTTTTTAAGACATTCTATTATATTGGAAATATTTTTGGAAGACATTTTTGTGAGAAGATTATATATTTGAGAAGTGATAAGATTGATTTTTTTTATTGAAGATTTTTGGCAAATGGGATTTTGAAAAGTCGTTTGTTGTAGATTGAAGAATATTTTGAAGAAGACAAAGAAATTTTTTTTTGCAGAGAAGATGAAGGGTTTGAAGAAGATGATTTTTTTTGAAATAAAAAATATGAAGAACAATGAAGAGTGAAATTTTTCAAGTGCATTATGATTTTTTTTAAGATATTTTTGAGATGAATTTTGCAGAGAAAAGAATTTCAAAAATAACGATCACAGATGATCTTGCAGAAGAAAATATATTTGCATATGTTTTTATTCTTACAGGTTGAAGAATATCTTATGATGGGAATGGAAATGTATTTTCTTCAAAGGAATATGAAGAGCCATTTTGAAGATGATCAAAGAGATTTTATTTTTTTTCTACAAGGGAAGATTGAAAATATTATTGTTGAAGATATTCAAAGAAAAAGATGAAGATTTACAGAAGATGAAATTGATTTTATTTTATAGAGATGTAATTTGTTGGTTCAGGATTTCTTGCAGGTGGATATGAAGAGGATACAAATAAAAGAGTTTTTATTTTCTCCTACATGACACTGATTGAAATATGAAAGGTCATAAAAGATGAATTTGATTTTGCAGAGAAGAGGAACATCAAGAGTCTTTTCATTAACAATAATTTTTCAGGTGTATTGATGCAACTTTATAAATAGACAAAGATGAAACATATAGAGCATGCAGTGTTGTTGTGTGGATCAGCATTCCAGGTTGAATATATTTTGAATATCCTCTTGAAGAGAAAATTTAGATGATGAGAGAAGTATGGTCATATGACAGACACATGTGAAAGAAGAAATGATTTGTATTGAAACAGAGAATCCCTCTGAGTTCTTGATTTTGAGTATATGTTAGGGGTTGGTGCTTGAAGTTGGGGCTTCTAAATGAATTAGGGGTTGGTGCTCCTTGAAGTTGGTGCTTCTAAACATTGTAACCAGTGAGGTTTTTACTTAAGCCAGTGAGGCATTTTGAGTGGTTTTTCTACCCCTGGAGGGTTTTCCACTCTGTAATTTTCTTGTGTCATAATCTCATGTCTTGATGTCTTCCATAGCTTCATTTACCGAATATGATTTATGTGATTAATCATTTGTTGATTAATTGTTCAAGTAAATAGTAGTTTAATTTTGATAAATCATATTTGTCAATTTTGGAAAATTGTAAAAATAATACAACACTGATTCACCCCCCCTCTCAGTGTTGTCCTGGACTCCTACACTAATAGCATTTTTCTTCAAATAAATTTTTGTCAATTATTTATATTTGACTTGAGTTTTAAAATAATTTAATGCAAAAAGGAAGACTCCTTAATTCATTGTGAAAACTACTAAATGATCCAAAACAATAACTAAAAACTAATTAAAACTCTTAATTTCTTCAGGAACTTCATTGGAATGGAAAATTCCATAAATGAGTTCAGAGAAGATCAGGATAATAGCTCCATGGATAAACTAGATCAGTTTTAAGTATGATGAAAGCAACTTAGGCTAGATTAGCCCACTTAGAAAAAGGTAGAAGGGCAATCTGAAGCTAGAGATGAGAGGTTTGAAAATCAAAGTGACTAGCATAAAGATAACTCAAAAACATTAAGTATAGGATACAAGAGAAGTAGATTGGCTAATGACTTAGCTAAAGATATGAAAAAGATAAAACATCCTAAGTTCGAAGGCTCTACTTCGGGAGATGTCACGGAGGCATGGCTGACGAAAATGGAAAAGTATTTTGAGCTTCGAGATTATTCGGATAACTTTAAAGCAGCATGGGCAGGCTACTAGTTGGCAGGAGAAGCTGCCACATGGTGGGAAAACAAAAGGGCTGAAATGGGATTGGCAGTGGTTGATGTGTCATGAGATCAATTTGTAAGGATATTTTGCCAAATATGGCTTCCACAGTTATTTTTTGATAAAAAACTGTTAGATTTTGAAAACCTCAGGTAGGGACCCCTAACTGTCAATGAGTACTAGGAGAAATATACCCATTTACTCAAATATGTTCCACAGTACCAGCAGGATGAAAACTTTTGAGTACGAAAGTTCATAATGGGGTTAAACATTCGTATTGGAGGACCAGTAGATGTTTTGGTGCCTCAGACTATGGATGAGGCTTATGAGAAAGTTGTTCAACAAGAACAGAGATTGAAGAAAGATGATTCCTTCAGGGACATTAAGCATAACAAAGGTAAGTGGGAGCAGTCACAAAAAAATTTTAAAAAGAAGGGGTACAAGAATAATCAATTTAAAAAGAATAATTACAACCCCCAAAAGGATGAAAACTACACTAGTAAAAGTACTGAAAAGAAGGGATCGCCCAGACGATGTTTCAATTGTGGAGGTGAGCAATATGCAAATTAGTGTCCCTCTAAGAACCAGCAAGGACAGCAACAATGAAAGCCTCTATGACCTCAACAAACTATTTTCTAGCAAAGAATTAATGCAACAGTTGACAATAGACAAGCAGAGTACTAGGGTACTCCCATAGAAACTCTAGGTATGCTTTATGGAAACCCAATAACTATTTTAATAGACACTGGATCCATTGAATGTTTTATATCACCTAAGTTATTGGGAAGGTTCCGTAAAAGAACTAGGTATATGGCCAAATCATGGATGGTTGAATATGCTAATCAAATGATAGCTCGGGTAGAGCAATGTTTGTTTGAAGCCAAGATTGAATTTCTAGACTTCACTACAGAGGTCAACCTTTATGTAGCACCTCTGGGTTCCTATGATGTGATCATTGGAATGAATTGGTTAAAAGAATATAGGGCTAAGGTTGACTATTATACTAAAATAGTAGAATGTATGGATGATTCAAGGAACCCAAAGAGGATTCAAGGGAAACAACGAGAAGTTAAGGTGCGACAAATTTCAGCTATGTAGCTGAAAAGAAATAGAAGGAAAGGATGTAAATTGTTTGTGGTCAAGATGGAAGCAGTCAAAGAAGGGATAGAACATTCCCAGAATAGGAACAGGAAAATGGGAACTAAAGACAAGGAAGAGACCTTCACTGAAAAATACCCTTATTTTTTGGGAATATCAAGATGTACTTCCTGAGGAACTACCTGGGTTACCACCTAGAAGAATATTTAATTTTGCCATTGATCTAGTACCAGGGGCAAAACCTATTTCAAAGGTACCTTACCATATGACCACCTTAGAGCTAGTGGAGCTAAAGGCACAATTACAGGAATTACTAGATAAGGGTTTGATACAACTGATTATTTCACTATGGGGTGCCCTAGTGATTTTTTGTTAAAAAGAAGGATGGGACTCTTTGTTATGTAAAGATTACCGAATGCTAAATAAGCTCACCATCCAGAACAATATCCCTTACCTCGAATAGATGATCCTTTTGATCAAATAAAAGGGGCTGCAATATTCTCAACTATAGATTTGATGTAAGGATATCATCAGTTCAGGTTAAAAGAGGAAGACATTCATAAGATGACATTCAGAACTAGATATGGAAACTATGAGTTCACAGTTCTACCATTTGGACTCACCAATGCCCCAGCTGCGTTCATGAATTTAATGAACCATGTTTTTTTAGAGATTGCTTGGATAAGTTTGTATTGGTATTCTTAGATGACATTCTTATCTACTCCAAAAATGAGGAAGAGCACCTTCAACACCTTCAAATAGTTCTTCAATAGTTAAGGGAACATAAACTATATGGAAAATTGTCAAAATGTACCTTCTTCCAGAAAGAGATACAATATTTGGGGCATATAATATTAGCTAAAGGAATTACATAGTGGATCCTGCTAAGATAAAAGGTATAGTGGATTGGCGAGTATGAAAAACTGTTCCTAAGTTTAGATGTTTCATGGGATTAGTTGGGTATTACAGAAGGTTTGTCAGAGATTTTTCTAGAATTGCTCATCCCACTACCTCTATTCAAAGAAAAGGAAAAACATTCGAATGGACTGAAAAATGTCAAGAGGCATTTAACCTAATAAAGGAAAAATTAACAATCGCCCCAATATTGATAGTACTAGATCCTAATGGTTGTTTTGTAGTTATAACAGATGTGTCGAGAGTTGGATTAGGTGGAGTGTTAATGCAAGAAGGAAAGGTAATGGCTTATGAATCTCAAAAATTGAAACAATATGAGCAAAATTATGCACCCCATGATTTAGAGTTAGCAGCTATTGTTCATGCCTTGCAAATGTGGCGACATTATTTATTAGGAAAAAATTTTGAACTTAAGTCAGATCATCAAGGTTTGAAGTATATATTTACACAGCCCAATCTAAATGCTTGCCAGAGAAGATGGATGGAGTTAATCTCATATTATGATTTCAAGATTAGTTACATTAAGGGCAAGGAAAATAGAGTAGCTGATGCATTGAGTTGTGTTGGTAAATAGATTTTACACTATAACATATGAATTATTATATTCACTCTTTGCCCAAAAAAAAGTGAAAATACATACCAATAGTTGGTAAAGTTGTACTTTTTCTATCAACTTACCTCTGCGTGTAGAGGGGCACCTCCCTCGTTCAATAAATTATGGATTTTTGTGATATTTAAGAAAGAAATGAAATTAAAGAAAATTCTGGAAGGTTAAGACAACAGGCTTACAAACATTGACCCAACCCACATGTATAAAGATTGACAATCCCACCAAGACAATATAAGAACACTTCTTAGACTATTAAAGTGAGCGTATGTAGTATTAAAAAGAAGAAAAGATTTAGGAGATATCCAACATACATTAAAATATTATCTAGTAACCAATTCCTCCAAGACTAGTTGTTATTCCACATTACAGATGCAAGATAATGTAAAGAAAACATCACCCATCAATGTAAGGAGAATGAATAATGTTAAAAAGATATTTGAGATCACACAATCTAAAATGTCTCTTATTTCTTCACACTGAGTTGTACAACTCTATTTCTCATAACACCATTTGAAATGTGAAAGCCAAAAAGTCCCTTTTTACAAACACCAAGTCTTGTATACATAGACTTGGCTCCAATAACCAACTTTATAACTACCTCATAACTACCCAAAAATATTTTTTGGAAAATAAAAGTGCACTTTAATTAATTTTCATATGGTCTTTTCAAAAGTTTCCAAAATAAAGTACACTTTACAACTTAATTACATAAGAGTGACATAAAATCACTTTCATAGAAAGAGTACCAAAACCTATAATCCTGCAAACTTTGAAAAGTGGACCAATATGATTGATCTCAGAAGAAACCATCAGATTTTATCCTTGCCACCTCTGGTACCATCTCAAGATGTTTCTGCTGCTACAAACTGCTGTGAAGGAAGGGATGACTTTGTTTTGTATGCTCTAAACACCTTGATTACTGAAGCTATAAGTTTATTTTTGGGAACAAACACTCCTGTTGTACGAAGCTTCCATTCTGATTGGTCTTTATGGACATCACTCAAATTATGTCAATAATCTGATATATGATCAATGCCAGAATTGATAGCAACAAAGATGAGACTCAATTTATCCATAAGTCCATTGAAAACCTGTTTATTGAACAACTCTATGTTAATCATGTTTTCAAAGTTTCTTTTGATAGCTTGAGCTCCCAAAACTGAAGAGTTATCTTTTTCCATCGCATCAAAATTAATTTCTAATAAATCAGCTTGAATCTTCATCTTCACCTATTCACAAGTTTCCAGGAGCTTTTCTTGAGAAGCGAACACTTGTCTTATATTTGACAATTTCCATTCAACTGAACAAAGCCAAGAACTAGATTGATTATCTTCAATGTTTGAAAAGAATTTTTCAGCAAATAATATCTCATTATCAGTTTTGACCATCTCACTGAGGTCCTTGGATATTCCCTGCCACAACAATTCTTCCTTTTGGATACTTTTTATTTCTTTATCAACCTCTTCCCTCTTTGTTTCTGCTTCATCATATAGATTCTTTACTTGCTTGATGAAACCGAATGCTTTTAATTTCATACGCTCAACCCATTTTTCAGTCACTTTTCCATACAACTAATATTTTCTAACACTTTCAATAGTCTCTTTTTCAACATTATTTTCAAGAGAGAAATTAGTGGGGGTAGGGGAAGTATGAAGAGGCAAAGCGGATGTATCTATGATGGCTTTGAGATAGGATGTCAAAACTTGAACCTGTGGCTTTAGTTGATCTTTCATGTGCCTTTCGTTCTCTGTTCTTTTTATTAACTTGGCAGCTGATACTTGAAAATTTTACATGTCACCCTCATATGTAGATGGACCAAGATCTATCTTAGTGATGTTAAAATCAGTTTCTGTAGCCTCAATCAAATTATTTTCTGAAACAGGTTGTGCAGCCTCAACATAGACATTGCCTGATGAAGAATCTACTACCATCCTTGATGTAATCTAGATCTTTTTAGATTTGGGAGACCTTTGTAGCAAATTGGAGACTATATCAAAATAAGGCATGATTAATTGAGGATTATTTCCTTTTCTTGACAAACATTGGTGCAACTAGGAAGAAGAAGGATTATGTGAGGATTCTAGAATATTTGTGGAAAGAGGTACTCTATTTGAGGGAAGAAAGTGCTCACTCAAAATGTTCATAGGTGGCGGGAGTATAGATTGTAATGCATGAGGGGAATGAGGTGTTTCATGAGAAGGAGAAACAACAAGAAGTAAAGGAGAGATATTTAAATGCTCATCATTTTGATGGATGATTTCAGGACTTGTGGACTTGTTTTCCTCAATTACTTCCTGTATGGGAGGCAATGCATTATCCTTTATTTTTGTCTTCCCCTTTTTCTATTTTTCATCATTTTCACAAATGCTCTTAAGACCCTTTCTTCTTGATGGATCTTCTCCATCATCTCCTCCTTGAGTACTCTTATGTGAACCAATGCTTAAAGATGGAGAATGAGAATGAAAAGAAGAAGAAGAAGAATTTGAATACTTATCTTTTCTATTTGATGATAAAGCATTATTACTTGTTGGCTTAGTAGTTGTTGTCTCAATAGCCCTTTTCTTTGCCCAATCTTTAGTCTTTTGAATGATATGAGTAGTTCTTATACCCAAATCTTTGATCTCCTCATTAGCTAAATTGATGGGTGGTAAAGGTTGTGTTGCAATTTTATCAAAATACACAAGCTCAATTAATTATGAACCATCTTCCTCAATTCCATCTATATTGCAATCTAGCTTGAATTCTCTGATATGTCCAATGGTCATCTTCATCTAGTCTCGTTTACGTGTACCTCATAATCATTTTCACAATCTTCCCAAAAGTCTTCAAGTTCTGGAAAGTGATAGTAACCTGCACCAAGTCGTAGATTGTTTCTGACATATCCTTTGCTATCAAAAGGGAATCTCATAGTATAGGCATACAAGCTGATTTTTATCAGAGATCTCTCTATGTTTTGAACATCTGCAGAAGATTTTCAATTGTAATGACTAAGGCCAATGGGAAATGGAACTCGACGTTTCCTCTTGTCTTTGTATTTCTTATTAAGTGAACCAATTTGCCTGCATAATTCTATCAATACCATCTTGTCATCTACATATCTAGGCAACTTATATGGATATCCATCAAACCCACTAACTCATAGATAGGTAAATCTAGGATATTGGATGAAGTAGCTCCCATATATTTTGATCAGACTAGCAACTTCTGGTGATATTTGGAGTGCAGTATTACCTTGAAGTTCTCTTACTGTCAACATTGTGAAAGCATCATTCACCCTATGGTAGTGCCTGTAACTTTGTTCCAGTTGTAACTGAGGGTAGTAATCATAGATCTATGTCATGTTATCATAAGTTCCTTTGGTAGCAAGACCTGGCCATGATTTCATGCATGCAATTGCATAAAATAAGTAAGAAGACATGTAGAAATGTTCATTCAATTCAAAATTCATCAATTGATAATGCAAATTGTCACTAATAATGCTGCCCCAGTCAATAAACTGATTTCCTGGACATATAACATTTTCAAAAAGGAACATCCACATTTCAAAATTAGCTTCTTTTTCATCTCCCATCACTCTATGAAGTAGAACAATCATATTGGAAATATCCTCTATGAAGCATGATCTTTGAAGGACTTTAGGCAACTGGGATTTCCCTCCTTTCGATGTATGTAGCTAGTGTTTTGCAATAGTGTTGAGACATTGATGTTTCCTTTCATTGAAATATTGATGAGCAAGCCTTTTGTCTATGTTCACAAACTGATCTCTGACAGGTAGCCTGAAAGTAATACCAATCGAAACACTGTCTAACCTGACAATTAGTTTGTCATCAATAGTTATGATCTCTCTGGTTTCTGAATTGTAATGCTTCATACATTCTAAAACCAGATCTATGCATTGGACTACCACAGTAAAACTATCTGCATGGACTAATCCACTGTCAAACAACTTCTGAGTCATCAGTGATCTTTTCCCTTGTTCCATTGTCTCCCAGAAATCTACCAGACTAATGTGTCCTAGAGAAGTATTTGATATTTTTGGAAGTGTGGATTCAAGAAATGAGAGGAACTCAAACCCCTGATATCTATATTTCATGATTAAATATTTGCAACAAGTTGTGAAATCTGCCTATATTTATTCTATTTCAGAGTTTTCTGCAGTGTTTTATGAGGTTTTGTTTGATAATTTGCAATTTGTTGTCTATATTTATGTAATGGATTTTGAGAGGAGATTTGAAAAACACTTTATTCAAATAAAAAGTTAACTGGTGTCCATACCCGGGCATCTGCATGAAGCATGCAATTCCTTTGAGGTTGTTTATGTGTCTAGTTTCTATCTTCCACAATTGGCATACATGCTACGTTCAAAATAGCCATCACTGCTTTTCATCAAAACTGTATTTGTCTACAATATTTAATCAAAAAGTTCATAGGCCTTATGTATGCTATTTAGGAAATTATTAGTGTTTATACTTCTATATTTCTACATATCCTGCATTCCTTGTATTCCATGCGACAACATTTATTTGAGGCATTTTATCAAATGGTTCACATACCTTTCATATACCCCTATGCATAGTATAACTATCTGTCAAAGGATTTCAGACTTATAACATTTTAAATAAAAATGAACCAATCTGTTAAACAATTCATGTGCATTGGCTATGATTCCACATTTTCCATCTATGTCTGTCAAATCATATTGAATTATACTGGTAGTTGCACTCATAGGAGTTTCAATGAATACGGCAAATAGGATCAACCAGAGAGTTTAGAAAAATTTTTAGAGTGAATCCACATGAGATAAATTTTCTGGGCATATAATATTCACATATAAAACCTGTTGACTAAATCTTTGAGGTAATCTCTCAAACAGTTCACGGACCTCATCTATGTATCCACATTTTGTAGATATGTTTACAGGCTTTTAATTTCTGGAAACAAAGATCTTCTACCACAATGCTTAACGGACATCCATATAATGATCCAAAGTTTCCCATTCAGTCACAGGCTGAGAGAAGAAACTGATGATGGGCGCAGTTGTCATTGTATTGCAATGTCATAGCAAAAGGGTCTAGTAGCCTTCTCTAAACTTTGATATTCTCTGAGTAAGAAGTTAGTTGCTGGCTGATAATGTGAGATAGGTATTGATAGACTCAGTAGGTGGTCAAGTGATTACACTATCCATAACTAAAGGATTCCACACCTCCATGATTTCTAACACATTGAACAAAGATAAAAGCCAATGGTAGCAAGGTAGAAGGACCACATCTTGAAGGAGTCAGAGATCCATCCTGCATGCATTCTCCATACTTGTCCACACTTGCTTTCAAGAAATACAAACTATATCCCTTGCCTCTGTCGAAAATGCCAAAGCATATTCAGTGAGCTGCCTTTCTATCTATGACATCTGACAAACATCCCTGTCCCATGATATCATATTTTGATAGACAGAGATATAGTTTTTAGACCACCGGTGATTGTATTTGTTTGAAACTTTCTAAAGTCTTTTTAATAGAAACTTTTGTGTGTTGCAGTGATAAAAACCTATTTGTATCATATAGTCATGGATGTTCATAAACTATCCTTAAGACCTTTCTTGAGTGCTGGTAGGAGGATGCTGGCGATGGTCACGTTTCTACTATTGCACTAGTGATTTGCATTTGTTGAAGAGTTTCTAAGACCTTTTCCAACGAAAAACACTTTGTTCATACCTGGTAGTCTATACATTGCATGAGGTCACATCTTTTTTGAAACATTGTATCATACAAGCTTGAAGGTTTTCACATCTTCCCTGACAGTCCTTCAGTTTCATGAGATTACATCTCTTGGAGTCAGTATATCAAGTAGTTGTTTCAACCTTTCTTTCACCAAGAGAAATGGCAATGTTTGTTAAAAACTCTCTCCAAAAGTAAATTCTATCCCTTACTATGTGCCACGATACCAAGTTAGTTTAAGGCTTGCTGTTAAGCGCTTAATAATGGCACACAAGGCATTCCTTCATACTAGCGTATCTATCACATGTTGTTAGCCACCTTCTTTGGCATGTAACTCTTCATAAGTTTAACACTTTGTTCATACCTGGTAGTCTATACATTGCATGAGGTCACATCTTTTTTGAAACATTGTATCATACAAGCTTGAAGGTTTTCACATCTTCCCTGACAGTCCTTCAGTTTCATGAGATTACATCTCTTGGAGTCAGTATATCAAGTAGTTGTTTCAACCTTTCTTTCACCAAGAGAAATGGCAATGTTTGTTAAAAACTCTCTCCAAAAGTAAATTCTATCCCTTACTATGTGCCACGATACCAAGTTAGTTTAAGGCTTGCTGTTAAGCGCTTAATAATGGCACACAAGGCATTCCTTCATACTAGCGTATCTATCACATGTTGTTAGCCACCTTCTTTGGCATGTAACTCTTCATAAGTTTAACACATAATTTATTTATTTGAAACAAGACACAATACTGGCTACATGTATCAAAAATAATGGTGAATGCTAGTCATTATTTAATAGTCAAGTTTTGTGGCACAAGTTTAGAGGAGTGTGACCACCTAAATACCTTCGTTCCCACAAGACTCGACAAATATTTCCTCAATTTTGGGAGATGAATGTGGGCAAATGTAACAAGCTTTCACCCAAGTGAATAATGAACATGAAACTTTGGATGCCATTGTAAATTTATGCCTTTTTGTTTCTTTTGGCACTTGTTCAAAGGAGAGGAATATGCTATTTATTTTTAAACAATAAAAATCACTTTTTTTTTAACTCCCGGTTGCCGCATGCAAAAAGTGAATGTGGATTTCTCCAAATTTGTAAAATCACGCCATTGGTAAAAAGAAAAATGTGTGAACTTAGCCAAACTCACAAGTCACGCAAACTTAGTGAAAGACAAAAATTGATGCAAGGTTTACGAAAAATAAAAGCTGACACATAGTTGACTTTGCAAAAAGCAAAAGTTGATGCGAGCTTAGTATAAAATGAAAGTGGAGGCGAAATAAAATATTACTAAGCCGCAAATTTTTGTCTTGGCATAATATTTCTATTTAAAGATTCAATGGAGAAAGATAAGACAAAGAATGATGTCATAATAACAAGTTATCAACATGACAGACATAAGAAACATGACATCAGCAAAATTGTAACCAAAAAGATGATTTGGTATAGAGATTTGATTTGCAAAAGGTCTTAATGTTGGGTAGAAAGATGGGGTAAATAGCTGGCTGTACTTGGGGACAAGAACTGCAAGGACGTAGACGAACCCTAGTGTCTTTGACAAGACTAGTAATCTTATCATTGGGTAGATAGAGTCAGACTAGAAAAGAGATGTACAACACGACAAAAATAGAATAAAACAAGGAAACTCACTAACACAACAAAACTTTTCTATATACAATGAGTTGGGAATAAATCCCTCTTTTAGTAATTGTAAATTTTTAGGTGCTGCCCATTATAGTGCAAGGGCAAATGAGTGCCATCGAGATACACCGAGTAAAATGAATTATCACCACAAGCTTCTCTAATTTGGAAAGGTCCTTTCCACAGAGACTCAAACTTTCCATGCATCCCTTTAGGTTCTTTCCTCTTATCCCAGAGTAGAATGAGATCTCCTACAACAAACTACCTTTGTTTGGTCTTCTTATCAAACAGTTTCTTGACTTTTGCCTGATGTTCTACTATTCTATCAACTACTTGACTCCTTTGTTCTTCAAGTTTTGTTAGATGCATGATTCTTTTCTCCAGAGAATCTTTAAATTCAATACCTTCAATTACTGTATGAAGAGAAAGAGCGGTAAGTTCTAGAGGGATTGGCAGGTGAGCATCAATTCTATAAACTAGTTGGAAGGGAGATGTGCTGATGATCCTTTTATATGTGGTCCTGTCAGCCCATAATGCATCAAATAATCTCTTGTGCCAATTCTTTTGTTTTTCCTCTAGTAGCTTTTGCATGATAGAGATGAGGTTTTTGTTGGTGGACTCTACCAATCCGTTTCCTTGTAGATAATAATCAAAGGAATGTGCAAGTAAGATATCATGCCGATAACAAAAATCAAAGATTTCATGAGAGGAAAAATTTGAAGCATTGTCTGTGACAATTTTCTGAGGTATACCAAATCTCACAAGAATATTCTCCTTTAGAAAATCACACACTACTTGGGAGGAAGTTTGACAGACTAGAATGGCTTTAACCCATTTAGTAAAATAATCTATGGCCACTAAGATGTGTGTATGCCCAGCGCTAGATGTTGGATGAAGTGGACCAATGAAATCTAGTCCCCATTGATGAAAAGGTTCTTCAATAACAATGGGCTTTAATGGTTGCACAGCTAACTTGACCTTGCCTTTAAATTACTGACATGATTCACACCTTTTCACCCATTGGTCTGCATCTTTAAATAAGCCAGGCCAGTAATAATTATGTCTTAGAATCTTATAGGCTACGACATTAGAAGAGAAATGTCCACCACAAGCTTCATTGTGAAACAATTGAACTAATTTTTCTTTTTGTTCTTTATCCATGCATTTCAAAAAATTTCCATCAATCCCCTTCTTGTATAAACTACCTTCCCAAATAATATATTTTGCAGCTTTCAACTTGATCGCTTTTTTCTGCTTCGAAGTTAAGTATGGAGGACATTCACCATATGTCAAGAAATAGGCAATATCTGAGAACCATTCATCTATCAATCCTACAAACAACACTTGAGGCAGCTCGATATTCTTTTCTAGAGATTCTTCAACTGTGCGATTTTTAGCTATGAGTTTACATAAGCCCCTTCCTCATACCAATTTGGTTGGATTAATATCAATATCATATTCTTGAACTTTAGCAATCCAAGAGGCTCTTTTGTTGACACCTATTTCTTGCTGAGTAAGTATGGTATTGATCAAAGTGTCTGATACAAAGACCTTAGAATGTGAATTGAGGATATAGAATCTAAAATGCTTTACTACCTTGACAACTGCATAAGCATGCTTCTCTGCCAAAGAATAATTCAACTCATGCTTTTTCAGAGGAACACTCATAAATGCAATAGGAGATTTGATATGATCATCATTTTCTTGAGTCAGGACAGCAGATAAAGTATGCTCTGAAGCATAACAATATACAATGAAATCTTTAGAAAAATCTGGATGAATTAAAACTAGAGCATCTGCGATCGCTGTTTTAATATCTTGAAATGCTTGTTTCCTTTTTTTCAATCCACTTGAAGACCACCTTATCTCTCATCATGTCTACAATGTGGTGAGTTAATTCAGAGAAATCTGGTATGAATCTCCTTAAGAAATTGATTTGACCAAAGAAATACCTCACTCCAGGTTTGCTTGATGGTAATGGCAACTTTTAGATAGCCTCAACATGTTTAGGATCAATTCGAATCCCATCTTTAGACACAATTTCCTTCAGTAACCTCAAAAATGGACTTCTTGGGGTTAAGAGAGATTCCTTGCTCACGACACCGTTGTAGGACTATCTCTAGATGTTGAATATGATCTTCTCTTTTTCTTGAAAAGACAGTGAGATCATCCAAGTATACCACAATAATCTTGTTTTTCAAATCTCCAAAAGAGAGGTCCATAGCATGTTGAAAAGTTGAACTGACATTGATTAACCTGAATGGCATTCGATTGTAAGCTAGAGTTCCCCAAGGCATTGTAAAGGCAGTTTTATGTTGATCCTCTCGGGTAACTTCTATCTGAGTATACCCAGAAAACCCATCAAGTAATGACATCATTTCAGATCCAGTAACAGTTTGTAAAACATGATCCATCACGAGTAAAGGGTAGTTGTCTTTTAAAGATGCTTGGTTAAGATTGCGGAAATCAACACAAATCCTTATTTCGCCATTCTTTTTCCTTACAGGAACTATATTTGCTACCCAAGTTTTATGATGAATGGGATAAATAATTCTGGCCTTTAACATCTTATCAATCTCTACAAAGATAGCACTAGCAACTTTAGGATTGAATTGCCTCTATTTTTGCCTAAAAGGAGTAGCCCCAGGTTTAAGAGTGATATAATGCTGAAATTTTCCACCCATGAAATTCTTCAAATCATCATAGCACCATGCAAACACATCCTTGTATTTGACCAATAGGGTGATGAGCTTCTTTCTTTCTTCTAGTGAACATGCTTTGCCAATGCAAACAATTTTAGGATCATCTTTAGTGCCTATGTCTACTTTATCATACTGAGAAGGATTGGGATTTTTCTCTTGGGCCTTATTCTTCAAATATCAATCGTGCTTATCAAATAGTTTCTCTAGAGTAATCAAACCTTTTGGGATGGTATTCCCCTTTAATTGTAACACTTTGTCTTCTACAGGAGTCTCACTTCCTTCAAATAACAGATTGACAAAAGTACCAGTCTTCTCCAAAAAGGACACAATCTATCTGTCATCATCAAAAACTTGCCAATATTTATCATTATCAGGCACGCTTGGTCAGTATACTAATTCAATCTTATATTGATCTTTATTGAACTCTGGATGTGGAAGCAAGAGAGCCACAGAAACTGCAAGGCAATCAGCTTTAGAATTAAGAGTTCAAGGAATGGCCTCTATAGAGAAAGCATTGAAGAACTCTATTTGATCCCATACTAAGTTTTGGTATCTTCTCAACTTGGTGTTCTTTGTTTGAAACTGATTTCTTACTTGCTTGACAACCAACTCTACATCTCTAAGAACTCTCAACATTTTGATTCCTTTCTCTTTGGTAGCTTTGAAACCTAGAAGAAGTGCCTCATACTCTGCCATATTATTAGTGTTGTCAAAAACCAATTTGAAAGCCACAGGAAATTTCTTCCCTATAGGTGAAATAAGAACAATTCCAGCCCCTGAACTGGAAAAAGAACAACTGTCGTCGAATTCCATAGTCCAAAGGCCAGAAGAAATGTTAGGAGAGATAATTTTAGAGGTTACCTCTTTTTCCTACATGAGCATATATGTACCTGATCCAGTTTCTTCATATAGTATCTCTGCTCTTGGATCGTCAGATTTCAGGACTGTATACTTTGCTTTGGGCTCTAGATTTAGTCTAACTTTCTTTCCATGGATTGGAATTAAGGCATGGGACCAATCCAATTGTATTTATCCACCTAGGTCTTTACCAAAACTTATGCTAAGTAGCATGCCATAGCTTGCGGGAATATCAGCAACTAAGATGGTGAGCTTTAGTTTCTTTTCCAGGAAAGCGGCTAAAGCAACTCGCACATCTTTGAGCTGACCTACTAATGGGACTAATTTAGACTCCATCTAGTAGACTTTTCCTGAGGGTTTATTTAATGACAAGCTAAGGGCATGAGTGGCTTTAGCGGGTATGACACTGTCAGAAGTGCTAGAATCTATTATGCAATTGCTAAGTTTATAGCCAGCTATATACAAAGAAACATAGAATGGGTTAGGCTTATCTAGGAGAATAACATTTACCAATGGGGTACCATTTTGTGGAGATTCACTGATGAGATCATCATGTGAAAGCTCTTCAGGTTGTGAGTCGTTTGATTGTTGATGTACTGAAAAAGAAGGATCTAGTTTTCCTTTAATAATATGCATTAATCTCTCCAACTGATGAGGATTCAACTTCAAGTAATCAAGTTGAGAAATTTGTACCTTTGTTTTCTTGCAATGCTCTATGAAATCAAATGCATCATCAGGCGAGGGAGATGAATCACCAAGAGGGGAACCTTGTGTGCCTTTATCTTTCGTGGCAGTAAGAGGTTGATTCTCCAGAGGATGTTTTCTTATTAGAATCTTCGAGGCATTTTCTGGTATTTTATGAGCATATTCAACTTTGGCTTTTCCTTCATTCTTCTGATACTGATTTCTTGTGAAGATATTACAAGAATGATTGTTAATGTCCTGAACCTCTTCTTTTTCATTATCAGACTTATACTCAAGAAAGTTGATTGTTGGTTGGCCATAGGTCTCATTTGTCTCGTCTTCTTGAGAGACATATTCTTCTATCTTCTTGCTTCATAGATTCATCAGCATGAAGCTTACCATTTCAGGACAAGTGTTGCAATCATGATCAGTAGTCAGATGAAAATCACATGTAGCTGCAGTTTGTTTATGACTGGAAGAAGGATGTTCAATAGCTAGTCTTTGTACTAGAGGAGGAAGCCTAGGTGACTTGTTCTGCTAGTACGATACAAAATTTCTCCTGGGTATATCTTGATATACCAGAGGTGGATTATGCAGAAGTTGTTTCTTAAGCAGGAGTAAATCATTGGCTAGCTTCTAAATCATCGGATCTATAGTGGATGAATTAGAAGACTGTGCCTTCCCTTTCTGTAGGTCCTTGTTCCATTTTCTAGCAGTCAACAAATCATCCTCGATCTCAATGGTCATGGTTTGTGTTGCTTCTAAATCATCCACTCGTGCTCTTCTCAAATGGAAACTTATATCTGGGGGTTGCGCATTTAGAAAAACCACTTTTGATTCTCCACAGTTGGTCTTTTAGTAGTTTCGATTCTATTCACCAACTTGTTAAAACGTGCCACAAACTCCCTCATCGGTTCATGAATCTCTTTCTTCATTTGAGTAAGTTGTGCTAACAATGCATGTTCATCTTCAGCACTTTTGAAATATTCTTCAAATTTTTGGTCCATAATCACCCATGAGTTTATAGTTCCGGCAGACAAATGTTGAAACCATTTTGCTACTCCTTCAGTTAAAGATTCAACAAACAACCGGATAGAAACATCTTCGTGCATAATGCCTAGAACACCGCATGCAGAAAAAAGGACATTAATATGCTCGTCTATAGAAACTTTTCTATCTCCATTGAATTTGGGTAAAACTTTTCTGGATCCATGTGGTAAATCATGCAACTGATTACCTAAGGCGAGGGGGCCAATAGCTACTCCCCAAGGCACAGGTTGAGCCATTTGCGGTGGTGGAATTGGTCGAATATTTATAACAAAAGGAATTGTAGTCCCATGCAAGGTCAATGCTTGGTAAGTTGAAGAGGAGGCAGAGGTTCTGGTAGGACTTCTTGTGGGTGAAGGAGGCCTACTGAAAGATTTAATGTTCCTTCTTGGGGGAAAAAAAGATTGAGAAAAACAAAGACTTGCTAGCTTTTCAAAATTGGGATCCAGGATGCCCTTTTCATGGTCTCCTCTAGTATATCTCTTGGCGGCCAGGTTGATTTTGAGCAGGATTCATAGGGCGATATTCTTGAATAGGTTGGATAGGTGGACTACCTTGTCTATCTCTTCTTGGAGCTACCTAAATAGGAGCACGCCTGTTAGCTACTTCTAATTCTTCTTCTACGATACCTTGAGCTATTAACCAACCATGAACACGAATTTCCATCCCTATGTCTTCTTCTTCATCAAGCACCACATCTACTTCTTGATATTGGTGATTTGACATCCTATATCTCCAAGCCAATACTCATAAGTCAGTAATTATATCTTCCTGCTCAAGGTCCAACCAATTAACATTAGCTTGTAAAACAAGTCCAGCTCTACATTGCAACACCATATTTATTAATCAAAAAGATTTTCTTTGAACACATTAAGGCAACTTATTCCAAACAAAAGAAGTATGTTCAAATTTAGTCCTCAGTGGAGTCGCCAAAAATCTGTTGGTAAACAGATTTTACACTATAACGTATGAATTATTATATTGACTCTTTGCCCAGAAAACATATAGTGAAAATACATACCAACAGTTGGTAAAGTTGTAGTTTTTCTATCAACTTACCTCTGCATGTAGAGGGGCAGCTCCCTCGTTCAATAAATTATGGATTTTTGTGATATTTAAGAAAGAAATGAAATTAAAGAAAATTATGGAAGTTTAAGACAACAGGCTTACAAACATTGACTCAACCCACATGTATAAAGATTGACAATCCCACCAAGACAATATAAGAACACTTCTTAGATTGTTAAAGTGAGCATGTGTAGTATTAAAAATAAGAAATGATTCAAGAGATATCCAACATACATTGAAATATTATCTAGTAACCAATTCCTCCAAGACTAGTTGTTATTCCACATTACAGATGCAAGATAATGTAAAGAAAACATCACCCATCAACGTAAGGAGAATGATTAATGTTAAAAAGATATTTGAGATCAGACAATCCAAAATGTCTCTTATTTCTTCACACTGAGTTGTACAACTCTATTTCTCATAACACCATTTGAAATGTGAAAGCCAAAAAGTCCCTTTTTACAAACACCAAGTCTTGTATATATAGACTTGGCTCAAGTAACCAACTTTATAACTACCTCATAACTACCCAAAAATATTTTATGGAAAATAAAAGTGCACTTTAATTAATTTTCATACAGTCTTTTCAAAAGTCCCCAAAATAAAGTGCACTTTACAACTTAATTAGATAAGAGTGACATAAACTCACTTTCATACAAAGAGAACCAAAACCTATAATCTTGCAAACTTTGAAAAGTGGACCAATATGATTGATCTCACAAGAAACCATAAGATTTTATCCTCGCCACCTTTGGTACCATCTCAAGATGTTTCTGCTGCTACAAACTGCTGTGAAGGAAGGGATGACTTTGTTTTGTATGCTCTAAACACCCTGACCGCTGAAGCTATAAGTTTATTTTTGGGAACAAACACTCGTGTTGTACGAAAGCTTCCATTATGATTGGTCTTTATGGACATCACTCAAATTATGTCGATAATCTGATATATGATCAATGCCAGAATTGACAGCAACAAAGATGAGATTCAATTTATCCATAAGTCCTTCATTGAAAACCTATTTATTGAACAACTCTATGTTAATCATGTTTTCAAATTTTCTTTTGATAGCTTGAGCTCCCAAAACTGAAGAGTTATCTTTTTCCATCACATCAAAATTGATTTCTAATAAATTAGCTTGAATCTTCATCTTCACCTGTTCACAAGTTTCCAGGAGATTTTCTTGAGAAGCCAACACTTGTCTTATATTTGACAATTTCCATTCAACTGAACAAAGCCAAGAACTAGATTGATTATCTTCAATGTTTGAAAAGAATTTTTCAGCAAATAATATCTCATTATCAGTTTTGACCATCTCACTGAGGTCCTTGGATATTCCCTGCCACAACAATTCTTCCTTTTGGATACTTTTTATTTCTTTATCAACCTCTTCCCTCTTTGTTTGTGCTTCATCATATAGATTCTTTGCTTGCTCGATGAAACCAAATGCCTTTAATTTCATATGCTCAACCCATTTTTCAGTCACTTTTCCATACAACTAATATTTTCTAACACTTTCAATAATCTCTTTTTCAACATTATTTTCAAGAGAGAAATTAGTGGGGGTAGGGGAAGTATCAAGAGGCAAAGCGGATGTATCTATGATGGCTTTGAGATAGGATGTCAAAACTTGAACCTGTGGCTTTAGTTGATCTTTCATGTGCCTTTCGTTCTCTATTCTTTTTATTAACTTGGCAGCTGATACTTGAAAATTTTACATGTCACCCTCATATGTAGATGGACCAAGATCTATCTTAGTGATGTTAAGATCACTTTATGTAGCCTCAATCAAATTATTTTCTGAAACAGGTTGTGTAGCCTCAACATAGACATTGCCTGATGAAGAATCTACTGCCATCCTTGATGTAATCTGGATCTTTTTAGATTTGGGAGACCTTTGTAGCAAATTGGAGACTATATCAAAATAAGGCATGATTAATTGAGGATTATTTCCTTTTCTTGACAAACATTGGTGCAACCAGGAAGAAGAAGGATTATGTGAGGATTCTGGAATATTTGTGGAAAGAGGTACTCTATTTGAGGGAAGAACGTGCTCACTCAAAATGTTCATAGGTGGCGAGAGTATAGATTGTAATGCATGAGGGGAATGAGGTGTTTCATGAGAAGGAGAAACAACAAGAAGTAAAGGAGAGATATTTAAATGCTCATCATTTTAATGGATGATTTCAGGACTTGTGGACTTGTTTTCCTCAGTTACTTCCTGTATGGGAGGCAATGCATTATCCTTTATTTTTGTCTTCCCCTTTTTCTGTTTTTCATCATTTTCACAAATGCTCTTAAGACCCTTTCTTCTTGATGGATCTTCGCCATCATCTCCTCCTTGAGTACTCTTATGTGAACCAATGCTTAAAGATGGAGAATGAGAATGAAAAGAAGAAGAAGAAGAATTTGAATGCTTATCTTTTCTATTTGATGATGAAGCATTATTACTTGCTGGTTTAGTAGTTGTTGCCTCAATAGCCTTTTTCTTTACGGGTAAAAGCACAAACCTGTGTCACACTTTTTAAAGGAATCAACTAACAACAAAAAAATTTCTAAATTTCAACCACATAAAATAGGAATTTATGTTTTGAATTTTAAAATGATGTAAACTAATGAAATGTAGATCTCTTGATGAATTTTATGCTTGTAATTTTAAAAAAAAATTAAAAACTTATTTTGACATTTTTTTATAAATTTAAGAGCAAATTTTGAATTGCTAAAAATTTCAAGAAAAAGTGACTTTGAGTCCATGTCACAAAAAAAAAGAGCAAACAATCTTATTTTTCCCTAATTGTTTTTCCCAAATAGAGGAGTTCAATATCTGGTGCATGGAGAAAAACAAATCAGTTTTCAATGCATATTTTCTTCATAATATTGTTTTAAAGTCAAACTTTATAGAATCTGATAGTTTCCATTCCATGTCAACTTTTGTATATTTTTTTTAATCATTTTTACAAAACCAATTATACTCTTTTGAAGATGACTCTTTCCTCTAGTGCACCATATAATTTTGAAAAAAAATGGATGTGTTTTGATTTTTTTTTTAATTTCTAATCAGTGTCATCTCTAATTTTAACAACCGACTTGCAATAATTTAAAAAAAAACATATTAAAACTAATCAAAATATTCTTAAAAAATCATATTTGGATTCTAGACTCAGAGCTCTACAAAAGGGTATTTTTTTTATTTTTTTAAAAATCCATTCTGAGTGAGGAAATATTCAGTTTAAGTTTAGAATTTCAAAAAACCCTAGAAAATGAGGAGGTGCCTACTAAGTAAGATGCCACATAGATAGTTTTGGCCAAATGTATTTGGTAGCGAAATCATTTGGGGGCAAAATCATTTTTTTAACTGCATGATTTCATTTCCTTTTCTTTGTTTTTAATAGGATGATTTTAGGTGAAACCATCTCGCCCCCAAATTGACTAGCCTGAAAATAGCTTGCCACATATGCATCATGCAATGACTACACTTTTTTGAGCGAAACCATCTCACCCCAAGATTGATTTGCGAGAAAATGACGTGCTATGAAATGTTTTGTTGGCCCAAAGTGTGACACAGCTTTGTTCTTTTACCCTTACCCAATCTTTAGTCTTTTGAATGATATGAGTAGTTCTTATACCCAAATCTTTGATCTCCTCATTATCCCAATTGATGGGTGGTAAAGGCTATGTTTCAATTTTATCAAAATACACAGGCTCAATTAATTCTGAACCATCTTCCTCAATTCCATCTGTATTGCAATCTAGCTTGAATTCTCTAATTTGTCCAATGGTCATCCTCATCTAGTCTCATTTATGTACCTCATAATCATTTTCACAATCTTCCCAAAAGGCTTCAAGTTATGGAAAGTGACAGTAACCTGCACCAAGTCGTAGATTGTCTTTGACATATCCTTTCCTATCAAAAGGGAATCTCATAGTATAGGCATACAAGCTGCTTTTTATCAGAGATCTCTCTATGTTTTGAGAATCTACAAAAGATTTGTAGTTGTAATGACTAAGGCCAATGGGAAATGGAACTCCAGGTTTCCTCTTGTCTTTGCATTTCTTATTAAGTGAACCAATTTTCTTGCATAGTTCTATCAATACCATCTTGTCATCTACATATCTAGGCAACTTATATGGATATCCATCAAACCTACCAACTCCTAGATAGGTAAATCTAGGATATTGGATGAAGTAGCTCCCATATATTTTGATCAGACTAGTAGCTTCTGGTGATATTTGGAGTGCAGTATTACCTTGAAGTTCTCTTACTGTCAACATTGTGAAAGCATCATTCACCCTACGGTAGTGCTTGTAACTTTGTTCTAGTTGTAACTGAGGGTAGTAATCATAGATCTATGTAATGTTATCATAAGTTCCTTTGGTAGCAAGACCTGGCCATGATTTCATGCATGCAATTGCATAAAATAAGTAAGAAGACATGTAGAAATGTTCATTCAATTAAAAATTGGTCAATTGATAATACAAATTGTCACTAATAATGCTACCCCAATCAATAAATTGATTTCCTACACATATAACATTTACAAAAAGGAACATCCACATTTCAAAATTAGCTACTTTTTCATCTCCCATCTCTCTATGAAGTAGAACAATCATATTGGAAATATCCTCTATGAAGCATGATCTATGAAGGACTTTAGGCAACTGGGATTTCCCTCCTTTCGGTGTATGTAGCTAGTGTTTTGCAATAGTGTTGAGACATTGATGTTTCCTTTCATTGAAATATTGATGAGCAAGCCTTTTGTCTATGTTCACAAACTGATCTCTGACAGGTAGCCTGAAAGTAATACCAATCGAAACAGTCTAACCTGACAATTAGTTTGTCATCAATGGTTTTGATCTTTCTAGTTTCTGGATTGTAATGCTTCATACCCTCTAAAACTAGATCTATGCATTAGACTGCCACTGGAAAACTAGCTACATGGGCTAATCCACTGTCAAACAACTTCTGAGCCATCAGTGATCTTTTCCCTTGTTCCATTTCTGGAAGTGTGGATTCAAGAACCGAGAGGAACTCAAACCCCTGATATCTATATTTCATGATTAAATATTTGCAACAAGCTATGAAATATGCCTATATTTATTCTATTTCAAAGTTTTTTGCAGTGTTTTATGAGGTTTGGTTTGATAATTTGCAATTTGTTGTCTATATTTATGTAATGGATTTTGAGAGGAGATTTGGAAAACACTTTATTCAAATAAAAAGTTAACTGGTGTCCATACCCGGGCATCTGCATGAAGCATGCAATTCCTTTGAGGTTGTTTATGTGTCTAGTTTCTATCTTCCACAATTGGCATACATGCTACATTCAAAATAGCCATCACTACTTTTCATGAAAACTGTATTTGTCTACAATATTTAATCAAAAAGTTCATAGGCCTTCTATATGTTGTTCAGGAAATTATTAGTGTCTATACTTTTGTATTTATGTATATCCTGCATTCCTTGTATTCCATGCGACAACATTTATCTGAGGTATTTTATCAAATGGTTCACATACCTTTCATATATCCCTATGCATAGTATAACTATTTGTCAAAGCATTTCAGACTTATAACATTTTGAATAAAAATGAACCAATCTATTAAACAATTCATGTGCATTGGCTATGATTCCACATTTTCCATCTATGTCTGCCAAATCATATTGAATTATACTTGTAGTTGAACTCATAGGAGGTTCAATGAATATGGCAAATAGGATCAACGGAAGAGTTTAGAAAAAATTTCAAAGTGAATCCACATGAGATAAATTTTCTGGGCATATAATATTCACATATAAATCCTGTCAACTAAATCTTTGAGTTATTCTCTCAAACAGTTCACGGACCTCGTCTATGTATCCACAATTTTTAGATATGTTTACAGGCTTTTAATCTCTGGAAACCAAGATCTTCTTCTACAATGCTTAACGGACATCCATATCATGATCCAAAGTTTCCCATTCGGTCACAGGCTGAGAGAAGAAATTGATGATGGGTGTAGTCATCATTGTATGCAATGACATAGCAAAACGGTCTAGCAGCCTTCTCTAAACTTTGATATTCTGTGAGCAAGAAGTTAGTTGTTGGCTGATAATGTGAGATAGGTATTGATAGACTCAGTAGGTGGTCGAGTGATTACACTATCCATACCTAAAGGATTCTACACCTCCATGATTTCTAACACATTGTCCAAAGCTAAAAGCCAATGGTAGCAAGGCAGAAGGACCACATCTTGAAGGAGTCAAAGATCCATCCTGCGTGCATTCTCCATACTTGACGACACTTTCTTTCAAGAAATACAAACTATATCCCTTGCCTTTGTCAAAAATGCCAAAGCATATTCAGTGAGTTGCATTTCTATCTATGACATTTGACAAGCATCCCTGTCCCATGATATGATATTTCGATGGACAGAGATAAAGGTTTTAGACTACTAGCGATTGTATTTGTTTGAAACTTTCTAAAGTCTTTTTAACAAAAACGTTTGTGTGTTGCAGCGACAAATACCTGTTTCTATCATATCATCATGGATGTTCATATATTGTCCTTAAGACCTTTCTTGAGTGCTTGTGGTGGGATGTTGGAGGTGGTCACGTTTTTGGTATTGCACCAGTGATTTACATTTGTTGAAGAGATTCTGAGACCTTTTCTAACAAAAAACACTTTGTTCATACCTGGTAGTCTATACGTTGCGTGAAGTCACATCTTTTTTGAAACATTGTATCATACAAGCTTGAACGTTTTCAAATCTTCCCTGACAGTCCTTTGGTTTCATGAGATTACATCTTTTGGAGTTAATATGTTGAGTAGTTGTTTGAACCTTTCTTTCACCAAGAGAAATGGCAATGTTCATTAAAAACTCTCTCCAGAACTAAATTTTGTCCTTTACTATGTGCCACGATACCATGTTAGTTTAAGGCTCATTGTTAAACGCTTAATAATGACACACAAGGCATTCCTTCATAGTAGCGTATCTATCACATGCTGTTAGCCACCTTCTTCAGCATGTAACTCTTCATAAGTTTAACACATAATTTGTTTATTTGAAACAAGACACAATACCCGCTACGTGCATCGAAAACAATGGTGAATGCTAGTCATTATTTAATAGTCAACTTTTGTGGCACAAGTTTAGAGGAGTGTGACCACCTAAATACCTTCATTCCCACAAGACTCAACAAATATTTCCTCAATTTTGGGAGATGAACATGGGCAAATGTAACAAGCTTTCACCCAAGTGAATAATGAACATGAAACTTTGGATGCCAATGTAAATTTATGCCTTTTGTTTCTTTTGGCACTTGTTCAAAGGAGAGGAATATGCTATTTTTTTTAAACAATAAAAATCACTTTTTTTTTTAACTCCCGGCTGCCGCATGCAAAAAGTGAACGTGGATTTCTCCAAATTTGTAAAATCACACCATTGGTAAAAAGAAAAATGTGTGAACTTAGCCAAACTCACAAGTCACGTGAACTTAGTGAAAGACAGAAATTGACGTAAGGTTTGCGAAGAATAAAAGATGACGCATAGTGGACTTTGCGGAAAGCAAAAGTTGATGCGAGCTTAGTATAAAATGAAAGTGGAGGTGAAATAAAATATTACTAAGCTGATATTTTTTGTCTTGGCATAATATTGCTATTTAAAGCTTCAATGGAGAAAGATAAGACAAAGAATGATGTCATAATAACAAGTTATCAACATGACAAACATAAGAATCATGACATCAGCAAAATTGTAACCAAAAGATGATTTGGTACAGAGGTTTGATTTGCAAAAGGTCTTAAAGTTGGGTAGAAAGATGGGGTAAACAAGTTGACAGAAGCATATAATGGTAATGGTGTCAATCAACAATGATTTTAGAACATAGGTGATTCAAAAATTAAATGAAGATGAATATTATTTTTAAGTTCAAGAAGCTCTTCAGTCAAATCCATAGGAGCCTAAATATGAAGGTTTTCACATTGAAGCAGATGGGCTTTTGAGATTTAAAAAGTAGGATGTATATTCCAAAAATATTCTAAGTTAAGGAAAACAATATGGAAAGAAGTACACACCGCACCATATTCAGGACACCCAAGAGTAACCAAGATGATGATTGATGTCAAACCATTATATTTTTGGAAAGGAATGAAAAAGGACGTAGCAAGATTTGTAGTAGGATGTTTCAAATGTCAGAAGGTCAAGGTAGAGCATAAACATCCAGTAGGATTACTTCAACCTCATAGTGTACCTGATTGGAAATGGCAAATTATTAGTATGATTTTGTACAAGGTTTACCTATGACTAGGAACAAGCATAATGCCATATTGGTGGTAGTGGACAAACTCAGCAAAGTGGCACATTTCATACCAGGGAATTTGACAGATGGGGCACTAGTGATCACACAAAAATTTATACAAGAAATTTTTTGTCTCCATGGAATACCATAAAAGATCATATCAGATCGAGATGCCAGGATGATATCCACATTTTGGCAGACCTTATTTTCATCCTTGGGGACTCAATTAAATATTAGTACAGCTTATCATCTCGAGACAGATGGCCAGACGGAAAGGGTAAATAAAATTTTAGAAGATCTACTTAGAATGTACTATATGGATCAACAATACAGGTGGGAGGAATATTTACCCTCAGTAGAATTTGCTTATAACAACTCATATCAGTCAGCAATAAAAATGGCACCTTTTGAAGCACTGTATGGCAGAAAATGTAGAACCCCTATAAGTTGGAACAGGTGGGAAGACAGGATCATTCTAGGACCTAAAATGCTTCAAGAAATGGAAGAGCAGGCAAGAATAATTAGGCAGAGACTGAAAGAGGCCAATGACCTGCAAAAGAGTTATGTGATGCCCTGTCATGCAACCTTAGAGAGTTAGACTAACAAGAGCTAAATTACAAAAATATTTTTTTTAAAAAGCAAGAAATTGCAATATCAGTAGCTAAAGATATCATTATACAAAACATAAAGAAAAGTGCACTTCTAACTCCTCTAGGGAAACATAACTGCATCAGTTGATCATAACATCTTAACAACACAAGTGACATACATCATACCACTACAAATAAGTATAACATTAACATTTGCAAAGATAATTTATTTACAAAGTTACAATGCAAGATTACAAGACCGATCACGTCGGTTTATAAATAAACACTTATGAATGTATATAACAACTCTGAAAGTGTAAAGCAAATATGGAATTGGAACACTTCTATAATGGACTCGAACCAAACATCCAACAAGACCAATGGATAGCTCTGCTACCCAACCATATGGAAGCCTGAGGTCCACCCCACATAGCTAGGAGATAACAACAAGGATTCCACTAAGACAAAGGACACAACAATAAATATAACCAAACGGATACAGACTTGACACAAACCAACCATCATAACAAGACTGCACAAGACAAGGCAGCACTCTAGAGGCAACAATGAAAAAAATAAAGAGGGAAGTAGCTAAGTTGCAGTGAGGAGAGTGTCATCGCATGGCCCTAACATGGGTTATCTAGGCTACCTTTCACAAGAACCCAACCCCCATCTATGGTTATCTTGGTGACCCCTCTCTGGTACCAGCCCCATAGGGTGACACATGTGGAGCTGACACATCCTCTCATGGTAACAAGGAGGTCAACTTTGCCAACTAGGCCTTCTTATCCCATCCTTGGCCTATGAGAGCACCCAAGACATGGGAGAGGCAACATGCTTATCTTGTTATGTGAATTACTACCCAACCCACCTAGATATATTATTGAGTTATCACTTGATTACAACTTCCATGCGGTTATCTAGGTAGCCACTTTGGGCACCAGCCTCGCCATGGAAGCCACTCTCCTTTCTACACTAGCATCCCTTATCCAACATCTAGAAACAAATGACATGCATGAATAAGAAACTACTAGGCATCTATTTTATCTCAATTCAACAAGTTACATAGCTAGATATAAAGTTCAAATCCACAAAAATTTTCCCCCATTCATAACAAAACTCAATTCAATTAACCCAATACAATGACATGCCACAATATTGAACTAAAAACCAAGAAGCCACACCTCTAGAGTTAGGTAAGTTGAACACAATACCAATGTTAAAGTAACCATTTCCCGACATGGACAATGCTTACACATCTTGACGTAAAGTAATCGTGACATATCTCTAGATACTTCACTTCACACTTAGCCAAAGCATAACTATAAACTCAAACCCCAAATAGATACAATGACCCAATATAAGCATATTGATACGACAAGGAAGACAATCAAGTCTATGAGATTCAATATACTCTTAACTTTAAACGTAAAAATACATACGAGGTTTTAACATTCTTTCAAAGGAATTTTAGCTTATGAAAGTAATAATTTCTATACAATTCCAAATAAAAAATTTCCTATCTAATATTTTCATAACTACCATTTTCTAATAAAAATAAACTATAAATATAAACATATATTTACTATAAGCATAAACTTTCATCAACATTTTACCAACTACAATTTCTAATCAAAACAACTATAAATATATATATTTTTCCTAAAGGCATAAATTTCCCATCAATATTTTACTAACTACAATTTCTTAATAAAAACAACCACAAATATATATATATATATCGCTATAAGCAACAACTTCCATTTACCATTATAAGAACTACAATTTCTAACAAATTACCATTATATATTTTTTTAATACCAAACCTATCTTTATAAAGTGGTAGAGAATTTAGTTAAGAAATCTGACAACGTATCTAAAGCAACCAAGGATTTCCTTGTGTGAGTCTTACTAATAGTTATATGCGAATCCTATGATAAGCTTCCTTAGATGGTGTAAAAACCATTTTTAGCTCACTAAAATCACATGTTACTGCAAATTGAAAGAAGAATGTCATAAAGCCCAGGCAAACTTAGGCATTAATGCAGGCAGAGAAACTAAGGTAGATACAATATAGAGGAGTCCCATTGCTGAGAGTGAACGGCCAGGGAGAGGGATACAAACAAGAAAGATCTCAGAGAATTAGCTAGCACCGAACGCCACTCTTCATAAGCTCTAGTGACGTGATAGAGTAGTGGTGTACATTCTGGCCTGGCTAGATTCGTAGACTCATATCCAAAATTTGACATGGGTGCACAAACTAGAAAAGAGCTGAACTAAAAGGTAACATTACAGAGGCTGTAATGATAGTGAATAGGTAGAAAAATACTCATAAAGATTTTAGAGAGCTCCAAATGCTCCTAGCGGGTGGGAAGAAATTTTGGATTAAGAACTTCAATAGAGACAGAGGAATTACTAAGAGAAGATCGAACCACAAAGTCTGGTAGGGACAAAGCATACGGCACTCACCATTAAATTAGCTAAGGTAACATTACACTTAAAATTGCATTTGTTTGAAATCGATTTCAGATTCATAACCAGAGGGCTTTATTACAAGTCACCATTCTGAAGGTTAAATCTAGGTGAGGCCATACTACGGCATAGAGGACAGCCAAAGGTGAATGGGTCCAAAAATTGGTAATAGATTTAAAATGGGCCATTTTTCTTTTGATTGAGATCACTTTGAATGATTATAGTTGATTTGGCTCAAAGATTTCAAGAAGGATTTTGACATAGAATAAACCAGAAGAAGAACAACTTGGAAGAATCTATAGAGGTTAAAACTTGGACATCCATCAAGGTGTGATTTCTAAGATGGGAGCATGGGCAGGGATAACTACCCTTGAACACATAGAGCACAAAATGATCATGCTCAAAAGAAAATAAGATTTAAATTCCAAGTTGTAGAAATGCAAATTTTCACAAACAGAACACATGATGATCATGCTAAAATAAGATTTAAATTCTAAGCCACAGATATGCAAAATTTCATAGAGAGACAACATCACATACCCAAATTTTAGTCCCACTTCAGATTTTCTCCATTTCCCATAACCAATCCATTGTTTTTCCCCAATTTCTGTATTCTTCTCCCAACTCCCTCCAAAAAAAAATCCCCCCCATTTAAAAATGGCTCATCTCATAAATTATTACAGTCATGCATCCGTTACCCAGAATCCCACTCCTCCAAGAATTTTAAAATTTTGCTAATAATAGAGATTTCCCAAATCTTGAAATTTCACAATCGACAACTCATAACATTAATTTATTACCTAATATTATTCTTTAAATACCATATAATAATTAACCCTAATAAAATTATGACGCTTAATTAAACATCAAAGTAATTAATTTAGTCAATAATAAATTTTACTTAAGTAATAATCCAAATTTTACGACTACTCAAACACTATTAAATTTAACATATTTATAGCATCATCATAATAATAATAGTTCATTAAGGTATTGCCAAGACAAACACATAGGCATAACTTAAACAAAACTCGACAATACTCACAACACGTGATGACCAACAACATGAGGCGAGGACCAAGCGTCACATCCTGACACATGAGCACAACAGAAGACTAGGACTAACCTAGCAGAATAAACCTCGTGTTATCTCCCATCACCGATATCCATTGGTCCAAGACCCTGCTCAAACCTGCTATACTAGGTGGAGTCAAGGCTCAATACCGATAGCCTACATTAGAACAATAGGTTGAATATGATCAAATGCATATATGTCTACACACACGGAGTCAGAGAATCATGGCATAGTAGGGTGCTCGAAGCGAGTAGTACTACACTGTCCCTTCTCTTGCACAAGACTATAACCACTGTATTTGAATTCAGATATCAACAAATCGAATAAAACATGCTAATATTAAATCATTACTAATCATGTCAAACTCATCATAACTTGAGTAATAATAATACCATCATAAACTCATAACACATGTCTAAACTATATCAGTTGAACATAGTCCATCAAGATCAAAATAAACATAAACCATAACATACTAATCCAAATGTTTCAGAACTGTATAAATGCAATGAAAGACTAGCAACTGTCTCAGAACTGACAGAGAGAAATGTGAAACTAGCAACTATAACAAGCCAAAATATGAGGGGGCATTACATCCTCCCCCCTAGAATCAGGCTTACTCCTAAAAGCTTGCAAATAAGTAAGGGTATAACTCTCTCATCTTTGAAGCATCCTCCTAGGTAGTAGAAGTCTCATCATTAGGATCCCATTGGACCCTGACCTGCTCCACATCTCTGCCTCTGAGAGCAAGTCTTCTGTGCTGTAGAATTCCTATGGGCTCCAAATCCAGCTGCCCGTCCTCTACCTATAGAGCAGTCGAATCAAGAACATGAACAATATCTAGATGATAAGGTCTAAGTATAGAAACATGAAACACATCATGGATGCGTGAAAGGATAGGTGGCAAAGCAAGATGATAAGCAATAGGACTGATCCTCTCCAACACCTCAAAAGGTCCAACAAAGCATGGTGCTAGCTTAGAGCCCTTTCCACAGCGGATTGGACTCTTTGGTGGTCGTACACGCAAGAACACCCGATGTCCAGCTGAAAACTGTCGATTGATCCTATGAGCATCTGCATACTTCTTTTATCTATCCTATGCTGCCACCAAATGCTCTCTAATCCTCTCAACCTGCTGCTCCATATCTCTAAGCATATCAATACCTAGAAGAACTCTATCCTCGAGATGATCCCAACTTAGAGGGGTCCTACAAGGATGGCCTTACAAGGCCTGAAATGGAGACATGCCGACAGAACTGTGATATCCATTATTAAAAGCAAACTCCACCAGGTACAGGTAGTCCTCCCAATGGCTCTGCCAATCCATAACATTCATCCTAAGCATATCCTTGAGAACCTGATTAACCCTCTCAATCTGACCATCAGTCTCAGGATGGTAATCTGAACTAAAGTTCAGCTATGTCCCCAAGGCATGTTGCAGAGAAGCCCAAAGGGTGGAAGTGAACACTAGATCCCTATCGAAGATGATCCTAAGAGGAATCCCATGAAGTCTAACGATGTCCTCCATGAACACTCTAGCCACCGTAGTAGCATTGTAAGAACAACGGATAGGAGAGAAGTGAGCTACCTTCGTCAACCTATCCACAGTGACCATAATAGCATCGTGTTGACGAGAGGATACCAGCAACCCAACAATGAAGTCTATCGGAATGATGTCCCACTTCCACATTGGAATCAAATGAGGCTACAAAAGACCTGCAGGGTGCTAATGCTCCGTCTTCACCCTCTGACACTCAAGACACCTCGACACAAAATCAACAATATCCCACTTCATGCCACTAAAAAAGTACAGCTGATGCAAATCTGCATGCATCTTCTTGACACCCGGGTGAGCAGAATAAGGTGCCTGATGCACCTCTAACAACACTACGGTGCGAAGACCCTCAGAACTAGGAACATAGATACGACCCAAATGTCGCAAAAGACCATCTGACTCAAGAGAGTAACTAGAGAATCTACCCTCTAAAGGTCTTCCAGACTCAATCTTGAATTTCACCTCCTGGTACCAATTGTCGGTAGGAAGTGCTATGAGAATTTGACCTCTCAAGTCAACTGAGAGAAAGACCGCTGAGATCTCATGTCTTCGACGACTAAGAGCATCTGCTACCACATTCTCTTTTCCCTTAATATACTTGATCTCAAATTCATATTCGCACAAGAACTCCATCCAATGCCTCTGCCTTGCATTCAAGTTTGGCTGCATGAAAAGATACTGTAAGCTATGATGATCATTGTCCAACTCAAACCGATGTCCTAAGAGAAAATGCCTCCACCTCACCAAGGCATGCACAACTGCTGTTAACTCTAGATCATGAGTGGGATAGTTCAATTCATGATCCTTGATTTTGTGAGACTCATAGGCAATCACACGACCATCCTACATCAGAACTGCTCCTAAACCCTCCAAAGAAGCATCTATACATACAACAAAGTCCCTGGTAGGATCAAGAACCGCTAATATCGGTGCATTGGTCAACTTCTCCTTAAGGGTCTGAAAAGCTGTCTGACACTGCTCTGACCAAACAAACTTCTTCCCTTTCCTCTGAAGAGAAGTAATAGGATGGGCAATCCTTGAAAACCCCATAACAAAACAGTGATAGTAGCTTGCCAAACCCATAAAACTGCAAACCTTAGAAACATTAGTAGGTGCAAGCCAATCCATAATAGCTTGGATCTTTGAAGGATCCACTGTAATACCCTCTCCAGAGATAACTTGACCCAAATACTTCACCTCAGTCTAAAAGAATTCACACTTCGACAAATTAGCATAAAGCTAATTTTCTCTCAAACACTGTAACACCTGATGCAATTGCTCCTCATGCTCCTCCATAGTCCTCGAATAGATCAATATATCATCTAGAAATACAAGGACAAATCTGTCGAGATAAGTATGTTGCAAGTATGAGATGATCCAGTGTTGTCATTGATGTCAACATATTCATATTGCATTGGCAAGAAGGATTTGATGAGCTGTATGCTGAGGATATTGAGAAAATTAGCCTCAGTCAGGAACAATGAAGAACAGTGAAGAGAAGAAGGCAAATGTATTGTATAGGTTGAGAACCAGAGGATGCGGATTAAAGGGTTTACAGATATGAGTCTTGAGATGCTTCAGCCAAGATTTCAGAGGTCCGCATGAAGATCTGAAGAAGTTATGGCTGTCTGTATGGAACCGGTTCAGGCAAGTGTTCAGAGGTGATAGAGGATCACAGAAAGGTCCGGTGAGGTCCGGAATTGTACAATCCTAATCTGCGGATTGCAAGAGTGTTTGAGATGTCCTTGTGATGTGCCATCTCGAGTTGTGTATGATTTGGAGGTCCAGAAATACCTCTTGCATTATAACAGTAGCAACAGACAGTGTTCTTCGAGTTCCGGATAAGGAGGATAAGAGATTTCAGTAAGAAAATGAAATGCGGACGTACCTGGTCATTCAGGCAAGCTTGTGAAGGTTCTTAGATCATGTTCAGGTTGTGTTGTTGGTCCGCATTGATTTGTGTATGATTTGGAGGTCCGGAAGTATCTCTTGCATTATGACAATGGTGACAGACTGTGTTCTTGAAGTTTCGGATGAGGAAGACAAGAGATTCCAATAGGTAAAGGAAGTGCGGATGTATCCGGTCTTTCAGGCAGGCCTGTGAAGGTTCTTGGATCATGTTGAGGTTATGTTGTCGGTCCGCATTGTTAGTAGAACCCGGAATTCAAGATATTCTTCCGGATGAAGTTCTTGCTCTGTTTAGCCGACCGGATGAGTTGTTCATCCTGCGAATGTTCTTGTGGTGGCCGACCGGATGTGTTATTCATCTTGCGGATGCTCTTATGGTTGTTCGCCGACTTAGATGTTTGTTCCTAAGTTGATGTCTTGTATAAATAACGATTTGTGAGTTCATTTCAGAGTGTGTGATGTGTGGATAAGTGTGGCATAGCGAAGAGAAGTGCGAAAGATAGAGCAGAGGTTTTTGGGCTTAATTGGAACTGATCCGGACATCGTAGAGATGTCATTCTCCAGTTCAAGACTGTGATTTTTATCACTTTGTAGACAGTGTGTCTCCTTGTAGGCAGTGGGCCTCTTTGTGAGCAGTGTGCTCGGGCAGTGAGCCCTTATTGGCATGTGCCATTCATTTTTCTTTATTCTTCTAACAGAGAATAATTCTTGGGTTAATCACCCCGTGGTTTTTCCTTTAACCGGGTTTTCCACGTCAAAATCTTGGTGTTCAATGTGTTGATACTTATCTGCTCTTGTGTTTATGCATTATGCTTTCATGGATGATTATTTGATATGCTGCTAACTAACAACAAAGAATCAAGTGTTTGAAATAACAAGAAGTTTTATACAACTGATTCACCCCCCCCCTCTCAGTTGTATGCCCTAGATCCAACAATTGGTATCAGAGCCAAGTTCCTCTGACAAGAGCTTAACCGCTTGAGGAGATCCAGGATGTCGTCATACAAGAAGGATAGTCCGAAGTTCGATGGAACCAACTTCACTCTCTGGAAGGGACGCATGAAGTGTCACTTGGAATGTATGGGAAAAGCATACTTGGATATGGTTTCAAAACCATATGTACCTCCACAAGGTGGTCCGACAACTCTGAATGAAATCACAGAAGCTGAAAACAATCTGCGGACCAAGGAAGCTCTTCTAAGCGCATTGAATGACTCAGATCTCTCGAATGTTATTGACCTACCAACTGCATATGAGATCCTGACTAAGCTGGAACTTCTGTATGAAGGAGATGAGTTTGTCAAAAGTGCAAGGTTACAAAGCCTGAAAGGGAAATTTGAAAGATTGAAAATGAGAGATGATGAAAACATCACTACCTTCATGCCAAGAGTAAATGAGCTGGTATGTGGAATCAGAAATGCTGGTGGAACTTTAGATGAAAATGAGATTGTCTGCAAAATCCTAAGATCCCTTCCTGCTGCCTACAAAATCAAAGTTGCTGCCATTGATGAATTCAGAGCCCACACAACTGTCACAAGAGAACAACTGGCTGGCAAACTAGCTGCATTTGAAATGACTGAGTTTGGAGATGATCCTCCCAAGACTGAATCTGCTTTCAAGGCCAGTGCCTATGTGAAAGGCAAACAGAGATTTGATCCGGGTGAAAACTCATCAAGGAGAATGTCATGGTATGATCAAGCAAGAAGAGACATGGAAGAAGAAGAAGCAGAAACAGCTCAACTTGAAGCCCTCATTGCAAAGAGACTGCCAAGAGGATCCGGTAAGTATGAAGGAAAACTACCCTTTAAGTGTTTCAACTGCAATAAAATTGGTCATTTTGCTTCAAGATGTCCGGAGAGATCTGCAAGATCTAATACTCACAGACAAAGGTTTCAAAAGAATTGCTATTATGTTCATGAAGAAGATGACAATGAAGGAGTAACAGATGATGAATCAGAACTAGGAAGCAAATCCGGAAATGAGTGGGTGTTTATAGCCATCAAGGAAGAAGATTCAATACTCTCTGAATCTGTCAATCACAAAGTTGTTGAAAAAGCCTTGGCTGCTCAAGTGGAAGAAAAGGATGATTGGGTTATTGACAGTGGATGTTCTCACCATATGACTGGCGACAAGAATAAGTTCTTAGATCTGGAAAGATATGAAGGAGGAATGGTAAAGTTTGGTGACAATTCTGCTGGCAGAATCAGAGGTAGGGGAACTATTTCCTTTGATGGTAAGAGCAAAATAGGAAATGTACTGTATGTTGAAGGATTGAAGCACAATCTTCTCAGTGTTGGTCAGTTAGTGGACAAAGGTTATGATCTCCGGTTCAAGAATGGAAAATGCAGAATCTTTACAAGCTCCGGAACTGAAATTGCATCCGGTACTCAGACAAAAGGTAATATCTTTCATCTAGTTGGTTCAAACAAAAGTTGTTTGTTTGCTCAAATTGATCAGAGTTGGTTATGGCATAGAAGAATGTGTCTTGTAAATTTTGATAACATCATCAAGATAAGCAATACTCAGGCTGTAAGAGATCTTCCAAAATTGATGAAACCTACAAATAGTTTGTGCAAAGAATGCCAGCTAGGTAAACAAAGCAGAGTCTCTTTCAAAAGCAAAGATCAGTCTTCTACCGGATTGCTGGAATTAGTACATACTGATCTATGTGGTCCAACAAGAATCAAGAGTCTGCAGGGTGATAGATATTTCATGTTGTTGATTGATGATCATTCCCGGATGATGTGGGTTACCTTTCTAAAAGAAAAGTCAGAAGCTTTTGAGAAGTTCAAAACCTTCAAAGCTATGGTGGAGAATCAAACCGGATTGAGACTAAAGTGTCTAAGGTCTGATAGAGGTGGTGAATTTACATCTGGTGAATTCATTGACTTTTGTGAGAAACAGGGTATAAGGAGACAGTTGTCTGCTCCTAAGACTCCACAGCAGAATGGAGTAGTTGAGAGAAAGAACCGGACCATCCAGGAAGCTGCCAGGACAATGATGTTGGAAGCAAATGTTCCTCAAATGTTTTGGAAGGAAGCTATCAGCACTGCAGTCTACACTCTCAATCGAGTTCAAATCAGAAACAACACCGGTAAGACCCCCTATGAACTCTGGTTTGGCATCACTCCTACTGTGAAATATTTCAGAGTATTTGGTAGCAAGTGTTATATTAAGAGAGATGAAGATCTAGGAAAGTTTGATGCTAGAAGTGATGAAGGAATTTTCTTGGGTTACTCCACTCAAAGCAAAGCATACCGGTGTTACAATAAGAGATTGAGGAAGATGATAGAAAGCACCAATGTGAAAGTTGATGAAGGAATTGAGAAGCCTTCAAGATTTTATGAGATTGATGAAGATGACCAAGAGAGTGTTCAAGGACCTCAATCCTCTCCGGTGAGATAGAGTCAGCCTGATCCGGTAAATCAGGAAGAAGAGATAGGTTTGAATGAGCCTGATCAAGAAGCAGCAGTGCAGGATACTCCCAAAATTCCAAGGTATGTAAAACTGAACCACTCTGAAGATCAAATCATAGGTGACAGAAGCAAAGGTGTACAAACTAGAAGGAATGTTGCTCAAAATCAGAATGAATGTTGTCTGATTTCAAAGATTGAACCTAAAACAATAAATGAAGCCTGCAATGATGAAAACTGGACCAAAGCTATGGAAGATGAATTGATGCAAATTGAGAAAAATCATACTTGGGATCTTGTTCCCAGACCTAGAGACAGGAATGTAATTGGAACCAAGTGGGTCTTCCGGAACAAACTAAATGAAGCTGGTGAAGTAATCAGAAACAAAGCTAGATTGGTCTGCAAAGGCTACTCTCAAATAGAAGGAATTGACTTTGAAGAAACTTTTGCTCCGGTGGCAAGAATTGAAGCAGTCAGATTACTTCTTGCATTTGCTGCCTTCAAAGACTTCAAGGTATATCAGATGGATGTCAAGTCTGCCTTCCTAAATGGTGATCTGGAAGAAGAAGTCTACATTGAACAACCGGATGGTTTTCAATTGTCTGACAATGATGATATGGCCTGCAAATTGAAGAAAGCTTTGTATGGATTGAAGCAAGCCCCAAGAGCATGGTATGAAAGGTTGGATAAGCATCTTGTGCAGATTGGATTCAACAAAGGTACTGCTGACAGTAACTTATATTTCAAAATTGATCATGAAAATATTTTAATTGTTGAAGTATTTGTGGATGATATCATTTTTGGAGGAAGAGATAGTATGTGCAAAACTTTTGCAAATCAGATGAAAAGTGAGTTTGAAATGTCTATGCTTGGTGAAATGAATTTCTTCTTGGGTCTGCAAATTACTCAAACAAAAGAAGGGATCTTCATTTCTCAGACCAAATATGTGAAAGAATTGTTAAAGAAATTTGGTATGGAAGAATCAAAATCTATGAACACTCCTATGGCAACCGGATGTAAGTTAAGCAAAGATGATGACTCTCCAAAGGCAGATCAGACAAAGTATAGATCAATGATTGGTGGATTGTTGTACCTCACTCAAACTAGACCAGATATAATGCAGGCTGTTGGTCTTGTGGCAAGATTCCAGGCTGATCCTAGAGAATCTCATGTTATGGCAATCAAAAGAATTTTTAGGTACTTGAAAGGAACAGTGGAGTATGGTCTATGGTACCCTAGAGATCCGGACTTCTCTCTTCATGCTTACACAGATGCAGATTGGGCAGGAGATGTGGATGACAGGAAGAGCACTAGTGGTGGAGCATTCTTTTTGGGGAAGAGATTGGTTTCTTGGCTAAGCAAGAAACAAGATGCAATATCTCTGTCTACAACTGAAGCAGAATACATTGCAGCAGCAGGTAGTTGCACTCAAATCTTATGGATGAAGCAGATGCTAAGAGACATCAAAGTTGAATATGAGGAGCCTATCACAATTTTCTGTGATAATTCAAGTGCAATAAATATCTCCAAGAATCCGGTATTGCATTCTAAGACTAAGCACATATCTATCAAATTTCACTTCTTAAGAGAACAAGTAAACAAGGAAGAAGTCAGATTGGAGTATGTTCCCTCCAAGGATCAGATTGCAGATATCTTCACAAAACCTCTTCCCAAGGACTCTTTTGAATATCTCCGGGAGAAGTTAGGGGTCATGGCCCCTCCGGTGATGAACTAAGATGCACTAATGTGCATCAGTCCGGTGGATATCACAGTCATATCTTGTGATCCGGATTGATGATGGGGAGCTGCTACTAAGGGGGAGCAGCTGGTATGATTCTGATGTATTAGAATTGCAAGTATGAGCCCTTTGCCATTGATGTCAAAGGGGGAGAAAAGACATGTGAAAAACAAGTGGTTGATGATCAAAGGGGGAGCAGTAAAGGAAGAGAAGACATGTGAAAAGTTGTTGTTGATAGGGGGAGCTGTGACAGAAAGGAGAAGTTCTTGTCTTGATGGTTTTTCACATCATATGTTGCCATCAATGACAAAGGGGGAGATTGTTGCAAGTATGAGATGATCCAGTGTTGTCATTGATGTCAACATATTCATATTGCATTGGCAAGAAGGATTTGATGAGCTGTATGCTGAGGATATTGAGAAAATTAGCCTCAGTCAGGAACAGTGAAGAACAGTGAAGAGAAGAAGGCAAATGTATTGTATAGGTTGAGAACCAGAGGATGCGGATTAAAGAGTTTACAGATATGAGTCTTGAGATGCTTCAGCCAAGATTTCAGAGGTCCACATGAAGATCTGAAGAAGTTATGGCTGTCTGTATGGAACCGGTTCAGGCAAGTGTTCAGAGGTGACAGAGGATCACAGAAAGGTCCGGTGAGGTCCGGAATTGTACAATCCTAATCTACGGATTGGCAAGAGTGTTTGAGATGTCCTTTTGATGTGCCATCTCGAGTTGTGTATGATTTGGAGGTCCGGAAATACCTCTTGCATTATAACAGTAGCAACAGACAGTGTTCTTCGAGTTCCGGATAAGGAGGATAAGAGATTTCAGTAAGAAAATGAAATGCGGACGTACCTAGTCATTCAGGCAAGCTTGTGAAGGTTCTTAGATCATGTTCAGGTTGTGTTGTTGGTCCGCATTGATTTGTGTATGATTTGGAGGTCCGGAAGTATCTCTTGCATTATGACAATGGTGACAGACTGTGTTCTTGAAGTTCCGGATGAGGAAGACAAGAGATTCCAATAGGTAAAGGAAGTGCGGATGTATCCGGTCTTTCAGGCAGGCCTGTGAAGGTTCTTGGATCATGTTGAGGTTATGTTGTCGGTCCGCATTGTTAGTAGAACCCGGAATTCAAGATATTCTTCCGGATGAAGTTCTTGCTCTGTTTAGCCGACCGGATGAGTTGTTCATCCTGCGAATGTTCTTGTGGTGGCCGACCGGATGTGTTATTCATCTTGCGGATGCTCTTATGGTTGTTTGCCGACTTAGATGTTTGTTCCTAAGTTGATGTCTTGTATAAATAACGGTTTGTGAGTTCATTTCAGAGTGTGTGATGTGTGGATAAGTGTGGCATAGCGAAGAGAAGTGCGAAAGACAGAGCAGAGGTTTTTGGGCTTAATTGGAACTGATCCGGACATCGTAGAGATGTCATTCTCCAGTTCAAGACTGTGATTTTTATCACTTTGTAGACAGTGTGTCTCCTTGTAGGCAGTGGGCCTCTTTGTGAGCAGTGTGCTCGGGCAGTGAGCCCTTATTGGCATGTGCCATTCATTTTTCTTTATTCTTCTAACAGAGAATAATTCTTGGGTTAATCACCCTGTGGTTTTTCCCTTAACCGGGTTTTCCACGTCAAAATCTTGGTGTTCAATGTGTTGATACTTATCTGCTCTTGTGTTTATGCATTATGCTTTCATGGATGATTATTTGATATGCTGCTAACTAACAACAAAGAATCAAGTGTTTGAAATAACAAGAAGTTTTATACAACTGATTCACCCCCCCCTCTCAGTTGTATGCCCTAGATCCAACAAAGTATGGAAAACACCATTCATCATACTCATGAATATTGAAGGTGCATTCATCAACCTGAATGGTATAACTGTGAACACATAATGTCCATAACGGGTGTGAAATGTGGTTTTATGAATATCTGCCTCAAATATCCTCAACTAGTGATATCCTGACTTAAGGTTAATTTTAGAAAACACCTTTACTCCCTTAATCTGGTCAAACAAATCATCGATCTAAGGCAAGGGGTACCTATTCTTCACTGTCACCTTATTGAGCTATCGATAGTTGATACACAACCGCAAAGATCCATCCTTCTTTTTCACAAAGATCACAGGTGCTCCCCAAGGAGAGACACTAGGTTGAATGAATCCTTTGGCTAACAACTCTTCCAACTACAGTCGAAGCTCTTCAAGCTCCTGAGTGGTCATCCTGTATGGAGCTCGAGAGATAGGCTCTGCACTGGGAACAAGATCAATCCTGAAGTTGATGTCACTCTTAGGTGGCATCCTTGGAATCTTAGAAGGAAAAACATCAGCATATTCCCTCAATAGTGGGTGATCGTCAAGAGATGCCTCTCGACTCTCCTCCATCTCCAAGTCATTAATTGACATTGCAAAAAGATGACATCCCTGATGCATGCATCTCTTAAGCTACACAGTGGAGATCATACATAGGGAAATAGGTCTCTGAACTCCTACAACCTCCACCTTTAGACCAGAGTCATCCACACATCTAACAGACTTATGCCGACAATCGATCACTGCCTGGTGGGCTTCTGGCCAATCCATCCCCACTACTATATCATATGATCCAAGGGGTAGGATGTGAAGGTCTATTGTAGTAGATAGAGAGCCAATCCTAAACTCACACCCAAGAACTAGAGACTCAACTGCAATCTTAGCCCTGGAAGCTAACTCAACCTGCCACCTATCATCTTGCTTTGTTGCCACTAAGCCACAACGCTCCACAAGAGAAGGAGATATGAACAAATCAGATGCACCAAAATCAAAAAGAATAGAAAAACTAATACCTCGCATGAAACCAAAAGTCTCCACCATGGTGCCCTGGTGCTCTACCTGACAGTTATCGACCACTGCAAAGACTTTGTGTGATCTGCTTGCATCACCAACCATTGGCTCTGAAGCTGACGGTCGATGTCCAAACCCTAAAGCACTGCTCTGTGGACATTGCCTAGCAATATGGCCCTGTTGGCCGCAAGAGAAGCACCCAGTTCCTCTACCAAAACCACTGGCACCCTGAAAAGTACTAGACTTCTAGAAACTACCCTTGCTCACTGTGGATTGAGTGCTCTTAGTAGGTTGATCAACACAATCTTGTCTAGCACGCTACCAATTCTGGTTCTTCTTATTTTGAAATCTGCTACCCTGCTGTGGTTGCAAATTTTTCAACTTGGACTAAGAGTACTGTTGCTTCTATCCACCATTTGAGGGTTCATGAGATCCTGATGCCTGAGTATGACCACCCCGAGAAGCATATCTTGCATAAGGTGCACTACCAATATGTACACTTGTATGCCCACCAAGTACTATAGCTAAATTCTCCTCCACTAACCGGGATTTCTCCATGGCAACCTCCATGTTGGAAAGAAGGTGGATAACTGAGAGGGGGGGAGTTAATCAGTTATCTTAAATATTCAATTTTCTTTTCCTCTTTAACAATTAGTGTAGCATCAAAACATATAATCATACATAATCATGAGAACAGAAAAGAAATCAACACACATAACACAAGGATTTTTACATGGAAAACCCTGTTAAAGGAAACACCACGGGGTGACTAACCCAAGATTGTATTCTTTGTTAAAAGAATAAGAAGTACAAAATGGCACTTGCCAATTAGGGCTCACTGCCCAAGCACACTGATCACAAGAGGCACACTACCTACAAGAGACTCACTGTCTACAAAGTTATGGAAGGTAACTAGGTGTTTAAACTGATGAGAAACATCTGCTAATGTTGAGGTTCAATTTCAATTAGGCTCAATATACTGATCTAATGCACTTCATTCTTCCTCTGCTTAGTTTTGTTGTTCTCTCACATACCGGACTTGTATTGTTGCTTCCACACTGCTCTCTACTTTTCTTCGCACACACTAACACAACACCCACCTTCATACCGAAATCCATCTGGTATATATATCCGCATCAAGGATCTCAACATCTTTCTAGTCGGCATCCAGAACACTCAAGATTTCCCTAACACACTGATCTGTCGGTTGAATCCATGCTTACTATGTGATGCGTATCAAGGACATAGACATAAAAGTCATCAATCATGTCAGCCAACCATGTATGATCCCTCAAATAGCTTGATCACCATCAATTTCTCATCCGGATTAGAGTCTGATGCTCTACCGGTCAGTTCTTCCTCAGTCTGCTCTGCCTGTTAGGAACCCAACACTTAGATGCTCATATCTTTTCCTTCTTTCATCACCAGAGGTTCAATCTCTAGAATGTAGCAGTTATGATACTCCTCTTGACTTCCCCAAGTCCACACTTTGCTAAGATACGTCCTCTGAGAGATCCAGACCTGATTGTCAGACCTTGTTGCATGCTTTGTTCTTGTTCACTGGACCAAAACACTCTTCAATCTGACTTCCAGTAAAGACATACTATGTGCTACAGATGTGTGGGATGGACTTTGTTGCCATCAATGACAACACTCATGAAGCCACACAGAGTCTCTTGCCAACAATCTCCCCCTTTGGCATTGATGGCAACACTTAGTGAAAATGACTAAGTGTCATAGCAAACTCCCCCTTGGCTGATGCTCTATCTTATGTACATTTTACCAGAGTTCCCCCTTTGCTAGATTCCACATTTTCCACTACTTCTCACTCCCCCTTTGACATCAATGGAAAAGGGTAGAATCCACACAACAAAATATGCAAAAATCAACCTGTACATATGCACATAAGTATATATACATGTTATAATTACATATACTTAAGTATATCTGCAAAGGTGGTCTTCAACTGTACAACTTCTATCACCCAACTCTACTTCATCCTGTCCAAAATTGAAATGTAGCCACTCAACAAAAATGCAAAAGCTTCTGCCCTTCTTAAGTCTATTGGATCACTGGTCCGGGCTGTAGTCTGATCATCAGTTAGGGCCTCATCCATTGCCTCTAACTTAGGGATAATTATCCCTCTTAGTTCACCCATTCTACTTATTCTATTCTTCTTCTCCTTCTCAAGCCTCTTTATCTCATTTATAGTGGTAATAGCTTGGCACTCTTGATTCATTATGGATGAGGTGAGAGGATCAAAATTATGAGATAAACTTGATAGTTTACCCTCTTATTCTTCCACCTTCTTTGCAATGTATGTTGTTACTGTGGACCAAGATAAACAAAATTTGTATATTTCTCTGCCATCTTTAAGAGAATTTTCTAGGCTTTTTATCCCAATATCCAGGGTTCTCCTATCATTAGTTATGAGTCCCTGCACCTCAGTGAATCTCTTTCCCAAAAATTCTTTCTGGACTTTCTCTTCTGCCGATTTCTCCAAAGAATCAAAATGGGTGCTAACATAATTAACTAGAGATTTCAAGTTACCAGATGAAGAGGCCAAAAGATTCTTTTGGAAGGATGGCATGATCTTCTCTAGTACACCAGATGCAATCTCTATCAGCTCACAGTCCTCCATATGAGACTTTAGAAGCTTTTCTTTTGCTTTAGCTTGAGCAAAAGATGCTACCTTCATTGTCTGGATTGGAGAGAGGGAGTCAAAATTGAGTGGTCCTTGAAATAATTTTGGTTCATCTATCTCTAAGATTTGTATGTTCAAGAAGCTCTTTACTGCCTCAGCAGTGTCTCTTGCCAGAGACAGAGTCTTCTTTCCTTTTCCCACCTTAGAACTATCATTTGGGGTCTTCTTTGTTTGATCTTCTTCTCTTCCCTTTACCTCTTCTTCTTGACTAATTTTCTCTTCTTTTCTTTCTTCTCCTTCAATTTTGGAGTCTGCTAGGGGATCGAGAAGAGAGCTATTAACTTCTTCATGGACTTCCTCTTCTGGAACAAAGGAATCCAAGTCCTTAGTCCTCTCCTCACTTGTCTCGTTTAGCTCTTCTACATTTTTCTCAGTATATTCTTCTTTTGATGTACTTAGTCCTTCGTCATCCATGGCAGAAGGTTCATCATCTATGTCCTCTATAATGGGAAGATTGAATCTCTTGTAGGCATTCTGGAGGATGTCTTCTATTTCGTTTACTACCTGATCCATCTCTCCAACCATAAGTTTGTTCATTCTGGTTTTGCTCTAGAACTCATCCTTGCAGTCTTTGAAGATCATGGTCATTTGTTTTGGAGTAATGGAAGGATAGAGTTGAATTGCAATCTGTCCCAGATCTCAAGGTCCTTTACCTTAGCATTCTCCTTTCTTAGTTCAAATTCCTTCTCTAGACTTTTGGGAATTAGAGAGATGATTTTAATGAATGCCTTATTATAGATGTTTAGATACCTGATTGTAGCATCTTCCAAGATTTTCATGTTAGCATCACTATATTCATCATAAAATTCAGTGACTAGTTGTCGATTCCCATCCACTATGATTGCCTTGATGATATCTTTAAGAGAGAGAGTAGGCCTTTCAAAAAATTCTTCTGCCTCTTCTTCTTTGTTTCTGCTAGTAGAGGATTCCACAGATGTTTTCTTTTTCTTCTTCATTTTCTTAACCTCCTCATCTGTCTCTATCTCTTCATTATCCTTTTGACTTATGTAGAATCTTGTAGCCTTGGTTTTTGTTCTCTTTTCTCCCTTTTTAGATGTCTTGGCTTCTAGTGTGGAGGATTTTGAGCTCTTAGAGGTGGTAGGTGCATAACTCTTTGAGGATCTAGTCCGAGAGGGGGCTTGCATCGGAACACTTTCTTTTTCTGCTTTTTGTCTCTCTTTCTCAGCTCTCTCTATTTTCTCTCTATTTGCATCAACTGTCGAGTAAAACCAAGAAACTCGGTCCACATGTAGGGGAAGTCACGTGGGAAAAAAAATTCCTGACAAGAATGGGTACCCGTTTAGGAACGGGCACCTGAAGCTAAACATGTACCTGTTTAGTAACAGGTACCCGAGCCTAAACGGGTACCTGTTATATAATAGATATAATAGAAATGGGTACCCATTCTTAAAATAACGAGTACTCGTTATATAATGGGTACCTGTTTTGTTTATAAACAGGTACCCATTCTATGAATTTTGAAATCACCAACCACCTTTTCCCTTCCCTTTTCTTTAATTTTAGGCTCGGGATAGGCATGGTTAGCCGACCTTGAGCCTTGGACCTGCTAGTTTTTTTCTAAGTACAGAACAAGAGGAAAGACTGAGTTTACCTATATGGCTGACAAACTTTTTTTCTGAATTTTATTACGAAATGAAAACCCATTACAGATGACAGTGTCTAGTTTTCAAATATGTAATTTTTTTTGTTATTGGACATGTTTTTCTATTTATTATTTAATTTATTAGCAAACTGGTCCAAAAACTTGAAATGACAGGTGTTTGTATTTTTTTAATAACTTTTAATTTTTAAATTTTTTTAAAAACAAATTATATGTCATCAATCTACACATCATTCTTTACACAATGGAAAAAAAAAATAATTTTATGATTTTTTTTTCTCAAATTATGTTGGCCGTACACGAGGGGTTTTCAAAAGTAGCAATTAGGCCTAATAAAAAAAAATTTAAAAAATTATTTGGAAAAAAATTATAAAAAAATATCCTCATCAAACTTCACTGTACTACACATCTTTTCCCAAAAGGATTTTGAAAAATAATTTTATTTAGGTCAAATTATGTTGGCCGTACACGTGCATGGTATGGTTAAAAAAAAGTGACTTTTAAATAGTGGTTTTTTTAAATGCCTATTGAAAATCAATTTGTATCATCTGGGTATTGAAAGAAATGACATATTTGGAAACTAGACTCCAAGTACTACATTTTATATTTAGTGACTTTTTTAAAGATTCCATCTCTAAGTGCTTCAAATTTTAAGGTCAAATGTGACAAATTTTGAAAATCAAGGAAAACACTTCCACTTTTTGGCCAAAAAGTGGACCCAACTTCTTGCACTGACCCTGCCTCTTTTGAAATGCCATATCTTTTGGCAACTTCCTCTACTTCCCTTCTCACCTTTCTATTCATCTCTAGTTGTCTCAGTTTAACATGTATTTTTACACTCAGTTCTTGAAAGGTTCCAAACCTTTCTGCCTCGAGGTCCTTAGGCTGACTCATCAAGTGTTGGAGATGCAGCTCCAAGATTTTCTCATCTACCTCATAGCCCATTGGCATAATCCAAACTGTTCTGGGCTCCACTGCCTCCATTAGGCATTGATCAGTGTCTATCATAAAACACACTGTATCCTTGCATTTTTCAACTATAGATTGGGGAATTCTTTCTCTGGCCTGCATCATACTTTGTAAGTTCTTGAAGTATCCCCAGAGTGCAGTACTTTGAGCCTTGGCATCACCAAGCCCATACATATAATCTCTAATTTGTATGGCAATCGGTCTGTCATTTTGCCATACCCAACCACTGGATTCGGGTAGCTCATTCATATAGTAAAAGAAGAGACACAGTATTAGGCCACCATATTTGAATGAGTTCTTCTTGTCCTTTTTGATCTTTTGTAAGTTTTCTAATAGTTGTCTCAGAAGAAGTTCACATAGATCATAGTCTGCATTTTCCCTTAGCATCTGATATGTAGTATAAATTGCAGTTCCAGATATAGAGTTTTCCCTGTTGGAATGATTTATTTTGTAGCCAATTATCATAGAGGCAAATTTGATATCTGAATCTATGATATATTCTATTGTCATTGCTCTCTTGTCAAACTTTGAACCGGTAGTCTCACTCATTGTCTGATTCTTGACAGATTTGAGAGCAGGCAACCCACCAGATGAGTGCAATCTAGTTATTGCCCTAATGGCATCTTTTGTTAGCTTGAATGGCCTCATCAACCACATGAAGTTGGCATGTATTCTGCTAAGAACATACCAGACCCATTCATCTTCTGTGAAATAGGGAAAGTGGATACAATGTCCAAAATGCTTATCTCAGATGGCCTTGTATTGAGGTTTGAGTTCAAAGGTTTCATCTATTAGTTGTTTATGGTAGATGTCCATCAGCTTTGATTCTCCAAATTCCTCAATATTTGCATGGATGTATACCCTAACAACTTCAACGTGTAGAACCCCATGCAGAATGCTAGAGAAGGTGCCTAAGGGATTAACTTCTAGGGATTTGTAAGGATGTTTCTTGAACTTAGGGCGCATCCTATCAGTGATCTTAACAACATTTGGAGTAGCCATCTTGCAAAATATTCAGAGAGAGATATTCAAGAATGGAAATACCTTTTTACGCTTCTAGGGTTCATGATATGAGCCAGAAAAGATTGCTGGTTGAATCAGATTCTACGGTTGATCCTTAAGAGGGTTGAAGCAATCTTGTTTGCAGAGCTCTTTCTTTCTTCTTCTCGAATACAAATGTGCAAATGATGAATAAAAGAGCCCTTATATTTTCTGCACAAAGCTAATTTCATATTGCTATAAATGCACACCTTAAGTCATTCTGGTTCCCTTGTTCTAACCTTGTTCTGAGAGAGATCCTTCCAAATCACTGAGATACACTTAGAATTATTCTTGGTGATAATTGACAATGTATCTCCCTTTCTCCAATCATTCCATTTATCCACAGATCAAGATATTTCAATTTTGAATCATACCGGATCTAACTGTGAAAATCCTTCTTTTACCAGATGACTATCAAATAGGATCAATCTTGGATGATTAACCTCTTCAAAACTCCTTGCGAATCTTTCATATTTTTAATGAGGGTTATTTATATATTTCTCTGAGAACCCTTTAATCTGCAACTTTCCATGTACCAAATTTAGGCACCGATTGACTAGCTGGGGGAATTTATTTTCTTTTGAGACTCCCCCTAAGCCATAGCTCATCTATTTGGTTTTCGGAAGGAATATTAGCACCAGATTGTGGCGCAGATCCATCCCCAACATTTTTTGTACTTCTCTTCACCCAAATCTTGTTCATCTCCCTTTGAACTTCATCTGTATTCACTTTTCCTTTTCCTTTGTCTTGATTTTGATTATGATGCATCAGACCCTTTTTATCCTGATTCTTACTTCTACAGAATTTGGCAATATGACCAAATCTATTGCAATTGTAGCTAACTACATTTATTTGTATATTTGACTGATATCCTCTTGATCTACATTAATTAGCCATATGTCCCATTCTATTGCATGCAAAGCATCTATCGTTGAATGAATTGTTTATTTGCATATTTCTACATTCATGAGATTTGTGACCATACCTTTTGCAGTTAAAACACTATCCAGAGAAGGATGAATTAGTCTGATTCATTCTTTTTCTGCACTGATTTGCTTTATGACTGAAGTTATTGCAGATGTAGCAGTATTCATTGAAGGATGGATATCTTTGAGCCTTTGGTTGCCTTACCAGAGGTCTTCTAGGCATGTTCCTTGGATTTCCTAATCCAAAGTTCTTCTGACCAGATCCAGAGCTTTCACCTTTCTCATACCCTAAGCCATGCTTGTCATCTACCCTCTTTTGGCTTTCAAGAAAAACTTCAAGTTGAGCAGACCTTATCTTGAATTTCTCTTTGTATTCATTTGCTATTTGAAGATCCCTTTTAAGAATGTCTATCTCATTCTCAAGTTGTTCTTCATTATCTCTAGCTTCTTCAAGATTAGATTCCAGATGCCTGATTATTCTATCCATTTTGTGGCAGTCTTTTGACTTCTCCTTGAGAGATTATTTTAGATTATCTTCAATTTTTCTTTTCTCTTCAATTTCTTGGGTGAATTTCATAACCCCTGATTCCATTTCATGTCTTACCATAATGACCTCTTTTGATAGCTTCTCACATAACTTGTTTTTCTCATTCAGATCTTCATTAGTATCATTGGCTTCACTTTGACTTGCTAATTGTTGAAGTAGTTCCTTTCTCTTTTTCATAGAGATACTCAATTTTTATTTTAGCTCATTTATGAAATCATCAGCTTGTTTGAGTCTTTCCCTCAGATTATTGACTTCAGAATGAGATTGCTCAAGATCATCTAGGGCACGCTGAAGTTGTTCCCTCATACCATATATATCCATTGAGATTCCTAGATCTTCCTCAAGTTATTAGGCTATGTTTGGAGGAAATTGGCTCTGATACCAATTGTTAGAAACAAGGTGGATAACTGAGAGGGGGGGGGTGAATTAGTTATCTTAAATATTCAATTTTCTTTTCCTCTTTAACAATTAGTGCAGCATCAAAACATATAATCATACATAATCATGAGAGCAGAAAAGAAATCAACACACATAACACAAGGATTTTTACGTGGAAAACCCTGTTAAGGGAAAAACCATGGGGTGACTAACCCAAGATTGTATTCTCTATTAAAAGAGTAAGAAGTAAAAAATGGTACTTGCCAATTAGGGCTCACTGCCTGAGCACACTGCTCACAAAAGGCACACAGCCTACAAGAGACTCACTGTCTACAAAGTTATAGTAGGTAACCAGGTGTTTGAACTGATGAGAAGCATTTGCTAATGCTAAGGTTCAATTCTGGTTAGGCTCAATATACTGATCTACTACACTTCATTCTTCCTTTGCTTAGTGCTGTTGTTCTATCACATACTAGACTTGTATTGCTGCTTCCACACTACTCTCTCCTTTTCTTCACACACACTAACACAACACCCACCTTCATACCGAAATCCATCTAGTATATATATCCGCATCAAGGATCTCAACATCTTTCTAGTCAGCATCTGGAATACTCAAGACTTCCCTAACACACTGATCTATCAGTTAAATCCATGCTTACTATGTGATGCGTATCAAGGGCATAGACATAAAAGTCATCAATCATGTTGGCCAGCTATGTATGATCCCTCAAATAGATTGATCACCATCAATTTCCCATCCGGATTAGAGTCTGATGCTCTACCGGTCAGTTCTTCCTCAGTTTGCTCTGTCTGTCAGGAACCCAACACTTAGATGCTCATATCTTTTCACTCTTTCATCACTAGAGGCTCAATCTCTAGAATGTAGCAGTCATGATACTCCTCTTGACTTCCCCAATTTTGCACTTTGTTGAGATACGTCCTCTGAGAGATCCGGACCTGATTGTTAGACCTTGTTGCATGCTCTGTTCTTGTTCACTAGACTAAAACACTCTTTAATCTGACTTCCGGTAAAGACATACTATGTGATACGAATGTGTGGGATGGACTTTGTTTCCATCACTGACAACACTCATGAATCCACATAGTGTCTCTTTCCAACACTCAATAGACTAAGGTTCAAATACAGGAACCCCTCCACTAATCTGGGTGTTTAAGCCCCTGATAAAATGTTGTACTAACATAGACTCGTCATCTCTGATACCTGCATACTGTTTGAGCTCATAGAATTTGTGCTCATACTACTCAACTGACATGGCCATCTACCTTAGGTCATGAAACTCATCTGCGCGACACTATCTCCAATGATCAGATAGGAAATGGGCTCTAAACCTCTCTAAAAACAACTCCCAAGAGATAGTGCTAATGTCCAAATGTAGCTTTTTCTCCTCTAACCGCCACCAAGTTGAAGAAAACCCTCAGAGATGCAAAATAGCACATCTGGCTTTGGTGTTGCTGCCATAAGGATGCATGGTGAAACACCTTCCTATATCTAATAACCAAGTCTCTACCTCTAGACCACTACCAGCTCCATCAAAGGTGGGAGGGCGTGCGCTCAGTAAATCTCTCATATGGCTAGCTAGTATGGCCTCTTGCTCAGCTGTCAACTCTCTCCACCTAGATGATCTCTCTCTTTCCCTAGGTTCCAGCTGATCTACCTCCTGACCCCCTCTAGGCTGCTCAACCTCATGTCTAGGGCCTAAACAAGCAAGGGCCTCCTCAAGTAGCTATCTCAACTGGGCTCCCTCAGGCTGGCCCTAACCCTCCATATTCTGACCCCTGCCTTCATGGGCACTCTCATGAGGAGAACTGGGAGGAAGTGTACTGCCACCACCTCTCCCATGACCCCTACCTCTATCACAACCTTGACCCCTACCTCTAGGCATCTACCTATAGCACCAAAAGATGATTTATTACATTCAGAAAGGGATACAATAGAGATTAAGTTAATCTACAGAGTTTAAGCACTAGGTCACATAATGGACTCAATTGTAACCAAAGCACCTAGTGTTTAAACTTGGCTCTGATACCAAATGTGATGCCCCGTCATGCAACCCTAGAGAGTTAGACTAACAAGAGCTAAATTATAGAAATAATTTTTTTTTAAAAGCAAGAAATTGTAATATCAGTAGCCAAAGAAATCATTATACACAACATAAAGAAAAGTGCACTTCTAACTCCTCTAGGGAAACATAACTGCGTCAGTTGATCATAACGTCTTAACAACACAAGTGATATACATCATACCACTACAAATAAGTATAACATTAAAATTTGCAAAGATAGTTTATTTACAAAGTTACAATGCAAGATTACAAGACCGATCACATCGGTTTACAAATAAACACTTATGAATGTATACAACAACTCTGAAAGTGTAACGCAAATCTAGAACTAGAACACTTCTGCACTGGACTTGAACCAAACATCCAAGAAGACCAATGGATAACTCTGCCACCCAACCATGTGGAACCCTGAGGTCCACCCCTCTGAGTTAGGAGATAACGAGGATTCCACTAAGTTGAAGCACACAAAAACAAATATAACCAAATGGATACAGACTTGACACAAATCAACCATCATAACAAGACTGCACAAGACAAGGCATCACTCCAGAGGCAACAATAAAAAAAAGAGGGAAGTAGCTAAGCTATAGTGAGGAGAGTGTCATCGCATGGCCCTAACATGGGTTATCTAGGCTAGCTTTCACAAGAAGCCAGCCCCCATCTATGGTTATCTTGGCAAGCCCTCTCTGGCACTGGCCCCATAGGGTGACACATGCAGAGCCAACACATCCTCTCATGGGAACAAGGAGGTCAACTTTGCAAACCAAGCCTTCTCATCCTATCCTTCGCCTATGAGAGCACACAAGACATGGGAGAGGCAACATGCTTATCTTGTTATGTGAATTACTACCCAACCCACCTAGATATATAATTGAGTTATCACTTGATTACAACTTCCATGGGGTTATCCAGGAAGCCACTTTGGGCACCAGCCGCACCATGGAAGCCACTCTCCTTTCTACACTAGCATCCCTTATCCAACATCTGGAAACAAATGACATGCATGAATAAGAAACTACTAGGCATCTATTTTATCTCAATTCAACATGTTACATAGCCAGATATAAAGTTCAAATCCAAAAAACTTTTCCCCCATTCATAACAAAACTTAATTCAATTAACCCAATACAATGACATGCCACAATATTGAATTGAAAACCAAGAAGCCACACCTCTAGAGTTAGGCAAGTTGAACACAATACCAATGTTAAAGTAACCATATCCTGACATGGACAACCCTTACGCGTCTTGACGCAAAGTAATCATGACATATCTCTAGATACTTCACTTCACACTTAGCCAAAGCATAACTATAAACTCAAACCCCAAATAGATACAATGACCCAATATAAGCATATCGATACGACAAGGAAGACAATCAAGTATATGAAATTCAATATACTCTTAAATTTAAATGTGAAAATACATACGAGGTTTTAACTTTCTTTCAAAGGAATTTTAGCTTACGAAAGTAATAATTTGTATACAATTACAAATAAAAAATTTCCTATCTAATATTTTCATAACTACCATTTTCTAATAAAAACAAACTATAAATATATGCATATATTTACTATAAGCATAAACTTTCATCAACATTTTACCAACTACAATTTCTAATCAAAACAACTATAAATATATATATTTTTCCTAAAGGCATAAATTTCCCATCAATATTTTACTAACTACAATTTTTTAATAAAAACAACCACAAATATATATATTGCTATAAGCAACAACTTCCATTTACCATTCTAAGAACTACAATTTCTAACAAATTACCATTATATATTTTTTTAATAACAAATCTATCTTTTAAAAGTGGTAGAGAATTTAGTTAAGAAATCTGACAACATATCTAAAGCAACCAAGGATTTCCTTGTGTGAGTCTTACTAACAGTTATGCGTGAGTCCTAAGAGAAGTTTCCTTAGATGGTGTAAAAACCATTTTTAACTCACTGAAATCACACGTTACTGCAAATTGAAAGAAGAATGTCATAAAGTCTGCAAACGTAGGCATTAATGCAAGGAGAGAAACTGAGGTAGATACAATATAGAGGAGTCCCATTGCTGAGAGTGAACAACCAGGGAGAGGGATACAAACAAGAAGATCTCAGAGGATTGGGTAGCACCGAACGCCACTCTTCATAATCTCTAGTGACATGATAGAGCAAAGGTGCACAATCTGGCCTTGCTAGATTCATAGACTCATATCCCAGATTTGACGTGGGAGCACAAACTAGCAAAGAGCTGAACCAAAAGGTAACATTACAGAGGCTGCAATGACAGTGAACTGGCAGAAAAATACTCAAAGATTTCAGAGAGCTCCAAATGCTCCTAGTGGCACTTGGCCTAAAGGGTGGGAAGAAATTTTTGATTAAGAACTTCAATATAGATAGAGGATGATTACTAAGAGAAGATCGAACCACAAAGTCTGGTAGGGACAAAGCATAAGGCAATCACCATTAAATTGGCTAAGGTAACATTGCACTTAAAATTGCATTTGTGTGAAACTGATTTCATTTTCATAACCAGAGGGCCTTATTACAAATCACCATTCTAAAGGTTAAATCTGGGTGAGGCCATACTATGGCATAAAGGACAACCAAGGACGAATAGGTCCAAAAATTGGTAATAGATTTAAAATGGGCCATTTTTCTTTTGATTGAGATCACTTTGAAGGATTATAGTTGATTTGGCTCAAAGATTTCAAGAAGGCTTTTGACATAGAATAAACCAGAAGAAGAACAACTTGGAAGAATCTACAGAGGTTAAAACTTGGACAGCCATCAAGGTGTGATTTCTAAGATGGGAGCGTGGGCAGGGACAACTACCCTCGAACACACAGAGCACAGAATGATCATGCCCAAAAGAAAGTAAGATTTAAATTCCAAGTTACAGAAATGCAAAATTTCACACATAGAACACATGATGATCGTGCTAAAATAAGATTTAAATTCTAAGCTATAGATATGTAAAATTTCATAGAGAGACAACATCACATACTCAAATTTCAGTCCCACTTCAGATTTTCTCCATTTCTCGTAACCAATCCTTTGTTTTTCCCCAGTTTATGTATTCTTCTCCCAACTCCCTTCTCCAAAAAAAAATCTCACCCATTTAAAAATGGCTTATCTCATAAATTATCATAGTCATGCATCCGTTACCCAGAATCCCACTCCTCCAAGAATTTTAAAATTTTGCTAATAATAGAGATTTCCCAAATCTTGAAATTTCACAATCGACAACTCATAACATTAATTTATTACCTAATATTATTCTTTAAATACAAGATAATAATTAACCATACTAAAACTTATGATGCTTAATTAAACATCAAAGTAATTAATTTAGTTAATAATAAATTTTACTTAAGCAATATTCCAAATTTTACAACTACTCAAAACACTATTAAATTTAACATATTGATAGCATCATCATAATAATAATAGCTCATTGATATATTGCCAAGACAAACACATAGGCATAACTTAAACAAAACTTTACAATACTCACAACACATGATGACCAACAACATGAGGTGAGGACCAAGCGTCACATCGTGACACATAACCACAACAAAAGACTGGGACTGACCTAGCGGAATAAACCTCTTGGTATCTCCCATCATTGATATCCATTGGTGCAAGAGCCTGCTCAAACCTACTATACCAGGTGGAGTCGAGGATCGGTACCTCCAGCCTGCATCAGAACAATAGGTTGAATATGATCAAATGCATATATGTCTACACACACGGAGTCAGAGAATCACGGTGTAGTAGGGTGCTCGAAGCAAGTAGTACTACATCGTCCCTACTCTTGCACAAGACTATAACCACTATATTTGAATTCAGATATCAATAGATCGAATAAAACATGCTAATGTTAAACCATTACTAATCATGTCAAACTCATCATAACTGGATTAATAATAATGTCATCATAAACTCATAACACATGTCTAAACTATATCAGTCGAACATAGTGCATCAAGATCAAAATAAACATAAACCGTAACCTACTAATCCAAATGTCTTAGAACTGTATAAATACAATGAAAGACTAGAAACTGTCTCTGAACTGAGAGAGAGAAATGTGAAACTAGCAACTATCACAAGCCAAAATATGAGGGGGCATTACAAGTTATACTGATGCAAAACATATTCCTAGATAGTTTGTAGTAGGAGAAAAAGTTCTTTTGCAGGTAAAACCATGGAAAAGCTCAATAAAATTTGGGAAAGCCTCTAAGTTAGCCCCAAGATACGTGGAACCTTTTGAAGTTCTAGAAATTATGAATCTTGTGGCATATAGAATTGCTCTACCCCCAACTCTCACTAGAATTCATAATGTATTTCATGTTCCTATCTCAAGAAATATTATGCAGACTCTAAACATATGATTGATTGGAAATCATTGCAGGTATGGGACCCTAGGGTGATCACAATAGAGCCACTTTGAGTACTCGAGATACGTAAGATGCACTTACGTAATCAACAGGTGGTACAATGTAAGGTCCAATGGGACCAATATTTAGAAGAGAATGCCACTTGGGAAGATTATGATGAGATTCATCAAAAGTTTCCTTATTTATTCCCAAACAATTAAGACTTATATGAGACTATGTTGTTAAATTTTGATAAATATTAATAAATAATCATCAAGGATGATGATTCTTAAGGGGAAGAATATGTTACATCCCCTTCTTCTGAACAATTAAATGTTGGTTATGTTGTTCATTGTGTATAACTACTTTCATGTGAATATGAAATTTATTCGTTGGATAATGTGTATAATAAAGTGACAATGATTTTCTTTTATATACAAATATTTTTCACTTATATGTGAGAATGAATGTATGCATGGATATAATATATATATTAATATTCATATCAAGGAAATGATTTAACCTCCATTAATTGTCAAAGTGTTTGAAGGATAAATCAATTGACTAGGAAAAAGGGATATCAACAAGGAGAGGTGTGGTTACGAGAATCGAAAAACAACAATATTGCCTAAGTCTAAGTCTTGACAACTATATCATCATAGCCTTGGCCAAGGCACATACATATACATATATATTTCAAGTCAGTAAGAATTATTTTCCTTATGTATATTAAATAAAATATATTTCGCTCACCTCATGAGGAGCGCTTGGTGGTGTGTGAGCTAGAGTCTTGATGTGTAACTTCTCCACTCCACCTGCATGCAAGAAGGAAATGTTCCTTCTTTCATGCGGACAGGGGAAGGGGGGGATGCCTATATTTGTTGGCATTCATCCTTTTCATCATCATTCTTTACCCAATCTTTTGAAGTAGCATTTGCACACTCTTTCCAAAAGCATTTGCATGATTAGTAAGCTATTCTATGAACATTGACTTGCATTCTTTTGAGTGTCCTCATCACCACAACTCATAAATTTGAACCATCTAATTCTTGTATGTGAGCTACATTTATTTTCTTACTCTGTCACAAGTAAAAATCAATATCAAAGGAGCGGTTGTATGAACCAGTCCATCAATCAAGATTTGTCTTTACAGTCGCATATTCCTCTGCCTCAACTTGTAAAAGTTTTTTTAGGAAAGACAATAGTTCCTTTCATTATACTATAGTTCATCATGCAATGGATAGAAATACATTATTTTGGATAGCTGTAGCTGACCAAGATTACCAATTAGTTCTGTCATTCTATATTTTCTATTATGTGATTCATGAATGATCTCCTGAATCCATATGTGTCTTTCAAATACCAAATCTTATGAATCTATAGAAGTATTCTTCTTTATACCTATATATTTATATCTATATATATACTTACATTTACTTATATATTTATAGTCTCATTAAGAAATTTGACTTTTGTCACTAAGTTAAAGGATACCTTTTTGTCTAAATGTTCTTATGTCATATCTCTTATGAATATGTAAGTATGTCAATTGGATTATACATGATTTTCATCCAAACATGTAACCAAAAAGAAACATATGAAATAATGTCAATGTCGAGCAAGGGTGAATGCTGATGACACAATAGTGTCAGATAATTATTAGAAATCATTCGCCGGGGTTACAATGGAGTATAGGCATCTCTCACCTATCAAGTACCAGATATACCACTGGTCAGAGTGATCTTTCCAGTTAGAAGGTACCTTTAGGGAAAAGATCAATCAAGTGGTATAGGTTCTTGACACCTGGCTTAGAGGCATATTGTTGTTATTAGATTCTTCGATAATCACCCTCGTGAAGGGTCAGGTTTCTTCAGTTGAAGAAGCACGGGAAGCTAGTTGGTCTTGGTTGGGTGGATAAAGCCCTTGTTGATATTCCTTTTTTTCAGAATCCAAAGGAGGATCTTATAAACAAATCAACAGGAAACTATTCAAATTGTACTTTTCTTAATCTCTCTTCCTATCTTAATATTTGAATTTTATTGGAGAAAGTTAATCAAAAGTTAGTTAGTTTATTCTTGGTTATATGTATTATGTTAGAAAAGATTATTTCAACTAAAAATGAAAGTTAGTTGAAATTTGAATTATGTTTTATTCGACACTATTTTCATAATAATTAGTTAATCTTTCCACTGAAATTCTATTGTAAGATGTAAGTTTATAATTTTGTTAGATTAGAGTGGGTGTTACACAAAGGCAAACCTTTAGATTTTTTACTTAATGGAACTGTCCACAATACTCCAAACCTACTCCTAGAATTTTAAAGATATGTATTTTTATGATTCCTTGAACATTCTGATTTGCTAAAGGTGAATAAAATCCTTAAAACACCAAACAAGCAACTACATCTATAAAAGTCACAACTTATGCATAGATTTCAAATGATTTTCTTTGTTGTACTAATTCCATTATTTTCTAATGTCGTAGCCTACTCCTGTTTATCCAAAATCAAAATGAAGATCCCCACAAACGGTACACAACCAAAACACAAACACAAAACAACAAAACAAACAAACCAAAATTGAAAACCAAAACAAACAGGAGACTATACAATATCCATAATAAAATACACAATAGGACTTAGCACAACACCTTTAAACCTGAAAGTAATGTTTGAGATATTGAGCATTAACAGGTAATGGAATATCTTCACCAATTAAAGTTTTCAACCTGAATGTATTGTATCCTATGATTTCAGCAATCTGAAGTGGACCCATCAACAACTTATCAAATTTTTCATGGTTTCCATCTTTTCATGTGCTTTATCCTAGCATAAAACTAAGTTTGAGATTCTAAAACTTTTGACTCTAGCTCTTTTATCAAACTGTCATTTCACAACTACTTGATGTTTTGTAAACTTATCTATGGCTTGATTCCTTTTCTCATCTAGATGTAGTAATTGAACTAACCTAGCCTCTCTCTAATCATCAAAACCCAAGTATTCATTAGCAAATTTCTAGGCTGGTATCCTCAAATTAATAGGCAAAATTGCATCTGTACCATATACCAAATGATATGATGAATTTCCCAATGTTGCCTTAACTTTTGTTCTATCAACCCACAAAGCATATTTTAATAATGTATTCCATTCCCTAGGGTTTTTAGCAATCAATTTTTTAATGATATTTAACAAAATTTTGTTAGTGGGTTCTACTAAACCATTTCCCTATGGATAATAGTTCAATGAAAAATTTAAGACAATACCATATTCAACACCCAATTTGAAAATTTTAAATAAGAAAATGCAGGGCCATTGTCACATACCAGTGAGTAACGTACTTTGAATCTTGTTATGATATTTTTCTACAGAAATTTAATGAACATCTTTGTGGTAGAAAACTTACAGCAAGTTGCTTATGTCCATCTGGTGTAGTAGTTTATTACTGTCAAGATAAACTTGTGTCTAGCAGAAGATGACAGATTAATGATTCCAATGAAGTCTAGTCCCCACTATGCAAACAGTCTAGTTTCTATCATATGCTGCAATGGATGAGTCATATTTATTCCCTTATTAGTAGTGGTTTGACATACGTGGCAGCATTTGATGTGTTCTTTAGTGTCTTTGAACATGGTAGGCTATTAATATCCTACCCTCAAGATTTTATGTATAGTAGCTAAATGAGACCCATGGGTTGTCCCATATTTATCATGCAATTCCAACATTAGTTTATTAGCCTGTTCTCTATTCAAACATCTTAGGTATATTCCCTCATGATTCTTTTTGAATAGAATACCTCCTTGGATCATGTATTTCTAGGATTTTAATCATAATGCCCTTCTCTATGAAGACTTATGTGGCTAGGATATTTTCCTGATATTACGAATGAATTAAGATCATCATACCATCTCTTTGTGGCATTTGTATGCATAACATATTGTTGATGAACAATCTTAGGGTCTGTATTCGCTATGGTCTACACTAGAGCTTGGCCTCAGACTAATTTCATTGGAATGATTTCAAAATCAAATTCTTGCAACATTGTGATCCATTTAGCTCTTTTGTCTCCTAGCTTGTTTTGCATTAACAACATCTTTGTTGCAAGTATGAGGTAAACCAGTGTTGTCATTGATGTCAACATACTCATATTGCTTTGACAAGAAGGATTCAATGAGCAGTGTGCTGAGGATATTGAGAAAATTAGCCTCAGTCAGGAACAGTAAAGAACAGTGATGAGAAGAAGGCAAATGTACTGTATAGGATACGAACCAGAGGATGCAGATTAAAGGGTTTGTAGATATGAGTCTTGAGATGCTTCAGTTAAGATTTCAGAGGTCCGCATGAAGATCTGAAGGAGTTGTGGCTGTCGGTGTAGAACCGGTTCCGGCAAGTATTCAGAGGTGACAGAGGATCACAAAAAGGTCCGGTGAGGTCTGGAATTGTATTATCCTAATCTGTGGATTGGAAGGAGTGTTTGGGATGTCCTTGTGATGTGTCATCCTGATTTGTGTATGATTTGGAGGTCCGGAAGTACCTTTTACATTATGACAGTGGCGACAGACTGTGTTCTTGAAGTTCCAGATGAGGAAGACAAGAGATTCCAGTAAGTAGAGGAAGTGCAGATGTATCCAGTCATTCAGGCAGGCTTGTGAAGGTTCTTGGATCATGTTGAGGTTGTGTTGTTGGTCCGCATTGATAGTAGAGCCCGGAATTGAAGTTATTCTTCCGGATGAAGTTCTTGCTCTGTTTAGCTGACCGGATGAGTTGTTCATCCTGCGAATGTTCTTGTGGTGGCCGACCGGATGTGTTATTCATCTTGCGGATACTCTTATGGTTGTTTGCCGACTTAGATGTTTGTTCCTAAGTCGATGTCTTGTATAAATAACAGTTTGTGAGTTCATTTCGAAGTGTGGATTGTGTGGATGAGTGTGGGATAGCGAAGAGAGGTGCGAAAGATAAAGCAGAGGTTTTGGGCTTAAATGGAACTGATCCAGACATAGTAGAGATGTCATTCTGCAGTTCAAGATTGTGATTTTTATCACTTTGTAGACAGTGTGTCTCCTTGTAGGCAGTGGGCCTCTTTGTGAGCAGTGTGCTCAGGCAGTGAGCCCTAATTGGCATGTACCATTCATTCTTCTTTATTCTTCTAACAGAGAATAATTCTTGGGTTAATCACCCTGTGGTTTTTCCCTTAACCGGGTTTTCCACGTCAAAATCTTGTTGTTCAATGTGTTGATGTTCATCTGCTCTGAGTTTATGCATTATGCTTTCATAGATGGTTAATTGATATGCTGTTAACTAACAAAGAACAATCAAGTGTTTAAAGTAAGAGCAAGTTTCATACAACTGATTCACCCCCCCCTCTCAGTTGTATGCCCTAGATCCAACAATTGGTATCAGAGCCACATTCCTCTGAAAGGAGCTTAACCGCTTGAGGAGATCCAGGATGTCGTCATACAAGAAGGATAGTCCGAAGTTTGATGGAACCAACTTCACTCTCTGGAAAGGTCGCATGAAGTGTCACTTGGAATGTATGGGAAAAGCATACTTGGCTATGGTCTCAAAACCATATGTACCTCCACAAGGTGGTCCGACAACTCTGAATGAGATTACAGATGCTGAAAATAATCTGCGGACCAAGGAAGCCCTACTAAGCGCATTGAATGATTCAGATCTCTCAAATGTTATTGACCTACCAACTGCATATGAGATCCTGACTAAACTGGAACTTCTGTATGAAGGAGATGAGTTTGTCAAAAGTGCAAGGTTGCAAAGTCTGAAAGGGAAATTTGAAAGATTGAAGATGAGTGGTGCAGAGGCACCTACCTGACAGCTGGTCTTGATAAGGCAGTTAGTTTGTTATAGGTTTTGTTTATGTTTTCAAGAAGGTCTGTTAAGACCAAATGCATGTAATAAGGTCATGCTGATCATGATAAGATCATGTTGACCATGCTTTTGCTATTTTTAGGAAGTTTGTTAGTACAGCTGTCATGATGTATGATCGGTTGGACCTCCCAGCCGCCTGGAGAGTTCCCAGCCGCTTGGAGAGAGTTCCCAGCTGCTTGGAGTTGGGTCAGTAGTACTCGTAGGCAAGTCTATTTAAGCATGAGATCGGCTGATATTGCATATACAGATAGATATCATCGATCGAGCTAGGGTACCGAGAGTGAGGCAGAGAGAGAGTCTGATCATATTGTATTGCATCTTTGAAGTCAATAAAGATCCTGTTTTCATTTTCCTGTTTGATCTCCTTTGTGTAATCGATCTGCTGGTTTGAGTGGATTCATGGATTTACTGATCCATTCCACCGGTTGATCCGTCTGATCGGTGGAATGGTCCTGTACAGTAGGTTAGGTTGTAGGTTGTTTTCTGTTTGCATGCAGGTGAGTAGGATCGCGACTGAAAGGTGTTGAGAAGCCTAGCATCCTCATGTGCTAGGTCAAGCTGTTAAGTTTGAGTGTGAAGATCACCCTGTGAGTGGATCGGTTCGTACCTGGAGGATCGGCGAAGTGAAATTTCGCTAAGTGAGGAAGTTCGTCAAAACGGCATCATCAGGATATCTTGGTGAATATCCTGCAGTCAGGTCGGACATCGTCATCCGGATAAGTGGAGGAGAGCATGATGTTTTCGAGTGCCTGAAGTGTAAGTGTGTCAGGGTGATCGTCATCAGGAGGGCCGAGGAGGAGCGTATCGACATCAGGTTGAAGATCGGGTTGATCAAGTTGATCGTGGGCCGAAAAAAAACTAAGTTTGGCCAACAGCAGGATATGACGTCATCATCATCATGATATATGTCATCAGGACATTTCGGAGCAGCAGGATATTGAGGAGTTGCGGGTGATGTCATCGTCATCAGGATCTACGTCATCAGGATATCGGGTGACATCAGCATCGAGTGAACGGTGCGAGGAGTTAAGGTTTTGTCATCATCAGGATAAATGGAAGGAACCGGATGTTCTTTATCCTGTTGATTATCATGATGTTGAATATCATGATGCTGTTGCTTGTGTCGTCGGCTATCGGAGCATCGAAGGGAAGGTGCTGAAGGTCGTCATCAGGATATTTGGAGCAACCGGATATTTGGATATCCTGCTGACGAAGGTGATGTTAAATATCATGATGATGTCGCTAGTTTTTGGCGCCTGATGAATAGTGCAACCGGAGGATGTTTGCGCCCGTTGAACATCATGATGATGTTGAAGGTAGTGAAGATGGAAGTTGTCGCTGAAGTGAACAGTGGACGTCAGGAGGATGTTCGCATTGGTCGAACATGATGATGCTGTCGATGATCGAGTAAGGTGATGCTGTTGACAAGCGAAAGTGCGAAGGCTTGTCTACAGGAGGATATCGGTCGGCAGGTGAAATATGATGATGATGCTGACAGTGAAGTCAAATATGATGATGATGAGGATGAATATGGTGATGATGATGGTCTACAGACATCCATGCTGTATTGTAAGGTTATAGTGTGGATGCCTCTGCATCAATGAGAGATGATGAAAACATCACTACCTTTATGCCAAGAGTGAATGAGCTGGTATGTGGAATTAGAAATGCTGGTGGAACTCTAGATGAAAATGAGATTGTCTGCAAAATCCTAAGATCCCTTCCTGCTGCCTACAAAATCAAGGTTGCTGCCATTGATGAGTTCAGAGCCCACACAACTATCACAAGAGAACAACTGGCTGGCAAACTAGCTGCATTTGAAATGACCGAGTTTGGAGATGATCCTCCCAAGACTGAATCTGCTTTCAAAGCCAGTGCCTATGTGAAAGGCAAACAGAGATTTGATCCGGGAGAAAACTCATCAAGGAAAATGTCATGGTATGATCAAGCAAGAAGAGACATGGAAGAAGAAGAAGCAGAAACAGCTCAACTTGAAGCCCTCATTGCAAAGAGACTGCCAAGAGGATCCGGTAAGTATGAAGGAAAACTACCCTTTAAGTGTTTCAACTGCAATAAGATTGGTCATTTTGCTTCAAGATGTCCGGAAAGATCTGCAAGGTCTAATACTAACAGACAAAGGTTTCAAAAGAATTGCTATTATGTTCATGAAGAAGATGACAATGAAGGAGTAACAGATGATGAACCAGAACTAGGAAGCAAATCCAGAAATGAGTGGGTGTTTATTGCCATCAAGGAAGAAGATTCAATACCCTCTGAATCTGTCAATCACAAAGTTGTTGAAAAAGCTTTGGCTGCTCAAGTGGAAGAAAAGGATGATTGGGTTATTGACAGTGGATGTTCTCACCATATGACTGGTGACAAGAATAAGTTCTTAGATTTGGAAAGGTATGAAGGAGGAATGGTAAAGTTTGGTGACAATTCAGCTGGTAGAATCAGAGGCAGGGGAACTATTTCCTTTGATGAAAAGAGCAAAACAGGTAACGTACTATATGTTGAAGGATTGAAGCACAATCTTCTCAGTGTTGGTCAGTTAGTGGACAAAGGCTATGATCTCCGGTTCAAGAATGGAAAATGCAGAATCTTTACAAGCTCCGGAACTGAAATTGCATCCGGTACTCAGACAAAAGGTAATATCTTTCATCTGGTTGGTTCAAATAAAAGTTGTTTGTTTGTTCAAATTGATCAGAGTTGGTTATGGCATAGAAGAATGTGTCATGTAAATTTTGATAACATCATCAAGATAAGCAATACTCAGGCTGTGAGAGATCTTCCAAAATTGATGAAACCTACAAATAGTTTGTGCAAAGAATGTCAGCTAGGTAAACAAAGCAGAGTCTCTTTCAAAAGCCAAGATTAGTCTTCTACCGGATTGTTGGAATTAGTACATACTGATCTCTGTGGTCCGACAAGAATCAAGAGTCTGCAAGGTGATAGATATTTCATGTTGTTAATTGATGATCATTCCCGGATGATGTGGGTTACCTTTCTAAAAGAAAAATCAGAAGCATTTGAGAAGTTTAAAATCTTCAAAGCGATGGTAGAGAATCAAACCGGATTGAAACTAAAGTGTCTAAGGTCTGATAGAGGTGGTGAATTTACAACTGGTGAGTTCATTGACTTTTGTGAGAAGCAGGGTATAAGGAGACAGTTGTCTGCTCCTAGGACTCCACAGCAGAATGGAGTAGTTGAGAGAAAGAACCAGACCATCCAGGAAGCTGCCAGGACAATGATGTTGGAAGCAAATGTTCTTCAAATGTTTTGGAAAGAAGCTATCAGCATTGCAGTCTACACTCTCAATCGAGTTCAAATCAGAAACAACACCAGTAAGACCCCCTATGAACTCTGGTTTGGCATCACTCCTACTGTGAAATATTTCAGAGTATTTGGTAGCAAGTGTTATATTAAAAGAGATGAAGATCTAGGAAAGTTTGATGCTAGAAGTGATGAAGGAATTTTCTTGGGTTACTCCACTCAAAGCAAAGCATACTGGTGTTACAATAAGAGATTGAGGAAGATGATAGAAAGCACCAATGTGAAAGTTGATGAAGGAATTGAGAAGCCTTCAAGATTTTATGAGTTTGATGAAGATGACCAAGACAGTGTTCAAGGAACTCAATCCTCTCCGGTAAGACAGAGTCAGCCTGATCCGGTAAATCAGGAAGAAGAGATAGGTTTGAATGAGCCTGATCAAGAAGCAGTAGTGCAGGATACTCCCAAAATTCCAAGATATGTAAGGCTGAACCACTCTGAAGATCAGATCATAGGTGACAGAAGCAAAGGTGTACAAACTAGAAGGAATGTTGCTCAAAATCAGGATGAATGTTGTCTGATTTCAAAGATTGAACCTAAAACAATAAATGAAGCCTGCAATGATGAAAATTGGACCAAAGCAATGGAAGATGAATTGATGCAAATTGAGAAAAATCATACTTGGGATCTTGTTCCCAGACCTAGAGACTGGAATGTAATTGGAACCAAGTGGGTCTTCCGGAACAAACTAAATGAAGCTGGTGAAGTAATCAGAAACAAAGCTAGATTGGTCTGCAAAGGCTACTCTCAAATAGAAGGAATTGACTTTGAAGAGACTTTTGCTCCGGTGGCAAGAATTGAAGTAGTCAGATTACTTCTTACATTTGCTGCCTTCAAAGACTTCAAGGTATATCAGATGGATGTCAAGTCTGCCTTCCTAAATGGTGATCTGGAAGAAGAAGTCTACATTGAACAACCAGATGGATTTCAATTGTCTGATAATAATGATATGGTCTGCAAGTTGAAGAAAGCTTTGTATGGATTGAAGCAAGCCCCAAGAGCATGGTATGAAAGGTTGGATAAGCATCTTGTGCAGATTGGATTCAACAAAGGTACTGCTGACAGTAACTTATATTTCAAAATTGATCATGAAAACATTTTGATTGTTGAAGTGTTTGTGGATGATATCATTTTTGGAGGAAGAGATAGTATGTGCAAAACTTTTGCAAATTAGATGAAAAGTGAGTTTGAAATGTCTATGCTTGGTGAAATGAATTTCTTCTTGGGTCTGCAAATTACTCAAACAAAAGAAGGGATCTTCATTTCTCAGACCAAATATGTGAAAGAATTGTTAAGGAAATTTGGTATGGAAGACTCAAAGCCAATGAACACTCCTATGGCAACCAGATGTAAGTTAAGCAAAGATGATGATTCTCCAAAGGCAGATCAGACAAAGTATAGATCAATGATTGGTGGATTGTTGTATCTCACTCAAACTAGACCAGATATAATGCAGGTTGTTGGTCTTGTGGCAAGATTCCAGGCTGATCCTAGAGAATCTCATGTTATGGCAATCAAAAGAATTTTTAGGTACTTGAAAGGAACAGTTGAGTATGGTCTATGGTACCCTAGAGATCCGGATTTCTCTCTTCATGCTTACACAGATGTAGATTGGGCAGGAGATGTGGATGACCAGAAGAGCACTAGTGGTGGAGCATTCTTTTTGGGGAAGAGATTGGTTTCTTGGTTAAGCAAGAAACAAGATGCAATATCTCTGTCTACAACTGAAGCAGAATACATTGCAGCAGCAGGTAGTTGCACTCAAATCTTATGGATGAAGCAGATGCTAAGAGACATTAAAGTTGAATATGAGGAGCCTATCAGAATTTTCTGTGATAATTCAAGTGCAATTAATATTTCTAAGAATCCGGTATTGCATTCTAAGACTAAGCACATATCTATCAAGTTTCACTTCTTGAGAGAACAAGTGAACAAGGAAGAAGTCAGATTGGAGTATGTTCCCTCCAAGGATCAGATTGCAGATATCTTTACTAAACCTCTTCCCAAGGACTCTTTTGAATATCTCCAGGAGAAGTTAGGGGTCATGGCCCCTCCGGTGATGAACTAGGATGCACTGATGTGCATCAGTCCGGTGGATATCACATTCATATCTTGTGATCCGGATTGATGATGGGAAGCTACAACTAAGGGGGAGCAGCTGGTATGATTCTGATGTATGAGAATTGCAAGTATGAGCCCTTTGCCATTGATGTCAAAGGGGGAGAGAAGACATGTGAAAAACAAGTGGCTGATGATCAAAGGGGGACCAGTAAATGAGGAGAAGACATGTTGCTGATAGGGGGAGCTGTGACAGAAAGGAGAAGTTCTTGTCTTGATGGTTTTTCACATCATATGTTGCCATCAATGACAAAGGGGGAGATTGTTGCAAGTATGAGGTAAACCAATGTTGTCATTGATGTCAACATACTCATATTGCTTTGACAAGAAGGATTCAATGAGCAGTGTGCTGAGGATATTGAGAAAATTAGCCTCAGTCAGGAACAGTAAAGAACAGTGATGAGAAGAAGGCAAATGTACTGTATAGGATGCGAACCGGAGGATGCAGATTAAAGGGTTTGTAGATATGAGTCTTGAGATGCTTCAGTTAAGATTTCAGAGGTCCGCATGAAGATCTGAAGGAGTTGTGGCTGTCGGTGTAGAACCGGTTCCGGCAAGTATTCAGAGGTGACAGAGGATCACAAAAAGGTCCGGTGAGGTCCGGAATTGTATTATCCTAATCTGCGGATTGGAAGGAGTGTTTGGAATGTCCTTGTGATGTGTCATCCTGATTTGTGTATGATTTGGAGTTCCGGAAGTACCTTTTACATTATGACAGTGGCGACAGACTGTGTTCTTGAAGTTCTGGATGAGGAAGACAAGAGATTCCAGTAAGTAGAGGAAGTGCGGATGTATCCAGTCATTCAGGCAGGCTTGTGAAGGTTCTTGGATCATGTTGAGGTTGTGTTGTTGGTCTGCATTGATAGTAGAGCCCGGAATTGAAGTTATTCTTCCAGATGAAGTTCTTGCTTTGTTTAGCCGACCGGATGAGTTGTTCATCCTGCGAATGTTCTTGTGGTGGCTGACCGGATGTGTTATTCATCTTGCGGATACTCTTATGGTTGTTTGCCGACTTAGATGTTTGTTCCTAAGTCAATGTCTTGTATAAATAATGGTTTGTGAGTTCATTTCGAAGTGTGGATTGTGTGGATGAGTGTGGGATAGTGAAGAGAGGTGCGAAAGATAGAGCAGAGGTTTTGGGCTTAAATGGAACTGATCCGGACATAGTAGAGATGTCATTCTCCAGTTCAAGATTGTGATTTTTATCACTTTGTAGACAGTGTGTCTCCTTGTAGGCAGTGGGCCTCTTTGTGAGCAGTGTGCTTGGGTAGTGAGCCCTAATTGGCATGTGCCATTCATTCTTCTTTATTCTTCTAACAGAGAATAATTCTTGGGTTAATCACCCCGTGGTTTTTCCCTTAACCGGGTTTTCCACGTCAAAATCTTGGTGTTTAATGTGTTGATGTTCATCTGCTCTGAGTTTATGCATTATGCTTTCATAGATGGTTAATTGATATGCTGTTAACTAACAAAGAACAATCAAGTGTTTAAAGTAAGAGCAAGTTTCATACAACTGATTCACCCCCCCTCTCAGTTGTATGCCCTAGATCCAACAATCTTTACTACAGCATCAGGGACAATAGCCTTAACTTGACTCCTTAAGATGTAATGCCTGAACTTCTTTACTTCCTTGATTAGGGAAAAAGACTGCCTTTCAATATTCAAGTATTTAAACTCTACACCTTTAATGGGAGCACTCATAAATGCTATGGGTTTTTCCTCATTCTCCTCACCCTTTTATGTTAAAGTTGTTGCACATGATTATTCAGATGCAAAAGAATATATGTAAAATGGCTTTGTATAATCTAGACTTGTTATCCCAAGAGCATTGGCAATAGCTTCCTTAATATCTTTGAACGCTGCTCAAGCCACTAGTGTCCATTCTATCTGAGCGTCCTTCTTGAGCATAGCATTCAAGGGTTGTACTATCTCAACAAAACCAGTGATAAATTTCCTCACGAAGTTTATCTTACTAAAAAATGACTTCAATTCTTTCTTACTGGTAGACAACTATATTTTGTTAATCCCTTCCACTCTATCTGGATTAATGGAAATGCCATTCTCAGATATAATATGTCTGAGCAATTTTCCCTTTGTCACCCCAAAGACACATTTATTTGGGTTCAAATATATACCATACTTTTCTCACCTCTGCAATACATTTCTCAAATCATTTGCATGGTTAGACTTATCCTTAGAGAAAAACTATTAAATCATCCATATAAATCACAATACATTTTCCTGTTAATCCATGAAAAACAATATCGATGGCTCTTTGGAAAGTAGCACCTGCATTGATTAAACCAAACATCATTCTTCTATAGGCATAATTACACCATTTACATGTGAATGTGGTCTTTAACCTATCTTTCTTATCTACCAGAACTTGGTTATAACTAGAAAACCCATCTAGGAAAGACATCATCTTAGTACCATTAACTACCTATAAAACTTCATCTAAAGGAGGTAAGGGATAATTATCTTTCTCAGATGCCCTATTAAGATTTCTAAATTTGACACATAGACTAATGTCTCCATTATTCTTTCTGACAGGCACTAGGTTAGTTACCCAAGTAGAATGTCTCACTTGAAAAAGTATCCTTGCAGATAAAAATTTCTTGACTTCTTCAAACATCAAGGGTTCTAGTATGGCATTTGCTGGCCTTTGTTTCTATCTATATGGTTTAACTCCTAGCCTTAATGGAATCACATGAGTTATGATAGATGTATCATATGTTTTAAGGTCCTCATAAGTCCACACAATCACATGTCTATATTTTTTTAATACAGAAATTATATTGTCTCTTAACTCTGGGGAACAAGTCTTACCAATTAACATATTTTGAGGCTCCTTGTCAGTGCCTAAGTTAAAAGGGTCGCACTTACCTCTATCTATTTTAGGAAGGCTTCTTTGTCTAACCACTCCATCAAAGTCAAAGATTTTCTCTAATTCAATAACTCTTTTTGGCAAAGAATTACTTTTCAAGTCCACAACATCCTCCTAATCCCAAGATACGTCTAGTCTATCCTATTCATCTATGATCTATGTTTCAAAAACATCATGACTAGTTATAAAATATAGGATATGCTGGTCACCTTCAAATACTTGAAAATTTGTTGCATTATCGGGTGTACTTGGAATAGACACTACTTCTACTGTGAATTTCTTCAATCCTAACAAAGTTAATGGTTCAAGGGTACTGGCTACAATTGCTAAGGCATCTAAACATTGATTTAACTCCTTGGGAATATGTATGATATTAAAAGCATCAAAAGATTCAATCAATTCCCATATTCTATACCTATAACCCATCATTTTCCTGAAATTGTAGGCATACAACTTTCTAACTTGCCTAACTACTAACTTAGAATCAGATTCAACTTGAAGGATCTTCACTTTCTTCTTTATGGCTATTATCAATCTATGTAATAATGCTTCATACTTGGCCACATTGTTAGTACAAAGAAACTATAATCTATAAGCTAGCAAAAATGACTTGCCATCAAGATCTATAAGTTCTATTTCTACCCCTGCTCCTTGTTTGGATTTTGATCCATCGCATTTTAAAATCCACATATTTTTGCTCTTTACTGGATTTTTGACTTTTACAGGAAGCACTTTTTTTACCTCAAGCCTAGTAGGAGTATACATGTTCTTGTGCATTTTCATTTGACTTATAGGTATTTTGACATTGTCTATAGGTTTATATGAGGTTTGATATTAATCTATTGCGAACCTTACACAATTGTTTGAACCCTTTGGTATGAAACCAACATTCTTATGCCACAATGATTTATGACTATCAATTTAATATGTTCACTCTTTTGATTCTCACTTTGTACTATGTACTTTCTATATTGACACTTAATTATGTCTCTACATATCTCACAGTTTTCTTCAGAATGTGTAGTTTTATGAGCTCTGCACCATCCTTTACATAAAACATCCCAAATACAAGTTCCTTGCTGAATGCATTTTTGAATTTTCTCATTCATTATTCGATTAAACATATTAATAGTATTTTCTTCGTCTTTGGTAGAATCACGATCAAACTCCACCAGCACATTTGTCCCTTTACTAACAGGCTTTTCTTCAAAATTGGAAACCAAGATTTCTTCTATCTAGACTCCCCTAATGGAAACTATATACACAGTTGGTTCAATTGTAACATACAATATTTCATTTGTTCTATTGTTCTCAATTATCATATGCTTCATCTTTGGTTCTTCCTCTATCCTAGTCTGATTAGGAATACCTCTCCATGGTAGCCACATATGTGAGAAGTTTGTCACCATATATCCATTTAGATTCTTAGACCAATCTCTACTCAACAACATACCATAGTTAACTAGAATGTCTACAACTTGAATGTCAATATACTTGTTCACCCTAGGATTAGAAGCTAATTGCATTTGAATATGCATCAACTCTCCTACCACATTAACCTTAGATTTATCTAGTTGAGTTACAACCTTGGTTGACTTTGTAGGTGTGAGTCCTAAAGTTTTACTATTCCTAGTGGCATGACATTAGTTGAAGCTCAATAATCTACCATGCAATTAGGTAAGTTCTATCCAAAAATTCTCAAGGTTAACAGAAAAGGAGGAGATTCCTTCTTCTCTGTATACATTACTACATTAGTACTGGCAGTTTGCTCAACACTCTTTCTTTTATCCTTGGCTTGTATGTCTTTGCAATGGTTCTCCAAACCTACTAAATTCTTTCTAGGACCAGACTCATCTAATGATATCATGAATGTAGTGCTTACTCCTAGACTCCTCAATAACTCATATAAAGGTACATTGACTTTTATCTTCTTAATCTTTTCATCTAAGTAATTAATCAATTTAGAAGCTTCATTAGGCTTTGTTTTTCCTACCTAAACTTTTGCTGGTATTGAAGGACCAACGCCTTGATAATTGGCTTTAGGAGTTACTGGATTATTACTTGCATGCTGATCAGGTGGTGTAATGAGGTTATTTGGAGGTGTGGAACTCATAAAAGGACCTCCAAGTTTGCTATTGTTTCTCAAATTGTAGGTATGATTCCTTTGGGAGTGTTGAAATTCCCTAACCTCATCTAGCTCACATAGCACTTCATTCTTAGTTTCAAAGGGAAACTGGAAGGTTTTTAACATTAGAGCTAATTCCAGATATAAACTTTCACAACAATATGGCTCATCCTCCTCTATATGATTTTCTTCTTCTGTTATTGATAATGTAAAACTCTCTAAGACAATGGCTGACTCGTATCTTGAAGGCACTATTTCATTTCCTTTAGGAATTAGAAACTCAGATCTAGGGGTTTGTACTTCTACAATGAAGATTATGGCTGCCAAGTGAAACTGTGGAGAATCAAGTTCAGTACGCACACTAGTATTATGAGTTCTGCACCAATTCTTAATTGCTACACCTGTCCTTGGTTTTGAGTCTCATTTTGGTTATGGTTCTGATTCTACTTCTGATATTGAGGATTTCTACCATAAAAATTATCATTCCTCAATTGAGTCATTTCAATTGTTAACCTTCTTAGGTGAGCAATAATTTCTTTTAACTCATTCATGTCCTCTTGTGCCCTAGCTACAAATGCATCCTAGGGTGGTTGAAAAAATGACTAGCCATTGACTTGGTTGTTATTGGCAACACCACTTGTGTATGGAACTATAGGATGAGTAGGAACAGGGTTATACACTGGCGCCTGAGTAGGTGCTGAATTGAACATTAGAGTATGGTGCATTAAAGCACCATTCACCTATTGCATCTGATTGGGAACTGTTACATTTCCTAGACTCACTAAGGGACCATAAGTTGTATGTCTCATTTCTTGATTGATTTTCACTGCTTCTTTATAAGCTTTTGACATGGTATCTATAGTAGGAAGTTGTCTCTTGACAAACATTGTAGTAAGTGGATCTAAACTAGCATAATCCATTACTAGTATTGCCTGAGTAGTTACAATATGACAATCGACTAACCTTGAATACACTTTCTAGAAATGGTCATTAAAGTTGTTTATAATTTCTCCTTCACCTCTCTTGATTTATGCTAGCTTATGATAGAAAGATGATGGCTCTAGTAGACCTCTAAACCTATATCAGAATGCTTCCTCCATAAGTGCCTAGTTTGTAATGTGATTGTTAGGTAAATTCACATACCAATTGTAAGCCTATTCATTGAAAGTAAAAGGAAACAACCTACAAACTACATCCTCATGAGATAACCTTGTTCTAAAGAAAGTTTCTTTGAAAATCCCAATGTGATCCTCAGGATCTTGATGCAACTAATATTTAGGACAAATTTTGTCTAAATTTCTTGGGCATATCATTATATGCAACATTTAGAATATAGGTGAATTGACATTAAAGTACACTACAGTAGGACCTCTATGTGGGATTAAACCAAAATTTGGTTGATTCTGAAGATTCAAACCAAAATTCAATGGTCTAAATGCAGAAACGTTAGGACTTACTATGTTAGGTATAATCAAAGGTGATCTTGGACTTGGGGGAGTATTTGATGAACCTCCTACCTAAACTATTCTAGGACTTATGCTTAAATTATTCTTTATACCTTTCTGTCTTTTATCAAGCAATTGCGTGAAAATATCACCTTGATTTGACCTAGACCTAGTTGTTCAACCTATATTGTTAGCCAGTTTGCACAAAGTTCACCCTAAATCCTATCAATCCATCCTTGTAGCACCAAATAAATATTGATGAATGTTTTTATACATGCGCAACAGAGTTAGAATTCACAAAGGAACCTTAGCTATTGTCAGGTCAGGTCTTGACCATGTTAGATAGGTCAGCAGTTCATTGTGAAGCTACTTGTTCAAGGGGCCTTACTTGACTTAAGTGTTATGTGACAACTGGACTTGTTCAGTTCATGTAAATAACAACAAATTATATAGAAATGAGTGGTCCTTTGCATACATTTACTACTTTCTTACAAAGCTTTACATGAATTTCAATAAACATGCTCTGTATTTCTATTTTTTTATGACAACTGCTAAAGATCTTTGAAATTCACAATTATTTATCTGAATCAATAGAAATTCACTTATGATGACTGTGTGTATGCTAATTATTTAATCTTTTGAGGAAAAGATATAAAAAAGGTTGGAATTAAGAACAATGTTAAATAGGATAAAATGCTTTGCTCCACACGTATCATGAATATGCTAATCCTGAATCAATTCAATTTTAATTAAATCCACACATGCAAATCTTGAGCAATATCACAAATGTGCATATGGAATTGTAATTTTTAAAATATATACATACAAAATAAAACCTTAATCAGATAGCATTCTGGAATAGACATAGAAATTTGATGTTTGCATTTATTTCATATAAACAAAGTCACTTCAATTTTACAATGTATTTATGACTTCAAATGAATTAATCAACATAAACAACTCACAAATGCAGTTACAGATACATCAAGGAAGTAGGACATTCCACACATTCCTTCATGCAGACACAGGAAACCTCCTTTCTTCAGTATTGATGCTCAAAGTATTCATCAAGAATCACTTCCTTTTGCATTTAAAAGTAAAATTACTAAACTAAAGTCTTATGCTAATTGCTACAAATCCCTGTGTAATTATAATGCAAGTAGTAAGGGTCTTTATATAGGATAGACACCTTCCCTATAGTTACAAAACCCAATTAGTGGTTCATATTCAAATTCATAAGATCAATGGCAGAAATCTTTTCTAAACTGATCTTTCAAAATATCTCTTTAGAATATTCCTTTTGGCACAAAGGATGCCATTAAGATCTTTTAAAACATTTGATTTCCTTGACCAAGTATCAATACAATGAAAACATAACCAACTTTAACTCATAACCAACAAAGAAACAATAGCCTAATCACTATCATTGTCATCTTCTATCTGTATATCCTTATTCTTGTTGCTCATGTACTGTGTAAACTTTGTTGCTAGAGTGAATATAGAAGTACGATTGGTCCTTTGAGAAGTATCCCAAGTGTATTGTTGCATCTCAATGCTGGTCTTCAATGCTTGGGCTCTGCTCTACCTATCTTCTCTTCTCTTGTAATATTTCTTCATCTTGGTACTTAACTTCTTGATATTCTCCATTTCTTCTTCATCCAAATGATTCATAGGATCATCAATATAGGGCTGAAAGTTATCTCAGAATTCTTTTACAGTTGTATCTACATCAAATACCTGACTCTGATGGCATGGGCGCTTAAACAAATCCTCCACTATCTTTATGTTCTTTTTCAGTAACACTTGAATATTATTTTCCATTTCCTATATATTGGCCAACCATGGCCTTAATATCCCTTCCTCATACTTGAGCTCCATCTTCATTTCTGGTATTTGAAATACATCATGCATTGTTATAATAACTTCATTTACCAAGGCTTGAGTATGCCCTTCCAAAGCCTTGATCTTCTTTAGTTCATCTCTATTTTGTTTTATTCTCTTTTGGTATTTTTGCACAATGTGTGCACAATTATTCTGCTCTATCAATGTGACACTCCAATTGCTAATAGCAATTTTTATTACATCTTCTCCTTTCTGAATGAATGATTTCACAAAACTCTCTAGCATACTAGCCTCATGTTTTGTATTCTCTATTCCATCTACATGCTCTTTAGAAAGGATAGTTAGCTCATGAGCTAACTCTGGTATATTTTGCATGGGGTCAAATATCCCCTGGATAAGTTGCTCATATTGGGCAATTTGCCCTTTCAAACTCCTTGTTTTCTGTTGATCTTTTCTCAACCTACTGGTAGTAAACTCAGTCATTTCTTGCAGTTCTTCAATGTGTTGCTCCCTGTTTACATGACCTAGATCCATACTTATCACCTTGTATTCATCTGCACTTATTACTCCTTTCTCTTTACCTTCCTGTGGAATTGCTATTTGCACTACCCTTAAACCAGATGAATCTCTTTTTATGGCAGACATTGTTTGATCCTTTCTTCAACCTCTTTTCCTAGCTCCACTAGCTAACAAAGTTTTGATGTTGATAGGTGCCACTTCAACCATTGTATCTTGTCTTATTTCAGATTCCAACCAAGTTGGTACTTCTTTAATTGTATTTGTGGCTTCTTTATTGAATACTTCTTCCTTAGCTCCTTCTATGAGCTCTTCTTGTTGATGTTCTTTCTCTTGTTGTCATGGTGGTTGTTGTTGTTGAGGAACCTACAATTGTTGAGGTTGAACATTTTCTATATTCTTCTATTCCTCCTCATCTGGCACCTCAAGATTTAGACCTTCTTATGGGGTGTCTAATCCTTGATCATTTCTTTGTTCCTCCATGTCTAGATTTTATTCTCCCTCAACCTGATTCTTCAGTATCTCTTGGGCTGCTTCCTTGACCTCTTCCATGAGATCTCTTGGTACCATATTCTCAAAAGGATCAATGATTTTGATATTCTTCATTGCTTTCTTGGAGAGTAGAGCGGACTTAGATGTTTGTTTGTCTCCTTCTCTTCATCACTCATTTCAAGGCTATCATCTATGCCTTCACCTTCACCTTCTTGTTCCTCTTCCTCATCCTCTACATCTTCAATTTGATTCACATCTACTACTTCTATATTTTCTTTAGTAGATGGTTGGGTAGTAGATGTCTTGGCTGTCATCATTTCTTCTGCCATTTCTTGTTTCACTTTAGTGAACCCCTACAACTTCTCTTGTTGAGTTTGTTTTGCAGCCATAGTTGTCTCTAAAGGCATTTGTTTGGATGCTTGCAAAGGCACTACAAGTGTGGATGGTGATTGTGATATCACCTCTGCTTGTACTAGAGCTTGTGTTGTTGAAGAAGCTACAACCAATGAAGATGCTCCCTTTGTGGCAGACACAAATGTCCCTGCAGGTATAGCCACAGTTATTGCCAATGCATATGGATCCATCATTGTAGCTCCTTCTGTATTGGCCTATGCTATTTTGGCCTCCACCACTTGCCTTTTTCTTCTCAAAAAGTCATCAAAATCTTTCTCATTATCTTGAATCCTCTTCTTACCTTTCTTGTATGTAATTGCCACTCCTTTTGTTTTCAACTCTTCTATTCTTTCCTTAATCCACATGTCTGAGTACGCAAAAATTGATTTTGATACATTATCAATTGAAATATCTTCAGCTTCACTCTAATCTGGCTTAGTTAGAATTTCTTTGGTACTGTCATACCCTGTATGTAAGGTATTTTCATCATCATCTGTGATTTCTTGGGGTACTTTTATTCCCCCTAATGTCCTCATCTAATCAAGAGTCAATTGCTGATGAGATCTTTGCTTCACTTCTACCTCATTAGCACAATCTACCCAAATATCTTCAATATGAGGTTGATACTTGTATTTCTTATCTATGAAATTTTGAATCCTTTTGAAAGGATCAAAAGGTCTAATCAAATCAAACATTAGTAAACCATAATACAATAATTTGGGCTCTGATGTTTTGGCCACATCTTCATTGAAGCACTAATATTTACCATTAACAAAGGGGAATATGATGTTTCCCTTGTTACACTGCACATTATACATTGCATATACACCTAGTATTTGCCTTGTGAACTCCAATAACATGACCTTGTCAGATGGGTACCTAGGTAATCTGAAAATTTTTCCCTTGAATCCTTCAGTTCTGATGTATGTAAATGTGGAGAACTAAATATACCAACCACTATGGAATGTGATTGTATTCTTGGCTACTTCAGATAATCTTTGATCTTTCTCTCCTATTAATATCCTTGTCAAATACATAGAGAATACATCATTGACTCTTATCCAAATTTTCCCTACATTTTGTGCTTGTATATCCGGGTAATGATCATATACCAAGGTTTGTCCTAGCTGACTACTTAAGGTTCCAACTCTCTATATTCCATATAGTTGCATCCTAGCAGCACAAGAGTATACTATGTATGATGACATGAAGAATTTCTTCTAATTTTTGAATCTCATGACCTGTGCATAGATGACATTACTGATTGCCAAAGCCTAGTGGACATACCCTGTTTCTTCTCTAACATGTTGTATAACTGAAAACACCCAAGGTTAAAATGAACCTGCATCTTCCAACCCCATTACTCTGCTCAACAATGTTATTATGGTATATACTTCTTCTTTGAAGTATGACCGGTATAGATTCTTAGGCAATCTGGCTACTGCCTTCGGTTTCTTATCTGAAGAGTACCACCCATAGAATATAGCACTCTTACATGATGCCTCCTTGTTAAAATCCACAATATATTGTTCTACATTTATGTCCTTCATTTTTCTAGTAGTCCTCAAACCAAAAGTTTATGCTATACCCTCCATAGATAGGTCTATGAATAGCACCCCATTATGCATTACCTTCCTGGATTGAAAATCATATCTTTGCAGGCACTCAAAAGCTAGGTCCCTAGTCTCCATTGCTTGTGGGAAACCTACATCATTATACAACCTAGTATCCCAAATGTTCTTCATTGCTAATGGTGCACTAGGTTCTCAAATCTTGCTCTATACCTCCTCGGAATCAAAATCCCCAATTTCGATATCTAATGCCTTGTATGGACAATATATATTCAAATGATATCCTTTGTCTGTGAACTCCTCTTTAGTTCTGATTTCTTTCTTTTCAGGTTTTCCCATCGTTTTCTCCGCTTTCTTTCCTTTTAGCGGCATCCTGAAAAGATATACATTTCTTTTACAACTATGTTTTACATTTCCTAGGGTTTTACCATGCATATTTACGTTGAACTTTTACCATAAGCTCTTTTCATTTGAACCATACATATATTTCCTCAATGTGCTTAATTTGTGATTTTATCCCATTAAATTATAATATTTAACTAAATTAAACTCACTCTGTTGTTCAACTGTAATCACCATATAAAATTCTGTAATCATATTCTATAAAATACTAGTGAGGTTTCAAAAACATACCTATATTTTGCAACCATTGACTTTAAGAACGTTGATAAGAGATTTACTGTTCAAATTCCACACAGCTCCCATTCTCAAATTTCAAATCACCGTTTGAATTGCCTTTTACCTTAGCTCTGTAGAACACTCTGCAATTCTTGAATGCAATTGTGAGAATTGTCACAAACAAATTCCCATTTACTTCTTTCAAATTTAGGTTTTCAACGGTAGGTGTGCATTAAATATAGTAGCTAAAGCATATGTTTTACTTTCCTGTTTAATTCATATTTTGAATCTTATATACGTTAGTTTTCTGTACTTTTGAATTTTGTATATCATATACACGCATGATAAATCTTTATGCGCTTTAGCTATTTCTTCCCTTTATTTTATGCATATTAAATTTTGTATATCTCTATGTATATCTTATACAATCATTGAAATATACAAACTCTGACTCCAGGAGTTTTATAAAATAGATTGCAATTAATTTCAAATTTGGCATTGTATCTAAGTCTTTTGTACCATTTTTCTGTATTCACATTCATGTATCTCAACATGCATATGTGGACCCCATCAGATGTATACAATGTTTAAACCTTTAGTTTCGTTAGGTTTTTTGTATATAATTTGTTTGTATATCCTTATGTATATCATATACATGCATCAAAATATACAAAAATCCATGATGTTTCTTTATATTTCATTATGAACAAATGCACTTTATTCTATTTTTAATAATGAGTTCAAATCTGCAAATGCAGTTTTCACCTTTTGTATTTCTAATACACACATCCAAACATACAAATATGGACTCCACTTACAATTCGTTTCATTTAACTTTCCTTGTTGCATTCGGTTTTGTATTTGTATATAAGATACATGCAATTATACATACAACAATACATACAAAAATATGCATTCCTTTTTCATTTATAGACTTAATTGCATTTTCCTTTCAGGTCCGGCTATGTATATATCAAAAGAACATACAACAAACCCTGTATTTAACATACAAACAAGACATCCCCAACCTTATACATTATTCTAAACTTATTTTGACATCAACCCATGTATATTTTGCATTTGTATTTCTAATACATGAGTTATAATATACCAAATGCAACTGCGGATTTCTCCACTTTTATACATTTCACCGTAAAGCGTCGACAGGTTCGGATTTGAATATTTTATGCATACCATATACATCAAATGATCATGTATAAAGTGACTTGACCTCTAGATGCATAATATATAGATGCAAATAATCGTGTATATAAGATACATGTTGACCCCTTCTTTGCCTAGTGTAGACTTTTCACATAAACAAGCATAACTCTCAAAATATGCAGAATTTTTGAATGGTTCAAAAGGAAACCCTAGCTAATTTCTTATGCAGATTCCATTGGTATTCAGCACTTACACCCAAATGTTATACAACTTAGATTTCAAGCATCCATGCCATTTTTCCTATACCACCAAGAAAGCAGAACTAGACAAGCATAAGAAAAAGCCACAACATGGGTCCTCATTTTGCTAAAGGGGTAAAATGGGGCATGTTGTGAACATCACAACAATTGCCAATATGGTGAATTGATTTAGCAACATCTACTCCATGCCAGGGCTCAGTTCCATTGAAGCACAATATTATTTATGTGCTCTACTCTTTCACACATTCACACTTATCTTTTCATCTTCACACCACACACTTCTTTTGCAACTACATTACATTATTTTATTCAATTCATCAACCTTGGAATATACATCAAGGTCGACATTACATTCATCAACCATTGGATCAATCTCCAAGGTTAGCATTACAAGCATCCATAAAATAGGTCTGGACCTAATACAAATTAAGCTAAGAAAAAGATGTAAAGATGTATACAGATCACACCATGCCTTAGCTGGGACTCAAACACAATCCTCCACACCACAACAAGCTTCTACAATCATTGATGTATCTTCATAAATAATGAATTCGACTAGGTCAGCCAAGATTGATGAGAGCACTAGGTCTGCTAAGAACATTCTTCATTCACAATCTAATTTTCTCTTTGCAAACCAATTGAAATATAGGAACACGATCAGGAGACATCCACAAGCATATTGTAATTCCAGGAACAACTACATGATCTCCAACCATTCTGTCAAGAAGATTCTTCAAACTGGAGTAGAAGAACAAAACTATCAACCACTGTGATAAGTAAAAGATAGCTTGTGAACCACCAAATCATGAACCATTGTAATTGAAGGTACATAACATCATTACAAACTTGATTCCAAAACTGTAGATTTAAATACTTTAATGCGGAGGAATGTGGAGGATAACACTTTCACCCTGTCACCACCAAACATACAAAAAATGTAGTTTTCACACTAGTGAACATAACTCACTGAAATCTTCATTCTGGAGGCTAAAACTTGGAATATAGCATCTTCAGGTAGACCTCTAAATAACTTCCAATCTATAGGAAAAGATATTCATTCTATAGGAAATGCAAAGCAAACTTTTGAATTGTTCTTCTGAGTACAATACATTGTTTCCATTGCAACACAATGTTACCACAAGAGGGGCTAATTTTCTCAATATCCTCAACAAAGTAAGAGCATAGTTGACACCAATGACAATACAGATATGTTGACATCAACGATAACACTGATTAGACACATACTTGCAACAATATCTCCTTTTTGTCATTGATGGCAACATATGATGTGAAAAACTTAATGACCATCAAGACAAGATAATCCCCCTTTCTTGTTACACATCTACACTGTTAGTAATAATTTATGTATGGGGTTTTGAGTTAGGATCTCTTCCCAAAAAATCCAAAATTTCTGTGTCTTTCGGCCTCTGCAGTGCTAAAAATGCTAGAAATCAGTTGTGTGCAGGTTAATTGTGCAGTGGCGGGTCAGAAATCCCCGTGGGCCTCTAAAAAATGATGAAGAAATGGGTCAAATGCATAAAAATGCATATCAGGTCACTATTTCAGGTCACAATTTTTTGTGTTTGAATGTTTCTAAGTGTGGCTAGAGGGGTCTAATTGTGCCAGTGCCGCGGAAGCGCCACGTGGAGGCACCTGAAAGACTTTCAATGTTTCGCATCTCCACCAAGTTTCCAAAGAACCTTTTAAAGTTTCTTTTATGTTTCAAGCGTGCCGTGGAAGGCACCACGTGGAAGCGTCCGCCAGTGTTTCTAAAAGCTCCGTAGAAGTTTCTACATGTTTCAATGTTTGGTGCCATGTATCAGTTGCAGTGGCTGCGGAGCGTGACAAGTGTCAGCCCCCGCGTAATGTTTCATATTTGTTTCAATGTAAGTAATGGATGGTGGTGGGTCCCAGTAAAGTGTTTCAAGTGCCGCAGAACCTGCCATGTGTCAGCTTCTAGATAAGTTTCAAACTGGGGCCTTAAAGTTTCTATGCTTTGCGGATCCTGCCAAGTGTCAGCCTCCGCTGAAGTTTCAAAAAGTTTCCTCTAAGTTTCTAGAGTGGGGCGGATGATGCCACGCGCCCCTTGAGGTTGCCGCAGAAGCCGACATGTGTCGTCCTCTATGATAGTTTCTAAAAGTTTCTAGCAATGGCAGGGTGGGTCCCGGTTTGGTGAGTCCCTGCTGCGGGTGGTGATGGGTGTCGGCCTCTGCTTGAGTTTTGAGGGACCCTTTCATTGTTTCTAAGTGTGGCGGAAGGCACTAGGTGTCACTATGCAGGGGGCACTCACTAAAGTTTTAGGAGGCCCGCAGAAGGCGCCATGTGGTGGCTTTTACGGGAGGAAGGGTCGTTTCTCTTTTGTGTCTCAAGTTGCTGGTGCCACGGATTGCGACAGATGTCAGTTGTGGTGGCCACTTCTATCTATAAACACAGTTTAGTAAAGTATCGCAGGTCTCAACATGTGGTTGCTTCCGCAAGAGTTTCAAGCTTGTTTCTTTGTGTGTTTCAAAGAGAGTGCAGAGCCCCGCCATCTGTCTGCCTCCGTGTGAATCTCCTGGGGTCTCTAGTGTTTCTTGAAGAGTTGCGGACGCTGCCAAGTGTCGGCATCCGCGAGAGTCCCAAAGTGTTTCTAATGTTTCTCAAGTGTTCATTGGTGTGACCGAAGGTGTCAGTGAAGGAGTTTCATGCTAGCCCGATGGTCTATCTCTGGCTGAAGGAGGTGGTATCGGTAGGAGTCATGGCGATGGGCTTTGGGTGAAGGCTTATGGGTCGAGCAGGGCAAAAGCACTCGACACTTAGTTTACATGCGGCCCTGCTTTTAAATTGATAAAGTGGTCTCTGTGGGATGCATGTGGGACTATTCTTCCTGCATATTTTGAATTTTTAATGAAATATGTTTTGACGGGAAGGTGTTAAGGGTGCAGTTCCTGCGTTGTCCGTTCGCTACGGATAGGTGAAGCAGTAATGGCATATCGTGCAGAGAGGCGTGGGTCAAGTTGATGGGTCAGCTACCGGATTTAAGAGAAAATCTTTAGGCGGTGGTGCAGATCCCGATTCCCACCTGCTCCTTCCTCTTTGTCCCTCTGCTGCATTGATGATTTTGAGCGCCATTTTTCTGATGTAGTGTATCTGGTAGATTTTTGTCTGGCTATGTAATTAATTTGTTGGGTACATTTTCTTGCTATTTAAGCAGACCGTGTCACCCATTTTAGGTTGTTGAAGACCTAGGCATTCTTTTGTGTAAATAATGAAGAACAGGGCATGATCCTGGCTATTTTTATCCCATTTTGGAGTTTATGTGTTGCAGCATGATTGTATTTTGCACATATTTTAGTTTTAGTGTTGATTTTATATGAGAAATGCTTCATTGCATGTGTTTATCTACTTGTCTCCATTTGCTACATGTTATTCTCCTTCTTTTGAACCTGGTTGCTAAGGGTTTCTCAGGTTCTAGGATATGGTTTTCTGTATCACATGTTTGATCTCTAACTTCCATTCAAGGAGTGGATTAAATTTTTTTAGGTTAAGCATGGGGAAGGTTGCATGTCAATAGGGATATCTGTAAGTAGAGGCAGTTAGATACCCATTATTGGGTGATGTTTGTAAGGCAAGCATCAGTCCAGCCCCCTAAAACTTGAGTGAAAGTTGCAAACCATCTGTTGTGTACATCTAGTTGACTCCTTGCCCAATGGATAGGCACTAGTCTATTTCTAGGTCAGTAGTTATGAGCCAAAACCCCTTGTCTTACATCTAGGACATTATGTCCACCCATCTCACCACTTCCACCTGTTAGTTGTAGGAGTAGGATTAGGACCCCTGCATACTCTCATACCCACCAAACAAATATGTCTAAGAATGTTGCCAACCTTGTGATCTATCATGAAGATCTTGGTCCATACATGAGAGTATTCTGCCTGTTATTGTCAAGTTATATCTTTCTATCTTTGAGCTAGTCAATGTTACATCTTTTGTCATAGGGATACCCCCCTTGGTGCGGCAGAACCAGAAGTGAAGGGGAGGCAGCTCACGCAACCTCTCGTATCTATTGTCCAAATCTACCTATGCATTGGAGCTGGCAAACCCTCTACTCATTTGGAAACCAACATACACTATTTATCCCCCTGAGTTTTTCACATGATTTCTCTCCGCCTTTGACATCAATGGTAAAGGGCAGATACTTGTATGTTGTTGCTCTGATCCACTAAACTTTTGTTTTCAACACTCTCTTCATCAGAAGCTACTCCCCCTAAGGGATAGGCCTTAGAACATCAATCCAAATAAAAAATGAGACTTTGGATACCAATAGATTGATGCATTCTTATGCATCCTAGTTTAGAGTAGGAGGGGTAATGACCCTTATTTTTTCTCTGAGATACTCAAAAGTATCTTTAGGCAGAGGTTTAGTAAAAATATCTACAATATGATCCTTTGTGGATACATACTCAATCTTTAATTCATTTTCATTCACCTTCTCTCAAAAAGTGATACCTTATAGATATATTCTTTGTTCTTGAGTGCATCATTGGATTCTTCAAGATTTTTATAGCACTTGTATTATCACAGAAGATTGCAACTAGATTTTCATACACAACTCTTATGTCCATCAATGTCTACTTCATCCATAACACTTGAGTGCAGAAAATGCTACTGCAATACACTCTACTTCTGCTATTGATAAAGAGATTGATTCTTGGTTCTTGCTCAGCCATGAAACCAATCTATTTCCAAAAAAGAAAGCACTTCCACTTGTACTTTTTCTATCATCACCATCTCCTACCCAATCAACATCTGTGTAAGCACTGAGAATGAAATCATTATCTTTTGGATACCATAGGCCATGATCCAGTGCACCTTTTAAATATCTTAAGATTCTCTTAACTACCATCACATGTGATTCTCTAGGATCAGCTTGAAATCTTGCAACAAGACAAACTACATGCATAATATTCAGTCTGGTTTGAGTTAGATAAAGCAATCCTCCAATCATGGACCTATACCTTTTCTGATCAGTCTTGGGTGAATTATTAGTTTTTCTCAAATTGCAACTAGTCACCATAGGAGTACATACCAGTTCAGAGTCCTCCATCCCAACTTCTTCAAGAATTCTCTCACATACTTAGACTCAGATATGAAGATTTCTTTATCTAATTGATTAATTTGCAAACCCAAAAAGAAATTTATTTCACCAAACATTGACATTTCAAATTCACTTTTCATCTCACTGCCAAACTTTATGCATATACCTTCATTTCCTCTAAAGATAATGTCATCAACAAAGACCTCAACAATCAAGATCTAATTATCATTGATTTTGAAATACAGATTGCTATCTATAGTACCTTTACTAAATCCCAATTGTAACAAATACCTATCTAACCTTACATACCAAGTTCTAGGGGCTTGTTTGAGTCCATACAATACTTTCTTCAACCTGCATACCATATCACCTTGATTTGACAATTGGAATCACTCCAGTTGCTCAATGCATACTTCCTCTTCTAACTCACCATTCAGGAATGCAGACTTCACATCCATCTAATACACTTTAAAATCTTTGTGAGATGCAAATGCCAAAAGCATTCTGAATGCTTCAATCTAAACTATTAGGGAAAAAGTTTCTTACAAATCTATCCCTTCAATTTGAGAATATCCTTTGCACACAAGTCTTGCATTATTCCTTACAACTTCTCCATTTTCATTCAGCTTGTTCCTGAAGACCCATTTGGTTCCAATAACGTTTTTGTCAGCAGGTCTAGGAACTAGTTCCCAAGTATCATTCTTCTTTATTTGCAATAGTTCTTCCTCCATTGCCCACAAGTAGAAAAATAGAAATAAATGACTAAAAAACTACCAAAAATTGGTCATATGATCAATAGTATAGTCACGTGACCATTGGTAGTTTATTGCCAGTCATTTATCTCATGACCAAATTTATGACCAAACAAATTTTAGTAATTAATTTAGTCATTAATTTGGTATTATATTTAGTCATCAATTTTGTAGTATATTTGGTAATTTGGTAGTATATTTAGTCATCAATTTGGTAGTATATTTAGTCATTAATTTGCTAGTATATTTAGTCATCAATTTGGTAATATATTTGGTAATTTGGTAGTATATTTAGTCATCAATTTGGTAATATATTTAATAATTAATTTAGTCATTAATTGTTGTTAACTGGTCATTTGTTTAGTCATGGTAGTCGTTTTTATTTACTAGTTTCCATTAATTGGTAGTAAATTTAGTCATGATATGAATAATTTATTAAATACCATAAATTTATAATACAGAAAAAAATATTATTAAATTTGAATTAAAACATAAAAGCAAATAAATTGGGAAAACTATATATTTTATGATGTTGGACCTAGACTTGTACTTTTTCTGTCATCAACATCTCCTTTGTGGATACATACTCCATCTTTACTTCATTTTCATTCACCTTTTCTCTCAAAAAGTGATACCTTATAGATATATACTTTGTTCTTGAGTGCATCACTAGATTCTTCAAGATGTTTATAGCACTTGTATTATCACAGAAGATAGCAACTAGATTTAATACACAACTTTTATGCCCTTCAATGTCTATTTCATCCATAATACTTGAGTGGAACAACATGCTACTGCAATATACTCTGCTCCTATTATTGATAAAGAGATTGAATCTTGCTTCTTTCATAGCCATGAAACCAATCTATTTCCCAAAAAGAAAGCACCTCCACTTGTACTTTTTCTGTCATCAACATCTCCTGCCCAATTAGCATAGGTATAAGCAGTAAGAGTGAAATCATTATCTTTTAGATACCATAGGCCATGATTCAGTGTGCCTTTTAAATACCTTAAGATTCTCTTAACTTCCATCACATGTGATTCTTTTGGATCAACTTGAAATCTTGCAACAAGACAAACTACATGCATAATATCTAGTCTGGTTTGACTTAGATAAAGTAATCCTCCAATCATGGACCTGTACCTTTTTTGATCAGCCTTGGGTGAATCATCATTTTTTCTCAACTTGTAACCAATCACCATAGGAGTACATACTAGTTCAAAGTCCTCCATCCCAAACTTCTTCAAGAGTTCTCTCACATACTTAGACTGAGATATGAAGATTTCTTTATCTATTTGATTAATTTGCAAACCCAAAAAGAAATTCATTTCACCAAACATGGACATTTCAAATTCACTTTTCATCTCACTGTCAAACTTTATGCACATACCTTCATTTCCTCCAATGATAATGTCATCAACAAAGATTTCAAAAATCAAGATCTAGTTATATTTGATTTTGAAATACAGATTGTTATCTGTAGTACCTTTACTAAATCCCAATTGCAACAAATACCTGTCTAACCTTGCATACCAGGCTCTAGGGGCTTGTTTGAGTACATACATTATTTTCTTCAACTTGCATACCATATCACCTTGATTTGATAGTTGGAATCCCTCTAGTTGATCAATGTATACTTCCTCTACTAACTCACCATTTAGGAATGCTGACTTCACATCCATCTGATACACCTTAAAATCCTTGTGAGCTGCAAATGTCGTAAACATTCTGATTGCTTCAATCCAAGCTACTTGGGAAAAAGTTTCTTCAAAATCTATCCCTTCAATTTGAGAATATCCTTTGCACACATGTCTTACTTTATTCCTTACAACTTCTCCATTTTCAATTAGCTTGTTCCTAAAGACCCATTTGGTTCCAACAACATTTTTGTCAACAGGTCTAGGAAGTAGTTCCCAAGTTTCATTCTTCTCTATCTGTAATAGTTCTTCCGCCATTGCCCACTAGTAGGAAAACATAAATAAATGACTAAAAAACTACCAAAAAATGGTCATGTGATCAGTAGTTTGGTCACATGACCATTGGTAGTTTTTTTCTGGTAATTTATCTCAGGACCAAATTTATGACCAAACAAATTTTAGTCATTAATTTGGTAGTATATTTAGTCATTAATTTAATCATTGATTGTTGTTAACTAGTGATTTATTTAGTCATTGTAATCATTAATTTGGTAGCATATTTAGTCACTAATTTTGTAGTATATTTAGTCATCAATTTGGTAGTATATTTGGTAATTTGGTAGTATATTTAGTCATCAATTTGGTAATATATTTAGTAATTAATTTAGTCATTGATTGTTGTTAACTGGTCATTTATTTAGTCATGGTAGTCATTTTTATTTACTAGTTTCCATTAATTGGTAATAAGTTTAGTCATGAAATGAATAATTTATTAAATACCATAAATTTTCTAATGCAAAAAAAACATATTATTAAATTTCAATTAAAACATAAAAGGAAATAAATTTGGAAAACTATATATTTTATTATGCTGCAGCTCCACTTGTACTTTTTCTATCATCAACATCTCCTTTGTGGATACATACTACATCTTTACTTCATTTTCATTGACCTTTTCTCTCAAAAAGTGATACCTTATAGATATATGCTTTGTGCTTGAGTGCATCACTGGATTCTTCGATATGTTTATAGCACTTGTATTATCACAAAAGATTGCAACTAGATTTTCATACACAACTCTTATGTCCTTCAATGTTTGCTTCATCCATAATACTCGAGTGCAACAACTATCGTAAATATGTGCCTAATCAGTGTTGTCATTGATGTCAGCATATCCTTATTTCCATTGGTGTCAACTGTATCCTATTTTTTTGCATGGTTAGAAGACTGAAATGTTGAGGATATTGAAAAAATTAATGAAGACAAATGTATGCAGACCATATGGCTATGTAGAGGATTGTCTAAAGTAGCTCCAGTAAAGATTTGAGAGGTCCGCATGAAGGTTTGAAGAAGCTATGGCCATCTGAGTAGAACTAGGTTTTGTTGTGTTCAGAAGAGGTAGAGTGATAGTAAATTTGTCCGCATTGCTCCACATTGAAATATTATGATCTGCGGATCTAGAGGCATGTTTGGGAAGCCAATGTGTATCATCAGATCAAGTGGTTCGTGGTTTCAAGGTTCTCAAGTAATCTTTCTAGCATGACAGTCATGGCAGATAGTGTTCTTGAGGTCCTGGATGAAGATGCAAGTGATTCTGATGATTTGGAGGAGCGCAGATGTTTTTGTTGAATTCAATGTGCTTGTGGAGTTCTCTAGATCATGTGACTGTTGTCTGCATTGCAGATTGAGCTCATTGTTGAAGATATCTTTATTTTTGTTGTTGTTCTTCCCACCCTTGGCCAACTAGATGATTCAAGCATCTTGCAGATGATCTAAGAGCAATTCAATAGAGCGTGGCATGTTGATCAAGGAATATTTGAGTCCCAGTTATGTTTGGATGACAACTTAGTGATTTGTATTTAAGTCGGATACTTGTAGTGCCGACCTTGATGTTCATTCCAAGGTTGATGAAGCATATAAATACTTGTTGATGAGTTGTGGAAAGTTGTCCTTGTGCGAAAATGATAAAATCCTAAGAAAGGTATAGAGGCAGAATAGAGACGTGGAGAAGTAGAAGAACAAGAGCATTAAAGGATGAAGTTATAGTGAAGAAGTGTTTGGGGGATAGAGCAGAAGTAAGTGGGCCTTGAATGGGACTGAACTAGGCATTAATAAGATGCTATTTCTCAGTTCATTATCTATGTGTTAAACATAAATTCTTGTAGTCAGTGAGCCTCTTTTGAGTAGTGAGCTCTAGGTAGTGCACCCGAAGGCATGTGCCTTCTCTTTTCTTCTAAGTACTTTTAATAGGGTACGAATCTTGTGGGTTAACCCCCACTGTGGTTTTCCCTTAACAAGGTTTCCACATAAAATTTTTGGTGTTGTGTGTTCAATTTTCTTCTGCTCATGTGTTGTTAACTCATGCTTTAATGTTTACATCAATAATCTAATTAAAAGTTGATAAAGAAGATTAAACGAAGAAAAAGGTTAATTTGTGGGACAATCGATTCACCCCCCCTCTCAGTTGTCTGGACTAATTCCAACAATTAGTGTCAGAGCTAGTTCATCTAAAAGAAGCGTAACCACTCGAGGAGATCTAGGATGTCAACTTACAAGAAGGATAGTCTGAGATTTGATGGAACAAATTACTCTCTTTGGAAGAGTCGCATGGAGTACCATTTGCAATGCATGGGTGATGCTTATTGGTTGATAACTAAGGATGAGTATAGTCCTCTAGAGAAAGGTCCTTCAACTCCAGATGAACTCAAAGATGCTGAAAATAGTATTCGAGCTAAAGAAGCCTTGTTGAGTGCCCTGACTGATATAGAAATTGCAAATGTCTTTGGACTGAAGACTGCTCATGAAATCTAGAAGAAGTTGGAAAATCTTTATGAAGGTGATGAATATGTCAAATGTGCCAAACTAAAAAGTCTAAGAGGAAGATATGAAAATTTGAGAATAAATGAAGATAAAAACATCACGACCTACATGCAAAAGATAAATGAACTTGTCTATGGTATTAGGTGTGCTAGTGGAACTTTGGAAGAATCAGAGATTGTTACAAAAGTGCTTAGATCCTTACCTAATTCATACAAACATAAGGTTGTTGCTATAGAGGAGATCAGGATTGTCTCTAAAGTTACAAGAGATCTGTTGGTTGGTAAAATTTTAGCTTTTGAATTAAGTGAGTTTGGTGATTCTCTTCCTAAGTTTGAATATGCATTTAAAGCCAGTTTTCATGGGAAGCAAAGATATGATCTAGGTGAAATCTCTTCAAGAAGATCAAACAGATTTGTGAATGCAAGGAAGGGTCTTGAAGATAATGAAACTGAGCTTGATGATCTTGAAGCCCTTTTTTCCAAAAGATTGCTAAGAGGATCCAGTAAGTATGAAGGAAAGTTGCCATTCAAATGTTTTTCTTTTAATAAGATTGATCATTTTGCCTCAAGGTGTCAGGAGAGGGTTTCAAGGACAGACCCTAACAGATCTAGAGGTCAAAAGAAATGTTACTATGTCTAAGAAGCTGGTGAAGGAGTCACAAATGATGAATCTGATCATCTAGGTTCCACTGATAATGATTGGGTATTCATTGCTATCAAAGAAGAAGATCTGGGGCCTACTAAATTTACTAGCTATGCAAATGTAGAATTTTCTTTGGCTTCTCAGGTTGTAGAAAAGGATGAATGGGTGATTGACAGTGGATGCTCTCATCATATGACTGGTAATAAAAGTAAGTTTGTAAGCTTCGAAAAATATGAAGGTGGACTTGTGAAGTTTTGAGACAACTCAGCTGGTGGAATCTGTGGCAGAGGATCCATCTCTTTTAATGGTAAGAATAACACTAATGATGTTCTATATGTGGAAGGATTAAAACATAATCTTCTCAGTGTTGGACAATTAGTTGACAAGGGTTGTGATCTCTAATTCAAGGATGGAAAATGCAGAATCTTAGAAAGCTCCGAAACTAAAATTGCATCTAGCACTCAGACTAGAGGTAACATCTTTCATTTAAGTAGTTCTGGTAAAAGTTGCTTAATTTCTCAGGTTGATTAGAGTTGAATCTAACATAGGAGAATGTGTCATGTGAATTTTGATAACATTGTCAAGATAAGTTCCACTCAGGTTGTAAGAGATCTTTCAAGACTTGTGAAACCTACTGATAGCATGTGTAGAGAATGTAATTTGGGTAAACAGAATAGAACTTCATTCAAGAGTAAAGAACCATCATCAAGTGGATTGTTGGAACTCATGGATATTGATCTTTGTGGTCCTGCTAGAATTAGGAGTGTGTAAGGAGATAGATATTTTATGTTGTTGATTGAAAGAAAAATTAGAAGCTCTTGACAAATTCAAAGTGTTCAAGGTCATGGTGGAGAATAAGATTGGTCTAAAGATAAAGTGTTTGAGATCTAGGTTAGGTGGATAGTTTACCTCCGGTGAGTTTGATACATTTTGTGAGAAGCAAGGGATAAAAAGATAGTTATTTGCTCCTAGGACTCCTTAGCAGAATGAAGTTGTGGAAAGAAAGAACCGGACCATTCAAGAAGGCACCAGGACCATGATGATGGAAGCAAATGTCCCACAAGTCTATTGGAGAGAAGCTATGAGTACTGTTGTTTACACTCTCAACCAGGTGCAAATCAAAGGTAATTCTGGTAAGACCCCTTATGAACTATGGTTTGGTCATCCTCCTACTATGAAGTATTTCAGAGTTTCTAGTAGTAAGTGCTATATCAAAAGAGATGAGGATCTAGGCAAGTTTGAAGCAAGAAGTAATGAAGGGATATTTCTGGGTTACTCTACTCAAAGCAAGGCATACCAGTGCTTTAACAAAAGATTGAAAAAGATTGTTGAAAGTACAAATGTTAGAGTTGATGAGAGCAAAGAAGGACATTCTAGGTCTTACAGATATGAATCAGATGATCAAGATGAAAGTCAAAGTCAAGGAAGACAAGTTCAAACCCAGACTCAAATTCAGATTGATCCAGAAAGTCCAATAAGTCAAGAGGATAGTGTAGATGTTGAAGAACAAGTTCAAGAAATAGAGGTTCAAATAAATCCCAAAACTCCTAGGTATGTAAAACTAAATCATCCTGAAGATCAGATCATAGGAGATAGATATAAAGGTGTTTGAACTAGGAGAAGAATTGTTGAAGATCAAGAGGAGATTTGTTTGATTTCATAGGTTGAACCAAAATCAATAAGTGAAGCTTGTAATGATGAAAATTGGGTAAAAGCAATGGAAGAAGGATTAATGCAAATTGAAAAGAATCACACTTGGGATCTTGTTCCTAGACATGAAGACAAAAATGTGATTGGAACCAAGTGGGCCTTTTGGAATAAACTAAATGAAGATGGTGAAGTTGTAAGAAACAAAGCAAGGTTAGTATGCAAAGGATATTCTCAAGTGGAAGGAATTGATTTTGAAGAAACTTTTGCTCCGGTAGCAAGAATAGAAGCAGTCAGATTATTTCTTGCATTAATTGCCTATAAAGATTTCAAGGTATATTAGATGGATGTCAAGTCAACATTTCTAAATGGAGAGTTGGAAGAAGAAGTCTACATTGAGCAATCGGAAAGATTTTAGTTGTTTGATCAAAAAGATATGGTTTGCAGATTGAGGAAAGCACTATATGGACTCAAACAAGATCCAAGAGCCTGGTATGCAAGATTAGATAAGTATCTTCTAAAATTAGGTTTTAGCAAAGGCATTACTGATAGTAATCTCTACTTCAAGATTGACCATGAGCACATTCTGATTGTTGAGGTATTTGTTGATGATATCATTTTTGGTGGAAATGAGAGTATGTGAAAGACATTTGCTGATCAGATGAAAAGTGAATTTTAAATGTCAATGTTTGTTGAAATGAATTTCTTCTTAGGTCTGCAAATCACTCAGTCAGACAAAGGTATCTTCATATCTCAATCTAAGTATGTGAGAGAATTGTTGAAAAAGTTTGGGATGGAAGACTCAAAGCCAGTGGGTACACCCATGGTAACTGGATGTAAGTTGAGTAAAGATGATGACTCCCCTAAGGCAAATCAGAAAAGGTATAGGTCAATGATTGGAGGACTGCTCTATCTGACTCAGACTAGACCTGATATCATGAATGCAGTTGGACTTGTCACTAGATTTCAAGCTGATCAGGACTAGAGAATCCCATGTAGTAGCAGTGAAGAGAATTTTAAGAAATCTTAAAGGGACACTTGACTATGGCTTGTGGTATCCAAAGGACAATGACTTCACTCTTCATGCATATACTGATGTTGAATGGGAAGGAGATGTGGATGACATGAAAAGTACTAGTGGTGGTGCATTCTTCTTGAGAAGAAGATTAGTTTCTTGGTTCAGAAAAAAGCAAGAGGTAATATCTCTGTCTACTACAGAGGCAGAGTACATAGCATTAGAAAGTACTTGCACTCAAGTTTTGTGGATGAAGCAAATGTTGAAGGATATTAGAGTGGTATTTGAGGAGCCTATTACAATCTTCTATGATAATTCAAGTGCAATAAAAATCTCCAACAATCTGGTGTTGCATTCAAAGACAAACCACATATCCATTAAGTTTGATTTCTTAAGAGAGAAGGTAAATGAAAAGGAAGTCAGATTGGAGTTTGTTTCATAAAAGGATCAGATTGTAGATATATTTACCAAGCCTCTGCCTAAGGATACTTTTGAGTATATCAAAGAGAAATTATGGGTTATTACCCCTCCTATTCAGAACTAAGATGCACTAGGGTGCATCAGTCTGGTGGATTTCACAGTCACATATTGTGATCTAGATTGATGTTAAGGAGATACTACTCAGGGGGAGTAGTCAGTATGCAAATTATTGAAGATCATTCTAGAACAAAAGGGGAGAAAAGATTACAAATATGTACCCTTTGCCATTGATGTCAAAGTGGGGCAGAAGTTAGGTGAAAAACTAGTTGTTAATGAAAAGGGGAGCAATGAAGAAAGTAGTTGCTAAAGTGATAAGAGAAAGGGGGAGAATTTCTTGTCTTGATGGTTGAATCAATTCTTCACATCAATTGTTTCCATCAATGACAAAGGGGGAGATTGTTGCAAATATGTGCTTAATCAATGTTGTCATTGATGTCAACATATCCTTATTACCATTGGTGTCAATGGTATCCTATTTTGTTGCCTATTTAGAAGATTGGAATGTTGAGGATATTGAGAAAATTAATGAAAAAAAATGTATGTGGACCATATGGTTGTGTAGAGGATTGTCTGAAGTAGATCCAGTAAAGATTTGAGAGGTCCACATGAAGATTTGAAGAAGTTATGGCCATCTGAGTAGAACTAGGTTTTGTTGTGTTCAGAAGAGACAGAGTGATAATAAATTGGTCCGGATTGCTCCGCATTGAAATATTATGATTTGTAGATCTAGATGCATGTTTGGGAACTTAGTGTGTATCATCAACTCAAGTGGTTCATGGTTTGGAGGTCTACAAGGAATCTTTCTAGTGTGACAATCATGGCAGATAGTGTTCTTGAGGTTCCGGATAAAGATGCAAATGATTCTCATGATTTGGAGGAGTGTGAATGTCTTTGTTGAATTCAATGTGCTTGTGGAGGTCTCTAGATCATGTGACTACTATCTGTTAGTATTCATTTATGTTTAGGGTTTTAAGGTTTTATGTTTGCAGGTTTTCTCTTTCAAACCCTGAAGTTTTTGTCTTCCTTAGTCTGTTGCGTTGTTTTGTCTATTCTAATGTTGGCTTCCTGTAACGGGTTCCTTGCTACTAAGTTTCATCTCCATGCCTTAATGTTCATAGGTTAACTGGCCCAATGCAATGTGGAATCCACCTTCTCCTGTCATGTGTAGGAAGATTGTCATGTTTTTGTATGTGCAACTGATCAAATCTGTTGACAAGCTTGTGAAATCTCAATCGGCTTCCAAAAATGGTAAATTTTTTGAGTTATATGCATTTTTAAATGTATATCAGGTTGCATATGCATTGAGGGAATCTTCTGTAAGATTCCAGGAATATTCACCATTTGTATATCAGCCCTGCTTGTATATAGGGCTTGTATGTAGAATATGGAAGCGAAACATACAAAGAAAAAGATACATTGCAAGAATATTCTAGAGAAGATTCCTTGCTTGTATGTGCAAGGGAATGTACATTGAAAAATATACAAAGGCCCACAACATGCAAAGTGAACAGTGCTGTGGATATACAAATGTGGATTGTGTATGCAATATACATTCAGTCGCATATACAATGGTTAGATGCATTTATCGCATATTCTCTAAAGATTCCCTATTTGCATGCAAAGGGCAAATGTATATTCGGAGATATACAATTGAAGATACTAGAAAAATATACAAGGGACCTTGTATGTTCCGTAACATACAAAAGCAGAGGGTGCATTTGATGGGGCCTGCCACTTGTATAAAGTGAATGTATGTTCGAACATACAATGGAGGTGCATTCCAAAGTTGCAAGGCAGACCTGAAGTCATTTTCATTTTGTTCTAAAGCAGTGTGGCGTTCGTGGCTTGTACATTGCATTTGTATATGTGATGTGCAAGGAAATGTACAAAGGAAAGAGAAAATGGGTTGGGCCCACCACTTGTATATGTGCTGATATGCAAACTCATGAGGATACAAAGCCCAGACCTGAAAGTTTTTCAAATCCGGTGGATAGATGTAGTGGAATCCACCTTGTGTTTTGTGCCTGTATGTCTGAAATATGCAAAGCAATGGATGCAGGATGGAGATACAAGCTGGACCCAAACAGAATTCCAATTTGTTCTATGACATCTGATGTCCACCTTGTATGTTGTATATGCATTTGGGTTTGCATATACAAAGCGATAAAGGTGAAATAAAAGGAGAAAAGGTCAGCGATAGAGGATCAAGGTGCCTATGTGGCACGATATCATTGGCTAGCAGCTCTTCATGCATATTTTGGGACCGTTGATTTTGGCGATGGGTTTTTGATCAACGGTCGGGTTTTGAACCTTCAGCGATGGTTTTTTCCTTGTGTCTGGAGTCATTTTTTTTAGCGGGAAATTTCCATGGGTGCCCTGCTACGATTTCCAAGAGAAGATACGGGTGGTTGAGCCATTAATGGCAGGATTGCACACATGCATCGGCCGATGGTCGAACGACCAAGTACCTGGTTTATGATGGAGAGTCTTCCAACGGCAGCACAGGGCTCGAGCTCAACTACTCCTCGCCTTTCTCTTGCTTCTTCCTATTTTGCCCCTATCGCATTTATGATTTTGAGCACCATTTCTGGTGCAGTGTATCTGGAAAGAATTTTTGACCTTGTCATGTAATTAATTTTGCTGAGTACACAGTCTTGGTATAAAAGCCAAACTGTGTTACTCATTGTTGTTGTTGAAAACTGGACAAATTTTGGTCTGCAATAAAAATACAACTTTCTGGTGACTCTATTTTAGGTGTCTTTGTGAGTTTATGAGTTGTATGTTGTAGGTATTGTGCATATAATTCATCACTTTCATGTTAATTTAAATGAGTAATGCTTTGAAGCATGTGTTCTATTATTTGTCTCCAAGTTGAATGTGTTTTTCTTCTGAATCTAAACATCTAAGGGGTGTTAGAGATTCTAGGATATGGGTCTCCTATGTTGAATGTTTAATCTTTTACTTCTGCTGAAGGAGTAGATTGAATGTTTAGGGTTAAATGTTGGGAAAAATACATTGTAGTAAGGATATTTATAAGTAGAAATAACTGAATACTTTGTCTTGGGTATTATCTGTAAGGCAGACATTACAAACCCCTTGGAATCTAATTAGTGTTGAGTCTATGATAAACATTCACATATATATGTCTACTGACTCCGAGCCCTGGATAGGCACCGATCTAGTCTTGTATCTCTGTTGCAACCCAAAGACCTAGTTTTGCATCCAAACATAAAATCAACTCAAACTTCATATACAAACATTTTAGGACTTTAGAAGTAATTTTAGGATCCAATATCCTCTGTCTACAACTGAATATAGGCCCAAAGCTAACCCCTTTGTACTTATCTCATAGTTTTGGTCTACATAATAGAGGATTTATCTGCTTTTGTCAACATCCTAGTCTTTTCACAGTTATATTTCATGGATGTTGAGTAGAGAATACCCCCCTTGGTTCTGCAAAGCCTAAAGAAGAAGATGAGATATTTATAGAGTCTATCTCCTATACTGTTGGCCCCCGGCCTGGGAATCCTATTGATCAATGATGGCTACCTTGTAGGGATAACTAGGAATAAGCATCCAGGGATAACTGTAAAAATTACCAACATATTTTGGTGACTCCGTTGGGGACTACTTTGTAAAAGAACCCTAACTTTAAAAGAAAACAATTCCTAAGTATAGGTGGCGACTCTGAACCAATCTCCTAACTGGTAAAGTAAAAATTTGTATGCTAGGGAGAAGATCCCTACGTAATTCTCTATCTGTAGAATTACTCAGAAAAATGATGTACAGAAAAAAAGGGACTATTCGAGCTAGTCAAGACAGTTCTCGTAGCCCCAGAAGTAATGATAATATTTAGGACAATCCAAGATCTTCAGAGTGAACAATACCTTATTTTTCAAACACTGAGGCTAAGATCCAGAATGTGTATGAAAGACAGCAGGGTGATGGATTGAGAATAAGGTCAGAGGTGTTTCAAGAATGCCCTTTCCATGATTCCCCTGACAGATTTAAAGAAACTGAATCTCCAAGGGATGATAATGATGGTCAGAATGTGATAAAACCTTCCTCTTCTATGCCTAGAGAGGAGGAATTGGCTAAAGAAATTAAGAGCTTAAGGGCAGAACTAGAATATCTATAGGTAGTAAAGATCAAAGATGACATGAGACAGAAAGTGCAAGCTCTGAGAGTTTCTCAGAATGATTCAATTCCTACCCTTGAAAATGCAAATATGCAGAGAAATCAGCAAAGAAATGAAGTCCAGGATCAGCGTAATGAACAAAGATAGAATGCAAATAATGCTAGAATACCATTAGATAATGTAAGAAATTAGAATGCAAATAGAAATGCCAATGCTAATCAGTTTGGTAGCAGCTGATGCAGCTAGACAGATTTAGACAGCTCATGTTTGATGGCATTCCTGGTTATCCAAATCCTATTGACAAACATGTGAGGTTGCAAGTGCCTAAATTCTCAGGAAACAATACCATATTAGGTGAAGACCATTTAAAAGATTTTTAGAATATCATGGACAACTTTGAGATTGAGCATGAGGATGTTTTCATGAAATCATTTATGCAATCCTTAGTTGATGAAGTCAAGGAATGGTACAAGGGTCTGCTTGACAAGAGTATTTCATCATGGGAGGACTTCAGAAGAATATTCAAAGAACAATATGGTGACAAAACTGATCTAAGTTTTTTCATTAATGAATTCACTGGCATTACCAAAGGATCAAATGAACAGGTTCCTGATTTCAATGCTAGATTCACTAAAGTGTTGAACAAATTGCCACATCACTTGAGGCCTAATGAACCTATGTGCATAGTATTGTACATCAATGCTTTTGATGCCAAAACAACATATGGATTGAGAGATAAGGGTCCTCACAGCCTTAGGGATGCCTTCAAAATAGCAACCAATATTGAAAATAACAGAAAAGCGTCTGGTAAGACAAATAGAAGAGATGATGTGAAAATTATGCAAAATCTAAATACTAAATCTCAAAGTGTTAAAGGCAATGCATCTACTTCTAAGGATAAATTAGATAAGTTGACAACTATTGTCAAGGACCTGAGCTATAGAATGGCTAAAAATGAAAAGGGGGTAGGTCCTGACAGACAGGTTTACCAAAGGCAGGAAAAAAGACCATCATTACATGATATGACATATAATACTAATTGGCATAATGGTAAACCCATCCTCCCACACCACAACATAAATCAAAGGACTCAAAATGTTAAAGAAACTCTTGATCCTTTGAAGAAGGTTGTAAATACTATTAATGACACCCCATGGTGTATCATATGTCAAATGCCTCATTCACAGTCACAATGTATGATTGCTCAGTCTTTATACAACAATGTTGTTGCCTGTGATGAGTGCAATGAGCCACATCGCATGGAAGATGATAATGTCAATATGCTATCTACAAATAGAGAGTATCCCTCTCATGATGTTGATGTAAGTGCAAATGATGAGATTCAAGTCTATCAGTAGTTTCCTTATGATGAAGATGATGAAGACAACTATGCCTATGCTGAGGACTCACATAATTTTCTGAATAACTTGAGGAGGCCTTCTGATGAAGAAATTTGAGCCGTCACAACTACAGCAGTAGCTCAAGTCAAAAGCAATTATAACCTACGAGGTAAAGCTCAGGTAAGCAACTCACACCAACCAGAGAATACTTCTGCAAGCCAGCCAGTGCAAAATTATAAGGGGACTGAAACATATAAGAAACAATGGAACAATAATAAGCAAGGTTTTAAGTAGAAAATAGGTCATGATCCTCAAGAACCAGAAAGTAGAATTCCCCAAGTTGAGAATCAAAACAAAAAATTTTAGATCAAAGATGACAGTCAAGGACCCATAAAAGTTAAAGCTAGATCATCTCAAGATGAAAGTAAAACCATGGAGCAAGCTACGACTATCATACAAAATTATGCTCCATTTGACATCACTCAAGTCTTATCATAGATAAAAGTTTTTGTTCCACTGATGGAGCTGATGAAAGTTGAAGAGTTTAGAAATAAAGCAATATCCTTAATTTCAGGAGTACCCTGTCAAGCCAAGTTGAGTGATGAACCTCGGGGTAAGAAACAAGCCCTGTGCATTGATGAGGATGAAGTTCCTAAGGTGTATCTAGGGATGACCATGACAAAATGCCCTTCACAAGTGGAACCATTTTATGTCTCCCTTGTCATAAACAGAAAAATAATTAAGAATTGTATGCTTGATTCAGGAGCATCAACAAATATCATGCCTTTGGCCATCATGCAACAAGCTGGGTTAAAAATAGATAAGGCATGTGGGAAGTGCTATGCAATGGATGCTAGAGAAGTACTTGTCATTGGAATCATGAAAGATGTGGATTTCAGACTGGCAGCATATCCAGAAAAAAAATGAAAAAATGAATATAACAGTTGTTGATATCAAGCCATAGTATGGTATGTTATTGTCAAGAAGGTGGGCAACATTGATTGGTGGGAGTATGCAATTAGATTTGTCATATGCTATGATCCCAATGAATGGCAAGGATGTCAAATTGATCAGAGAAGAAAGATCATCAGAAACAGTTGAGGATCAAGAATCAGACGAGCATATATGTTTTGTGGATACTGACTGTGATAATTTCAGAGTTGTCTCGGATGTTAAAGGAAGTAAAGAGGGAGATATTTGCATTCAAGATCTTGACCAATAGGGTCTTTGGACTATGTACTTTGATGGAGCTTGTTCGAAGGAAGGCTCTAGTGCTGGAGTTGTGTTTTTATCTCCAACTGGTAAGCTTCTAAAATTTTCATTCTTGCTGAAGTTTGCCTGCACAAATAATATTGCAAAGTATGAAGCTCTGTTATTAGGATTGAATGTAGCTTTGAGGCATAGCATCAAGATGCTCAAAGTATTTGGCGATTTAGAGCTTATTGTTTCCCAAGTTAGAGATAAGTATGCATCAAAGAATAAGAGGTTAAAACAATATAAACATGTTGTTTGGGATACAATTGAATTGTTTGATGCATTTTCAATAAATTGGATAGAGAGATCAAAAAATGTCAGGGCAGATTTTCTAGCTAATGTAGCTATCAGGCCAAATGATATCTCTCTATCAGATGTCACAAATGTTGAAGTCAAGCTTAGACCTGCATTGTCGGACAATGTGTGCAGCTGGCAAGTGTTTGATGATGATAAAGATTTACTAAGATTTCTACATTGTATTGATGAGTATGAGAACCAAGAAATGGATTTTCAGAACATCGTAGAGGTTGTAGATGGAAAAGAGACTCTCTTAGGGAAGGAGGTAATTCAACTCAAGACAAATAAAATCCCTAGAGGGATGGTTGCTTTGGAGAGAGCTTTTGACAATAGGGACCAATTTGTTACAAAGACATCTCCAACAAATAAGAATGATCTAGAGGAGATAAACTTGGGAACATCTCATGCTCCCAAAAAGGTATATGTTGGCAAATAGCTCAAACCACATATCAGAGCAATGCTGATTGCATTGCTAAGAAAATATAAGCATGTCTTTGCCTAGTCATATGAGGACCTAAAAGCTTATAGAGAGGATTTATTCCAGCACAAAATCCCTTTGAAGCCTGGAGCTAAACCATTTAGACAAAAACAAAGACCTATCAACCCAACCTTAGCTCCAAAAATGAAAGAAGAACTTATGAAGCTTAGGGAGGCTGGAATAATCATGCCTATCAAACACTTGACTTGGGTGTCCAACCTTGTCCTAGTCAAAAAGAAAAATGGTGACATCAGACTTTGTGTGGACTTTAGAAATCTGAATGTATCTTCTTTGAAGGATAATTATCCATTGCCAAACATGGAGGCCATGTTGCAGAAGGTGACTGGCTGTGAACTCTTATCCATGATGGATAGATTTTCTGGGTACAATCAAGTGAAAGTAAAGGAATCAAAACAGTTCAAGACTGCTTTCACTACACCATGGGGAACCTATGTATATGTGAGGAGGCCATTTGGACTGACAAATACAGGTGCCACATTTCAGAGGGTTGTGGATGTTGCTTTCACAGGATTGATTGATTCAATTTTGGTTGTGTATCAAGATGACTTAACTGCCTTTTCAAAGAAAGAAGAGCAGCACTGTATGCACCTGGAGCAAATTTTTATTAGAGCATTAGAGTATGGCATCTCACTCAACCCAAAGACGTGTGTTTTTGGGGTTGTGGAAGGAAAATTGCTTAGACACATTGTTTCCAAAGATAGAGTTAGGATTGATCCTAAGAGGGTGGCTACAATTGACAAAATCTAGATCCCTAAAATAGTGAAAGGTGTTCAGTCCTTCTTTGGACAAATTAATTTTGTTAGAAGATTTGTGCCTAACTTTGTAGAGACCACCAAAGATATCTCTAAAATGATGAAGAAGGGTGCAACTGTCAAGTGGGAAGAGGAAGCGACTAAATCATTTCAAAACATCAAGGAGGCAATAAAGATGGCTCATGTATTAAAATCTCTAGATTTTTCTAAGCCATTCCAATTGTTTTCATTTGCTTCTTTCCACACTATTGTTGCTTGCTTGCTACAGAAAAATACAGAAGGCTTTGAACAACCCATAGTTTTCTTCAGCAGGTCATTGCAGGCTGCTGAGTTGAAGTATAACATCATGGAGAAGCAAGCATATGCACTCGTTAGAGCAATCAAGAGCTTCAGGCCATATTTGGTAGGCTCTCAGATAGTTGCATATGTGCCTCATGCAGCAATCAAAGATATTTTTACTCAACAGGTGGTAACTGGAAGGAGATCCAGATGGATAAATAAATTGCAAGAGTTCAATATTGAAATACAGATCACAAAACTGGTAAGAGGACAAGGTTTGGCAAAACTAATGACACAGTCAAATCTAGAGGCATGCCAAGTGAATGCAGTACATAATGAAGTTATAAATATGTTAGGATCTGAGTGGTATAAAGACATAGTGTATTATTTATAGAATTTAAACTATCCTACCCACCTCAATGATAATCAAATGAGGACCTTGAAGTTACAGGCTATTAAATATATCATTGTTCAAGGAGAGCTATATTGGAAAAACCCTGATGGTGTATTGCTTAGGTGTATGGATGAGGATCAGGCTAAGGATATTCTAAATGATATGCACAATGGAGTGTATGGTGGACACGATGCAGCCCAAACAATAGCCCACAAAATTCTCATAGCTGGTTATTGGTGGCCAACTCTCTTCTTAGACGCACATAGAATGATAATAAAATGTGAGTCCTGCCAAAGGTTCTTAGGAAAGCTAAGATATCAAGGTGCATTACCCCTTAGGACTATAATTGTGGAAGCTCCATTTCAGCAATGGGGGATTGATTTTATAGGGAAAATCTCAGAAAAATCAAGTGGAGGGCATAGTTGGATTCTGGTTGCCACTGATTACTTCACTAAATGGATTGAGGCCATCCTGACTAAAAAAGCTACAAGCAAAGTGGTGATGGATTTTATTCTAGAAAATATTATTATTAGATTTGGAGTACCAGTAAAAGTAGTCACGGATAATGCAATGTGCTTCAGGTCTGGTGAATTTATTGACTTTTGCAATAAATATGGAATGGATTTGTCTCATACATCACCATACCATCCACAGGGGAATGGTCATGCAGAGTCAAGCAACAAAAGTCTCATGAAAATCATCAAAAGGATGGTAGATAAAAACATGAGGTCTTGGGATTCAAAGCTAAAGTTGGCATTATGGGCTGATAGGGTGATAGTGAAAAGGGCAACTAGAAGGTCACCTTATGAACTAGTATATGGTACAGTAGCTAGATTGCTTGTGAACAACCTCCTGCCAATTTATAAATTCATCCAAGGGAACAGTGAGGAGATTGGAGAACCAATGACTAAAAGAATAAATCAGCTAGTTGTACTAGATGAGATAAGAAGGGAAGCACAGAAAACAAACATCAAGACATAGCGACAAGTGAAATATCTATTTGATAGAAAAGTTACAGAGAGAAGATTTTAGATAGGTGACTTGGTTTTTATGTGGAATGCTAGGAGTCAAGATAAGGGCAAACACGGTAAATTTGAGCCCTTATGGACTAGCCCATATCAAATTAGCAATATCTATGGAGATGATTCTTATTTTCTCCAGGCCCTAAATGGTGAATTACTGGAATTATCAGTGCACAGTAAATTCCATAAAACCTTTTTCTCATAAATGAATACTTTGTGTGCACATTGTAAACTAGTTGTAAGTATTTTGTACATGCCTTGTATAGTCAGTCGTGTCTTGAGTTTTGGGTTTTGTCTGGTCTACCCCGAAGTAGTCTACTCCTCGCTGCAGCCTTGCACCTACACATCCCCAATCGGAGCCTATGTTAGTATTCATTTATGTTTAGGGTTTTAAGCTTGAATGTTTGTAGGTTTTCTCTTTCAAACCCTGAAGTTTTTGTCTTCCTTGGTCTGTTGCGTTGTTTTGTCTATTCTGATGTTGGCTTCCTATAACGGGTTCCTTGCTACTAAGTTTCATCTCTATGCCTTAATGTTCATAGGTTAACCGGCCCAATGCAAAGTGGAACCTACCTTCTCCTGTCACGTGTAGGAATATTGTCATGTTTTTGTATGTGCAACTGATCAAATCTGTTGACAAGCTTGTGAAATCTCAATCGGCTTCCAGAAATGGTAAAATTTTTTAGTTATATGCATTTCTAAATGTATATTGGGTTGCACATGCATTGGGGGAATCTTCTGTAAGATTCCAGGAATATTCGCCATTTGTGTATCGGCCCTACTTGTATATCGGGCTTGTATGTAGAATATGCAAGCGAAACATACAAAGGAAAAGATATATTGCAGGAATATTCTGGAGAAGATTCTTTGCTTGTATGTGCAAGGGAATGTACATTGAAAAATATACAAAGGCCCGCAACATGTAAAGTGAATAGTGCCGTGGATATACAAATGTGGATTGTGTATGCAATATACATTCGGACGCATATACAATGGTTAGATGCATTTATCGCATATTCTCTAAAGATTCCCTATTTGTATGCAAAGGGCAAATGTATATTCGGAAATATACAATTGAAGATATTAGAAAAATATACAAGGGACCTTGTATGTTCCGCAACATACAAAAGCAGAGGGTGCATTTGATGGGGCCCGCCACTTGTATAAAGTGATTGTATGTTCGAACATACAATGGAGGTGCATTCCAAAGTTGCAAGGCAGACCCGAAGTCATTTTTATTTTGTTCTAAAGTAGTGTGGTGTCCGCGGCTTGTACATTGCATTTGTATATGCGATGTGCAAGGAAATGTGCAAAGGAAAGAGAAAATGGGTCGGGCCCACCACTTGTATAATTGCACTTGTATATGTGCCGATATGCAAACTCATGAGGATACAAAGCCTAGACCTAAAAGTTTTTCAAATCCAGTGGATAGATGCAGTGGAATCCACCTTGTATTTTGTTCTTGTATGTGTGAAATATGCAAAGTGATGGATGCAGGATGGAGATACAAGCCGGACCAGAATGGAATTCCAGTTTGTTCTATGACATTTGATGTCCACCTTGTATGTTGTATATGCATTTGGGTTTGCATATACAAAAGCGATAAAGGTGAAATAAAAGAAGAAAAGGTCAGCAATAGAGGATCAAGGTGCCTATGTGGCACGATATCATTGGCTGGCAGCTCTTCATGCATGTTTTGGGACCGTTGATTTCGGTGATGGATTTTTGATCAACAGTCAGATTTTAAACCTTCAGCGATGGTTTTTTCCTTGTGTCTGGAGTCATTTTTTTGAGTGGGAAATTTCCATGGGTGCGCTGCTACAATTTCCAAGAGAAGCTATGGGTGGTTGAACCATTAATGGTAGGATTGCAGACAGGCATGGGCCGATGGTCGAACGACCAAGTACCTAGTTTATGACGGAGAGTCTTCCAGCGGCGGCACAGGGCTCGAGTTCAACTACTCCTCACCCTTCTCTTGCTTCTTACCATTTTGTCCCCTGCCGCATTTATGATTTTGAGTGCCATTTCTGGTGCAGTGTATCTGGCAGGAATTTTTGACCTTGTCATGTAATTAATTTTGCTGAGTACACAATCTTGGTATAAAAGCCAAACTGTGTTACTCATTGTTGTTGTTGAAAACTGGACAAATTTTGGTGCTGTAATAAGAATACAACTTTCTGGTGACTCTATTTCAGGTGTCTTTGTGAGTTTATGAGTTGTATGTTGTAGGTATTGTGCATAGAATTCATCAGTTTCATGTTAAATTAAATGAGTAATGCTTTGTAGCATGTGTTTTGTTATTTGTCTCCAAGTTGAATGTGTTTTTCTTCTAAATCTGAGCATCTAAGGGGTGTTAGAGATTCTAGGATATGGGTCTCCTATGTTGAATGTTTAATCTTTTACTTCTACTTAAGGAGTAGATTGAATGTTTAGGGTTAAATGTTGGGAAAAATACATTGCAGTAAGGATATTTATAAGCAGAAATAACTGAATACTTTGTCTTGGGTATTGTCTGTAAGGCAGACATTACAAACCCCTTGGAATCTGATTAGTGTTGAGTCTATGATAAACATTCACATATATATGTCTACTGACTCTAAGCCCTAGATAGGCACCAATCTGGTCTTGTATCTCTGTTGCAACCCAAAGTCCTAGTTTTGCATCCAAACATAAAATCAACTCAAACTTCATATACAATCCTTCTAGGACTTTAGAAGTAATTTTAGGATCCAAAATCCTCTGTCTACAACTGAATATAGGCTTGAAGCTAGCCCCTTTGCATTTATCTCACATTTTTGGTCTGCATAATAGAGGATTTATCTGCTTTGTGTCAGCATCTCGGTCTTTTCACAGCTATATTTCATGGATGTTGAGTAGGGAATACCCCCCTTGGTTCTATAGAGCCTAAAGAAGAAGAGGAGATATTTATAGAGTCTATCTCCTATACTGTTGGCCCTTGGCCTAGGAATCCTATTGATCAATGATGGCTACCTTGTAGGGATAACTGGGAAAATTACCAACACTGTCCACATTGAAAATTGAGCTCGTTGTTGAATATTTCTTCATTGTTGTTGTTGTTCTTCCCAGCCTTGGCTGACTAGATGATTTGAGCGTGTTGTGGATGACCTTAGAGCAATTTGATGGAGCATGGCATGTTGATCAAGGAAGATTTGAGTCCCAGTTATGTTTGGCCGACAACTTAGTGATTCACATTAAGTCACATGCTTTTAGTGCCGACCTTGATGTTCATTCCAAGGTTGATGAAGCATATAAATACTTGATGAGTTGCAGAAAGTTGTCCTTGTGTGAAAATGATAAAATCTTAAGAAAGGTACAGAGGCAGAGTAGAGAAGTGGAGAAGTAGAAGAACAAGAGCAGTAAGGGATGAAGTTATAGTGAAGAACTGTTTGAGGGACAAAGCAAAAGTAAGTGAGCCTTCAATGGGACTAAACCAGGCATGAATAAGATGTTATTTCTTAGTTCATTATCTCTATGTTAAACATAAATTCTTGTAGGCAATGAGCGTCCTATAGGTAGTGAGCCTCTTTTGAGTAGTGAGCTCTGGGTAGTGCACCTAAAGTCATGCTCCTTCTCTTTTCTTCTAAGTACATTTAACAGGGTACAAATCTTGTGGGTTAACCCCCACCATGGTTTTCCCTTAACCGGTTTTCCACATAAAAATTTTGGTGTTATGTATGTTCAATTTGCTTCTACTCATGTATTGTTAACTCATGCTTTAATGTTTACATCACTAATCTAATTGAAAGTTGATAAAGAGGATTAAACGAAGAAAAAGGTTAATATGTGGGCCAACCAATTCACCCCCCCTCTTAGTTGTCTGGACAAATTCCAACAACATGTTGCTGCAATATACTCTACTTCTAAGTGTTGATAAAGAGATTGAATATTGCTTCTTGCTCAGCCATGAAACAAATCTATTTCCCAAAAAGAAAGCACCTCCACTTGTACTTTTTTGTCATCAACATCTCCTGCCCAATCAACATCTGTATAAGTACTGGGAGTGAAATCATTATTTTTTAGATACCATAGGCCATGATCTGATGTGCCTTTTAAATTCCTTAAGATTCTTTTAACTGCCATCACATGTGATTCTCTTGGATAAGCTTGAAATCTTGCAACAAGACAAACTGCATGCATAATATCTGGTCTAGTTTGAGGTAGATAAAGAAACCCTCCAATCATGGATCTGTACCTTTTTTGATCAGTCTTGGGTGAATCATCATTTTTTCTCAACTTGCAACTAGTCACCATAGGAGTACATACCAATTTAGAGTCCTCCATCCTAAAGTTCTTCAACAGTTCTCTCACATACTTAGACTAAGATATGAAGATTTCTTTATCTGATTGATTAATTTGCAAACCCCAAAATAAATTCATTTCACCAAACATGGACATTTCAAATTTACATTTCATCTCACTGGCAAACTTTGTGCACATACCTTCATTTCCTCCAAAGATAATGTCATCAACAAAGACTTCAACAACCAAGATCTGATTATCATTGATTTTAAAATATAGAATGCTATCTACATTACCTTAACTAAATCCCAATTGCAACAAATACTTGTCTAACTTTGCATACAAGGTTCTAGGGGCTTGTTTGAGTCCATACAATGCTTTCTTCAACCTGCATACCATATCACCTTGATTTGATAGATGGAATCCCTCTGGTTGCTTAATGTATACTACCTCTTCTAACTCACCATTCAGGAATGCAGACTGCACATCCATCCGATACACCTTAAAATCTTTGTGAGGTACAAATGCCAGAAACATTTTGGTTGCTTCAATTTGAGCTACTAGGGAAAAAGGTTCTTCAAAATCTATCTCTTCAATTTGAGAATATCCTTTGCACACAAGCCTTGCTTTATTCCTTACAATTTCTCCATTTTCATTCAGCTTGTTCCTAAAGACCCATTTTGTTCCAATGACATTTTTGTCAGCAAGTCCAGGAAGTATTTCCCAAGTTTCATTCTTCTCTATCTGCAATAGTTCTTCCTCCATTTCCCACTATAGAAAAACATAAATAAATGACTAAAAAAACTACCAAAAATTGGTCATGTGATCAGTAGTTTGGTCACGTGACCATTGGTAGTTTATTGTTAGTCATTTATCTTGTCACCAAATTTATGACCAAACAAATTTTAGTCATTAATTTGGCACTATATTTAGTCATTTATTTGGTAGTATATTTAGTGGGTCAGTGTAAGAAGTTGGGTCCACTTTTTGGCCAAAAAGTGGAAGTGTTTTCCCTAATTTTCAAAATTTGTCACATTTGACCTAAACATTTGAGACACTTAAAGATTGAATCTCAAAAAAAGTTAGTAATATGAAAAGTAGCACTCAAAGTCTAGTTTCCAAATATGTAATTTATTTTAATACCCAGATAACACAAATTAATTTTCAATAGGCATTTCTAAAAACCACTGTTTAAAAGTCATTTTTTTTACCATACTATGCACGTGTACGACCAACATAATTTGACCTAAATAAATTTATTTTTATAAATCCTTTTAGGGAAAGATGTGTAGTACAGTGAAGTTTGATGAGGATATTTTTTATAATTTTTTTCCAAATATTTTTTTAATTAATTCTTTATTGGCCCTAATTGCTGTTTTCAAAAACCCTCATGTACAACCAACATAATTTGAGAAAAACTAATCTTAAAATAATTTTTTTCTTTCATTATGTAAAGAATGATGTGTAGATTGATGACATATATTTTTTTTTCAAAAAACTTTAGAAATTAAAAGTTATTAAAAAATACAAACACCTATCATTTCAAGTTTTTGGACCAGTTTGCTCATAAATTAAATAATAAATAGAAAAAAAAGTCCAATAAAAAAAATTACATATTCAAAAACTAGACATTGTCATCTGTAATGGGTTTTAATTTCATAACAAAATTCAAAAAAAAAATGCTGTCAGCCATATAGGTAAATTCAGTCTTTCTTCTTGTTTTTTACTTAGAAAAAAAGTTGCAGGTCCAAGACAAGGGGTTGGCTTACGATGCCTTTCCCGAGCATAAGATTTTAGGAACAGGTTCCCGTTCCTTTTGTGTGGGAAAAAAAGTGCACAAGGTTTTTTTTCCAATTCAAATATCTATATAGAAATGGGTACCCATTGCTAAATGGGTACCCATTTAGGCTTAGGCATCCATTTCTAAATGGGTACCCATTTAGGCTCGGGAACCCATTCCTAAGTAGGTACCCATTTAGGCTCAGGCACCCATTCCTAAGCGGGTACCCATTTAGGCTTAGGTACCCGTTCATAAACAGGTACCTGTTCCTTTTAAAATAGATACCTGTTTCTGTTGGGAATTTTCTTTTGCCCGTGACTTCCCCTCTATGTGGATCCAATTTCTTGCACTTACCCTAGTCATCAATTTGGTAGTATATTTAGTCATTAATTTAGTCATTGATTGTTGTTAACTGGTCATTTATTTAATCATTGTAATCATTAATTTTGTAGTATATTTATTCATTAATTTGGTAGTATATTCAGTGATCAATTTGGTAGTATATTTGGTAATTTGGTAGTATATTTAGTCATCAATTTGGTAATATATTTAGTAATTAATTTAGTCATTGATTGTTGTCAACTAGTTATTTATTTAGTCATGGTAGTCAATTTTATTTACTGGTTTCCATTAATTGGTAGTAAATTTAGTCATGATATACATAATTTATTAACTACCATAAGATTTTATAATGCCGAAAAAACATATTATTAAATTTGAATTAAAACATTAAAGAAAATAAAATTGGAAAACTATATATTTTATGATACTGCACCTCCACTTGTACCTTTTCTATCATCAACATCTCCTTTGTGGATACATACTCCATCTTTACTTCTTTTTCATTCACCGTTTCTCTCAAAAAGTGATACCTTATAGATATATGCTTTGTTCTTGAGTGCATCACTAGATTCTTCGAGATGTTTATATCACTTGTATTATCACAAAAGATTGCAACTAGATTTTCATACACAACTCTTATGTCCTTCAATATCTGCTTCATCCATAATACTTGAGTACAACATGCTTTTGTAATATACTCTACTTCTACTATTGACAAAGAGATTGAATCTTACTTCTTTCTCAGCCATGAAATCAATCTGTTTCCCCAAAATAAAGCACATCCACTTGTACTCTTTCTGTCATCAACATCTCTTGTCCAATCAGCATCTATATAAGCATTGAGAGTGAAATTATTATCTTTTGTCCATACCATAGGCTATGATCTAGTGTGCCTTTTAAATACCTTAAGATTCTCTTAACTTCCATCACATGTGATTCTCTTGGATCAACTTGAAATCTTGCAACAAGACAAACTGCATGCACAACATCTAGTCTAGTTCGAGTTAGATAAAGCAATCCTCCAATCATAGATCTGTAGCATTTCTGATAAGTCTTTGGTGAATCATCATTTTTTCTCAAATTGTAACCAATCACCATAGGAGTACATACCATTTTAGAGTCCTCCATCTCAAACTTCTTCAACAATTCTCTCACATACTTAGATTGAGATATGACGATTTCTTTATTTGATTGATTAATTTGCAAACCCAAAAAGAAATTCATTTCACCAAACATGGAGATTTCAAATTTACTTTATATGTCTCTAGCAAACTTTATACACATACCTTCATTTCCTCCAAAGATAATGTCATCAACAAAGACTTCAACAATCAAGATCTGATTATCATTGATTTTGAAATACAGACTACTATCTGCAGTACCTTTACTAAATCTAAATTACAACAAATACCTATCTAACATTGCATAATAGGCTCTAGGGGCATGTTTGAGTGCATACAATGCTTTCTTCAACCTACATACCCTATCACCTTGATTTTACAGTTGGAATCCCTTTGGTTGCTCAATGTATACTTCCTCTTCTAACTCACCATTCAGGAATGTAGACTTCACATCCATCTAATACACCTTAAAATCTTTGTGACCTACAAATGCCAGAAACATTCTGATTGCTTTAATATGAGCTACTAGGGCAAAAGTTTTTTCAAAATCTATCCCTTTAATTTGAGAATATCCTTTGCACACAAGCCTTGCTTTATTCCTTACAACTTCTCCATTTTCATTCAGCTTGTTCCTAAAGACCCATTTGGTTCCAATAACATTTTTGTTGGTAGGTCTAGGAACTAGTTCCCAAGATTCATTCTTCTCTATCTGCAATAGTTCTTCCTCCTTTGCCCACTAATAGAAAAATAGAAATAAATGACTGAAAAAACTACCAAAAATTGGGCATGTGATCAATAGTTTCGTCACATGACCATTTGTAGTTTATTTCCAATCATTTATCTCACGGTCAAATTTATGACCAAACAAATTTTAGTAATTAATTTAGTCATTAATTTGGTAGTATATTTAGTCATCAATTTGGTAGTAGATTTGATAATTCAGTAGTATATTTAGTCATTAATTTATTCATTGATTGTTGTTAAATGGTCATTTATTTAGTCATTTACATAATCATTAATTTGGTAGTATATTAGTCATTAATTTGGTAGTATATTTAGTCATCAATTTGGTAGTATATTTGGTAATTTGGTAGTATATTTAGTCATCAATTTGGTAATATATTTAGTAATTAATTAATTTATTGATTGTTGTTGACTAGTCATTTATTTAGTCATGGTAGTCATTTTTATTTAATGGTTTCCATTAATTAGTAGTAAATTTAGTCATGATATGAATAATTTATTAAATACCATTAATTTTATAATGTAGAAAAAAAATATTATTAAATTTGAATTAAAAACATAAAAGCAAATAAATTATTTGGAAAACTATATATTTTATGATGTTGCACTTCCACTTGTACCTTTTTTGTCATCAACATCTCCTTTGTGGATACATCATCTTTACTTCATTTTCATTCAACTTTTCTCTCAAAAAGTGATAGCTTATAGATATATGCTTTGTTCTTGAGTGCATCATTGGATTCTTCAAGATGTTTATAGCACTTGTATTATCACAGAATATTGCAACTAGATTTTCATACACAACTCTTACGTCCTTCAATGTCTACTTCATCCATAATAATTGAGTGCAACAACATGCTGCTGCAATATACTATACTTCTACTATTGATTAAGAGATTGAATCTTGCTTCTTGCTAAGCCATGAAACTAATCTGTTTCCTAAAAAGAAAGCACCTCCACTTGTACTTTTTTTGTCATCGACATCTCCTACCCAATCACCATCTGTATAAGCACTGAATCATTATCTTTTGGATACCATAGGCCATGATCTAGTGTACCTTTTAAATACCTTAAGATTCTCTTAACTGCCATCACATGTGATTCTCTTGGATCAGCTTGAAATCTTGCAATAAGACAAACTGCATGCATAATATCCAGTTTGGATTGAGTTAGATAAAGCAATACTTGAATCATGGATCTGTACATTTTCTTATTAGTCTTTGGTGAATCATCAGTTTTTCTCAACTTGCAACTAGTCACCATAGGAGTACATACCAGTTTAGAGTCCTCCATCACAAACTTCTTCAACAGTTCTCACATACTTAGACTGAGATACGAAAATTTCTTTATCTGATTGATTAATTTGCAAACCCAAAAAGAAATTCATTTCACTAAACATGGACATTTCAAATTCACTTTTCATATGATTGGAAAACTTTATGCATATACCTTTATTTCCTCCAAAGATAATGTCATCAATAAAGACTTCAACAATCAAGATCTGATTATCATTTATTTTGAAATATAGATTGCTATCTGGAGTACCTTTACTAAATCCCAATTGCAACAAATACTTGTCTAACCTTGCATACCAAGCTCTAGGGGCTTGTTTGAGTCCATACTTGTATGCTTTCTTCAATGTGCATACCATATCACTTTGATTTGACAGTTGGAATCCCTTTGGTTGCTCAATGTATACTTCCTCTTCTAACTCACCATTTAGGAATGCAGACTTCACATCGATCTGACACACCTTAAAATCTTTGTGAGATGCAAATGCCAGAAACATTTTGATTGCTTCAACTTGAGCTACTAGGTTAAAAGTTTCTTCAAAATCTATCCCTTCAATTTGAGAATATCCTTTGCAAATAAGTCTTTCTTTATTCCTTACAACTTCTCTATTTTCATTCAACTTGTTCCTGAAGACCCATTTGGCTCCAATAACATTTTTGTTAGTAGTTCTATGAACTAGTTCCCATGTTTCATTCTTCTCTATCTGCAATAGTTCTTCCTCCATTGCCCACTAGTAGAAAAGTAGAAATAAATGACTAAAAAAACTACCAAAAATTGGTCATGTGATCAATAGTTTGGTCATGTGACCATTGGTAGTTTATTGTCGGTCATTTATCTTGCAACTAAATTTATGACCAAACAAATTTTAGTCATTAATTTTAGTCGTTAATTTGGTTGTATACTTAGTCATTAATTTGGTGGTATATTTAGTCATCAATTTGGTATTATATTTAGTCATCAATTTGGTAGTATATTTAGTCATTGATTGTTGTTAACTGGTCATTTATTTAGTCATTGTAATCATTAATTTGGTAGTATATTTGGTAATTTGGTAATATATTTAGTCATAGTAGTCATTTTTATTTATTGGTTTCCATTACTTGGTAGTAAATTTAGTCAAGATATGAATAAATTATTAAATACCATAAATGTTATAATATAGAAAAAATATATTATTAAATTTGAATTAAAACATAAAAGCAAATAAATTTGGAAAACTATATATTTTATAATGCTACCAAGTAAAGATTGATAAATTTGAGCCAACACTTTCTATTTGAGAATCAACTAATAAGAAAATGAAACAAGATAGAGCAAAGTGGCAATAAATATTTTTTTATATCGGAACAATGTAGGAAAAGAATTAGAAATAATAAAAAAAGCAACACAAGGCTGCCATAAGAAAAAACCAGTTCAGCTCTGTCATGTACAACAAACTACAAGGACTGGCTGAAGAGAAAACTAGTTCAGTAGCCACATTAGATACAATAGCAAAACAATGGAAAGGCGGGTCAGACCTATGAAGCCCTTCACATATTTTGACACTTAGAAAAAAGATGTTGCCATTGAGCATTCCATAAGACATCATTCCTTTTGGCATTCTATTAACCAGTTTAGGTGCTTTGACTGCAGCCTTGGTGCATTCCATATTCTACTTCACACAAGCCATTTAGATGTTACTTGTGTATTCAAAGAACCCCAGGAACCATTGTGAACAATATCTGAATAACAACCTGAGAATGCTAGTTAGAGGCCCCTGTAGCAGTGGCCCTATAGCAACAAGAAAACAAACCATTCCTTGTAACCTTCCATAACATTGTCTCAGACAGCTGAAGCAAAAGTGGCACTTGAAATGGTGAAATATAGCTAGTGAAAAACATGTTGAAGATGACAACATGGAAATGTTTTTGGTTTTGTACAATTGTAGTAAAATATGAATTTATTTAAAACAACATTTTCATGATATTTTCTTCATTACCTCAAGAAATCACAAAATAGATCATTACACAAAATCTCTACTCTTGGAGTCAATCTCTTCCCTTTCTCACATGGCAATACTGCACTTGGCTGTTCAGACTATTAAATTTTAGAAAATGAGCTAAACAAAAGACATTCAAATGACCTCCGGCATAGATAGGATTTGAAGTTCACTATTGTCTTATTGTAGCCAGAGGTGCAACACATACACCACATAGAAAAACATACAGAAGAAGTTTATGATGTAGAAGCTACTATTTTGGTATCAAGAAAGTTCACCATTTGTTATCCTGATTGTGGTGTTTATAATGTTACAGGGTGCATTTTCCCATTTTTATCTTATATATGCCAATTAATCTATCTACCAATTCAAACATATTATTCCTCAAGTTGCATAAGCAACAAACATTTTTCAAGAGATCTGTCAAGCTACAATCCATCAATCAAAAAGATATAAATGTAGTTTAACATATAAGCAACACATCTCCCAAGAAACTACACTGCTATTTACTCATTTGAGAAAAAAAGAAAATTAAAACTTACCTTATGATTATAAACTGGGCATCTTTAGTCCTGTCTTTAATGTAGTGACAGACTATTGAGACATTTTTAAAATCTGAACAATTTATCATTCCAAACAGTAATTTCATCCATCCATTAGTGTATTTATTGTCAAATAAATTCAGATGTGATATCCCTAAGCTACACAAACCCCTCCCCCCCATATCATCAAAGCTACTTACTCTTGAAAAAAGTGAGCCTAAAGACAAGGTCTTTGGAAAAGTAATCGAAGGTATCAGTGTCTAGCACAACAAGATTCCCTACAAATAATTTATTAATTGATGTTACAATTTCACTTGTTTTTCATGAACATGAACATGCCCTCACTTTCTATATTAATAGCCTTATGAATCCAAACTATCAACATCATAGAAACTTCGACAACACCCAAAAAAAACACAGAAACCCAATTTTTAGAAGTAAAGGACAATAGCTTACCTAATGCTACATCGATTTCATCCATGACATAGAGAGGGGTAGGTTTGTAATGGTGAAGGGAAAAAACCAAAGCTAATAAACTTAATGTCTGCAAAAATAATAGTGCTCAGACATAAGAACCTAGTAAAGGAGCCTACAAATTCTCAAATAGATCTAAGAATACTTTATCCTTTTTAATAAAACATGGATGCTATTTTTTTTTTGTTAGGACTAGCTCTATATAGTAGATCTAGATTAATATTCAACTAAATAGTAAATTGTTTGCATTTCTTAGAGTCCTTGCAAACCAAATAAAATGGTCTTTTCTGGTAACTACATTAATCAGTATTGGGTGACATATTCTACCACTTGAAGTAAACATACAACTCAATGAGACAATTGAAATATACCTTTTCACCACCAGATAGGTTAACAATATTTTTCCAGCTCTTTTGGGAGGTCGTACACTAAAAATGACACCTTCAGCAAAAGGGTCCAATGAATCAACAAGCTCCAACTCAACATCACCACCTAGCGTTATCATCTGCATATATTTTCAATTCCTTAACACCTTAATATGTACATTATTCATAAATTTAACATATTATTAATATACCAAATTCACAAATTCTGACCTGATACATTTCCTTCAACTTTAAAGATATAGTATTGAATCCAAGAATGAATTCATTCAACCTAAACAGTAGACAATGTAAAAATTAGAGGAATATAAAGGAGTTGCTGACCTGGTTGTACAAGAACACAAATTGAAGAAAATTTCTAGACTAACAATTGTATAAAAGACCTAGAGTTAAATTTTAGTACATAAAAATCAAGACTAATTGTGTGGCACAAGTTCATCCTTGAATTATCATACATGTTCATGGTTAAATTTTATTAGTCTTCAAGCACTCCCCATTTTTTCCTCAATTCATCATATTGTCTCTTCTTTCATCATGCTCTAAAGTTATGGTATTGAGTTCTTCAACCCGCTCACTATATAAAGTAGCCTTCCTCTAGTACTTAAGAGATTGTAAAGCTTCTTAATAATACATATGGACATCATAACTAGCTCAAAATATTTTATATTTTATATTTTTTCAATAAAAAGATGGTAAAGATCTACTCTTGCATTGAGGGTAGAATTGGATTTTACAGCCTTAGCTAAGCTTCCTTATATTTCAAATTATTCACAACCTAAAACTTCAGAATTAATAAACTGCATATGGAATAACAGATGGTACAAGAGTTTACTCTTGTATGGTGTCCAAGCTTGGCTTTAAGTCCTTTAATTGGGCTTGATACAAGGCTACCTTCTCCAATACTATTTCGAGGTCACTATGTTCAAGCAATCTTTCATTTTCTAGGGTTGCCTAGAGCAAGGTAGGATCAAGTCCTTCAATTTGAATTCTGCAAGGAGAATAACACAAAACAAAACATTTGCAGCATAGCTAAAGAATTGAAATGGGGAATCAATATCCAAGGGGTTCTAATGTATTGGTGAAATAGTGAATTTGTAAAGGGAGTGCTTCAAGTTCCAATCCCCACATCAGAATAGGGCAACCCACAACTTTGTAGGCATGCACATGTAACAACATGCCCCAAACTAGGGCTTGTTTGAGTAAGATTAGTTGTTGTTGTCGGAAAGACTAAGGGTCATCTCTATTTGAATTCAAATGTACTTGATATGCTTTTGGTAGGATAAGAGAACATCAGTGGGAGACTTCATTATCGGCGTGAGCCCTTTTGGTGTCCCTTCGATGCTATGAAAGTTCTCATTTTGGCGTGACATGTTGAGATCAACCAAACCCTTAAGAGTCTCCTCAATGGCATTAGAATTCTAAATATTTGGCGGGACCATCCAACTTCAGAGTGATTGCTTTGTTGGTCACTACAACATCCTGAATTCCTTTGACATGTGTTGGTCGGTGTATCGGCTAGACCCAATAATCTATCTCTTCCATGCAACGAAGTTCAGTGAGACAAGGAGATATCAGAGTGACGGGTTAGGGTGTCTCTTCAACATCCTAAATATACTCTATGGTGGGGATTTCTATGCACTTTTTAGTGAGACCATGCTTATCAGTATGACCCCAAACACTATCTCTTTGACTTTCCAAAATGGCTTGGTGGTGGGGACCACTATACTGGACATAGCCTTCGTCAGTGAGACCATGTCATATCAGTGTGAGCCAAAACTTGGTCTCTTCGACATGGTGATATTAGTCTTGTATGTTTGTTGACTCATCTTCCTTGGTGTGACCCAAATTGAACCACGTGGCTTGCACTGATTTGCCTATCAACATGAAGGTTAACCTAGCTTCAGTATGGGATATCCAAATAGGCAGCCTCAAAATTAAAAGAAATTTTATTGTAAAAGATGATATAATATCTTTGATCTTTATGATAACTCTAAAGAAAACATAGATATTAGTTATTAGAATATGTTTGGATAACTTGATCTAATGTGCATTTTCCTGGACAACCACAAACAAAAATGCTCATTGTACTTAGCAATTTTGGGAGCCTTGATTACAAGAAAAATCAATATTTAATAAAATATATAATCATCCATATATGCATGACTAATCTAACACAATAATTGTGTCACACAAAAGCATTTCTTAAGATAGCAAATCCTATTGTAAAACGTGTTCTTTTACTTTGTTCAAAGGAGAGGCAAACTAGAACATCATTTATATTGTCAATCTCTACTTCTTGGATATATTATCATCCAAAAGCTTGATTGTTAATCATAGTTCCAAGTAAAGTCTAGAATAAGAAGAAGTTAATGCATGCATGGAAAAATTATACGATACGAAAAATGACCAAAACTACATTAATACCTCAAGACTTGTTCGACCTCTCAAGATGCATTCTTTATCGATGCCCCAAGTAAGGCATTCCATATTTTACCTACCTTCTTGATCTCTAAAAAATATATCAGGATTATCAAGTGTCCAATTTCTAATATCCATTTGGGTAAAGAATTATTTACATTATCACCCACATTTCCTCCACATTCATGAAGTGACATAACCACTTGGAGACAAAAAGTGTACAAGTTAAAAATATAGGGAAACCCAAACATATATGTATTTTGAAATCAACATCACTATTTCTCTAAGAAAATATAGCAATGGGAAACTCATGTGTAAGCAGTCATGCCATGGAACAATTCACTAAACAACTCTGTAACTGCATTAGATAGTTAATAATCAATGAATGTAGAAACAAAAACATCTATTAAATATTGCAGACAAAACTTTGGGGTCAACAATTAAAGTAGAAGCTCTCAATAAGTAGATGTTTCACAAGTTTTAAGTCCAAAAATTGTTGCAAATATGTGCATATGATGTGTTGTCATTGATGTCAACATATCTCTTTGTCAGAGACAGTGAAGACAGTGCAGTTTAGTAAAGTAGATTGATCAGCATTCCCAGTAAGATGAAGATCATAGTATGCAGACTAAAGGGCTTTGTAGAGGATTGTCTGAATTTGCTCCAGTTAAGATTTGAGAGGTCCACATGAAGGATTGATGAAGTTATGGCCATCTAAGTAGAACTGGGTTTTGCAATCTTTAGAGGTAACAGAGTGATAGGAATTTGGTTCGGATTGCTCCGCATTGGAATATTATGGTCTATGGTTCTAGTGGAATGTTTGGGATGTTGTTATGTATCCTCAGTTCAATTGGTTCATGGTTTTGAGGTCCCCAAGCAATCTTTCTAGTGTTACAGTCATGACAGTTAGTGTTCTTGAGTTTTCGGATGAAGGTGCAAGTGTTTCTAGTGATTTGAGGTGGTGCAGTTGTTCTGGTTGATTTCATTGTGCTTTTGGTGGTCTCTGGATTATGTGCCTATTGTGTTGGTGGTCCACATTGAGGATTGACCTCATGGTTGAAGATTTCTCCTTGGGTGTTACTATTCTTTCTAGTCTTGGCCAATCATATGCTTGGTGCGTGTTGCAGATGATCTAAGAAGAGTTCTATGGAGCATGGCGTGTTATTTGAGGAAGATTTGAGTCCCAACTATGTTTGGTAGATAGTGTAATGGTTTGCATGTAGCCTTTTATATCTTGTGATTATAATTACTTGTAATGCCTATCTTGGAGATGTTCTAGATAGATGATTGTAAGGCCAACATTGATGTTCATTCAAAAGTCGATGTCATATATAAATAAGTGTTGTGAAGTCGTAGAAGTGTGGGGAAGAAAGCAAATATGTGGATGTACCAATGAAGTGAGTGGGAGCAGAGCAGAGGTGTTGTGTACTTCAATGGAACTGAACCTTGCATGAAGAAGATGCTATTTCTCAATTCAACCTTTCAGTGTTAACATTGTGAATGTTCTTGTAGGCAGTGAGCCTACTTTGAGAAGTGAGCTCTAGGCAGTGTGTCCAAAGGCAAGTGCCTTCCCATTTTTCTATTCTTTTAATAGAGAATAAATCTTGTGGTTTCACCACCACTGTAATTTTTCCCTTAACCAAGTTTCCACATAAAAATCCTAGTGTTATGTGTGTTGATTATGTTTCTGCTCATGTGTTGATTCATGCTTTCATGGTTATATCATTAATCTATTAATAAGTGATAGAGAAGATTAAATGCAACAAAAGATAAAAGTTTTGTGACAACTGATTCATGCCCCCTCTTAGTTGTCTACCCTAATTTTAACAATTGGTATCAGAGCTGGTTCCTCTCAAAGAAGCTTGACTGCTTGTGGAGATCCAGGATGTCGACATACAAGAATGACAGTCCAAGATTTGATGGAAAAAATTAATCTCTTTGGAAGAATTGGATGGAGTGTCATTTGCAATGCATGGGTGATCCTTATTGGTTGATAACTAAGGATGAGTATAAGCCTCCAGAGAAAGGCCCTTCAATTCTAGATGAAATCAAAGATCCTGAAAACAACATTCGGGCTAAAGAAGCATTGTTGAGCACCTCGACAGATACAAAAATGACAAATGTCTTGGAATTGAAAATTGTTCATGAAATATTGAAGAAGTTGGAAACTCTGTATGAAGGTGATGCATATGTTAAATGTGCTAAGTTACAGAACTTGAAGGGTAGATACGAAAATTTAAGGATGAGTGAAGATGAAAACATCACCTCCTACATGCAGAAGATGAATGAACTTTTGTTTAGTATCAGGTGTGATGGTGGAAAATTGGAAGAATCAGATATTGTTGGCAAGGTGCTCATACTCTTACCTACTTCATACAAGCATAGAGTTGCTGCTATTGAGGAGATCAAGACTGTGACAACTATTACAAGGGATCAGTTCATTGGCAAGCTTTCAGCATTTGAAATGAGTGAGTTTGGTGATTCTTTTCCTAAATCAGAATCTACATTTAAGGCCAACATTTCTGGGAAGCAAAGATTTGATCTAGGTGAAAGCTCTTCAAGAAGACCAACCAGCTATGAGAAGGCAAGGAAGGAACTTGAAGAACTTGGAGCCTGTTTTGCCAAAAGATTACCAAGAGGATCCGGTAAGTATGAGGGAAAGTTGCCTTTCAAATGTTTTACCTGCAATAAGATTGGTCATTTTGCTTTAGGATGTCTAGAGAGGGTTTCAAACCCAAACCCTAATAGACCTAGGGTTCAGAAAAAGTTCTACTATGTCCAAGAAGCTACTGATGAAGTAGTCATAGATGATGAATTTGATATGGGAAGTACCTCTGGAAATGAATGAGTGTTCATTTCTATCAAAGAAGAAGATCTAGTGCCTACTGAATCTACTAGTTGTGCGAATGTGGAAAGTGCCTTGGTTGCTCAGGTTGAAGAAAAGGATGAATGGGTGATTGACAGTGGATGTTCTCATCATATAACTGACCTGATAAAAAAGGGTTGAAGCATAATCTTGTTAGTGTTGGACAATTGGTTGACAAAGGGTATGATCTTTGATTCAAGAATGGAAGATGCAAAATTTTGGAAAGCTCCAGAATTGAGATTGCATCTGGTACATAGACTAGAGGTAATATCTTTCATTTAAGTGGTACTAGTAAAACTTGTTTGATTGCTCAGATTTATCAGAGTTAGTTATGGCATAGGAGAATGTGTTATGTAAACTTTGATAATATTATCAAGATAAGTACTACTCAGGCTGTGAGAGATCTTCCAAAGTTTGTGAAACTTGGTAATAGCATGTGTAAGGAATGTCAGTTGGGCAAACAGAATAGAACTATATTCATAACTAAAGAACAATTTTTAAGTGGATTGTTGGAACTTCTGCACACTGATTTGTGTGGTCTTGCCAGAGTTAGGAGTTTGCAAGGAGATAGATACTTTGTTGTTGATTGATGATTACTCCTGGATGATGTGGGTCACTTTCTTGAGAGAGAAATTAGAGTCTTTTGATAGATTCAAGGTGTTCAAGTCTAGGGTGGAGAATGAGATTGGTGTGAAGATAAAGTGTTTGAGATTTGACAAAGGTGGAGAGTTTATCTCCGGTGAGTTTAATGCATTTTGTGAAAATCATGGAATAAGAAGACAATTATCTACTCCTAGGACTCCTCAACAGAATGGAGTTGTGGAAAGGAAGAACTAGACTATTCAAGAGGTAGCTAGAACCATGATGATGGAAGAAAATGTTCCACATGTCTATTGGAGAGAAGTTGTAAGTACTGTTGTCTACACTCTTAACTGGGTGCAAATCAATGGTAATACTAGTAAAACATCTTATGAAATATTGTTTGGTAATGCTCCTCTGGTGAAATATTTTAGAATTTTGGGTAGTAAATGCTATATAAAAAGAGATGAAGATCTAGGCAAGTTTGATGCAAGATGTGATGAAGGAATATTTCTAGGTTACTGTAACCAAAGCAAGGCATACCGGTGCTTTAACAAGAGATTAAAAAGGATTGTTGAAAGTACTAATGTCAAGGTTGATGAAAGCAAGGAGCGACCTTCCAAGTCTTGTGGATATGAATCAGATGATCAAAATGAAAGTCCAAATAAAGAAAAGCAAGTTCAAGAAGCTAGTGCAAATGTTGAGGAACAAGTTTAAGAAAATTATAGGAGACCAGATTATAGGAGATAGAAATAAAGGTGTTCAAAGTGGAAGAAAAATTATTGAAGAATAAGAAGAGTATTGTTTGATTTCAAAGATTGAACCAAAACCAGTGAATGAAGCTTGTAATGATGAAAGTTGGGTAAAAACAATGGAAGAAGATTTAATGCAAATTGAGAAAAATCATACTTGGGATCTTGTTCCTAGACCTAAAGGCAAAAATGTAATTGGAACTAAATGGGTCTTCCAAAATAAATTGAATGAAGATGGTGAAGTTGTGAGAAATAAAGAAAGATTGGTGTGCAAAGGATATTCTCAGGTAGAGGGAATTGATTTTGAAAAAATGTTTGCTTCGGTGGCAAGAATTGAAGCAGTCAGATTATTTCTTACCTTTATTGCTTACAAAGATTTCAAAGCTTACCAGATGGATGTCAAGTCAGCATTCTTAAATGGAGAGTTGGAAGAAGAGGTCTACATTGAGCAACCAGAAGAATTCTTGTTGTTTGATCAAGAAGATAAGGTCTACAGATTGAGGAAAACATTGTATGAAATTAAACAAGCCCCAAGAGCCTGGTATGCAAGATTAGATAAGTATCTACTAAAGTTAGGTTTTAGTAAAGGCACAATAGACAGTAATCTTTATATCAAAATAGATCATGTACACATCTTGATTGTTGAAGTATTTGTTGATGATATCATCTTTGGTGGAAATGAGGGCATGTGTAAAAAGTTTACTGATTAGATGCAAAGTTAATTTGAAATGTCCATGTTTGGTGAAATGAATTTCTTCTTAGGTCTACAAGTCATCTAGTCAGATAAGGGCATCTTCATATCTTAGTCTAAGTATGTGAAAGAGTTGTTGAAAAAGTTTGGAATGGAGGATTCAAAACCAGTAAGTACTCCTATGATAACCAGATGCAAGTTGAGTAAGGATGATGATTCCCCTAAGGGAGATCAGAGATAGTATAGATCAATGATTGGATGAATGCTTTATCTGACTCATACCAAACCTAATATTATGAATGCAGTTAGCCTTGTTGCTAGATTTCAAGTTGATCTGAGAGAATCTCATGTTGTAGCAGTCAAGAATTTTCAGACATTTGAAGGGAAGATCTAATTAAGGCTTATGGTATCCTAAGGATGATGATTTCACTTTTCATGCATATATAGATGCTGATTGGGAAGGAGATGTGGATGACAAGAAGAGTACTAGTGGTGGTACATTTTTCTTGGGAAAGAGATTGGTTTTCTGGTTGAGATAAAAGGAGGCAATATCTTTGTCTACTATAGAGACAAAGTATATAGTAGCAACAAGTAATTGTACTCAAGTTTTGTGGATGCAACAAATGTTGAAGGATATCAGAGTTATGTTTGAACAGACTCTTACAATCTTCTATGATAATTCAAGTGCAATAAACATCTCAAAGAATCTAGTGTTGCATTCAAAGACAAAGCACATATCCATCAAGGTATCCGGACATAATAACCCGGCCAAAATAACCCTGGACACAATAACCCCATCATAATAACCCAAGGACAAAATAACCCAGGGTTGTAATAACCCATGGACAGAATAACCCGTGGTCAAAATAACTCATGGACAAAATAACCCATGGTCATTTTAGATAAAGCTAGTAAACTAGAAATGACATAAAATCAATTAGAACATTAGAATTTAGATATTTTTCCAATTCTTATGCCAAATTTTTGCTCCAATTTGCACTGCTATCTCTTCATGTGCCCAAATGACTATAAATAGTCACAAAAACTATTTATTAAACTAAATTATAAATATGATTACAAGGAACATAAACAAGCATGTCAAAAGATTAAGTAATATTAATCTTTAAGATAAAAAAAAAGGGATTGTGAGGCACCATAGAGGCTATTTAGGTCATTTTTAGACCATGTATCCATTATATACCCCTAAAATAGCCTTAAAACACCTTTAATATGCTTAAATAACCTATAAAATGGTAAATAATCATAAAAATAAAGGTAATTTCGTGGGAATAAGCTGATTAAGAGTTTTTATGAAAAGATATAAGTGAAAAGGCATTATGAAAGGCATTAAGAAGATATAGAAAGTGGTAGAATTAAGAGAAGTAAAGAAAGGAAGGAGGGGAGAAGAAGTAAGAGTGTGTAGAGTGATAAGAAGAGGAGAAATCCAAATTCATAAAAGAAGATATTTTGTAATATATTTTTTAACATTAGTTTAAATTTTCCTGGGGTTTTCTAAAAGAGTGTACAAAAATCAATATGCTTTTAGGGAACCAACACATTCTTCATAATTTTTAATATATACAATGCCTCTTTAGTTTTTAACAAGTCAAAAAAATAAGAATTTACTTATTTTAAATGGTTACACATTTTTGTTTCATCAACAAGGCATCAATAAAACGATATGGCATTGTGCGGAATATTTTACAAATAAATGTTCAAGTCAGTGCTATACTACGACACAAACAAAATCTGGTGATGTGATTAGTAGTACAGAACATGATCATGCTCCAAAACATGAGATGATCATTATCAAACACAAATTGAATGAAATGAAAGACATAGCGTGCTTGACTCAAGATTCTATAAGAAATATCATTGCTGCTTCATGTTCTAATATTTCATTACCCGTAGCTGGAGAAATACCATCAACCAATGCATTATCCAAAACAATTTGAAGAAAAAGATTAAGATTTGAAGCGCTACCACCAAATCCTCAAACATCGACAGATCTTATCTTACCAGTTGAATATACAAATACCAATATGAGAATCATTTTTTAATATTCACCACCACACAGAATTTGCAATTACTGAAAGAATCTGAAAATTGGTTTAGTGATAGTACATTTAAAACAGTGCCAAGTATTTTTCAACAATTGTACATGATTCATGGCTTGAAAACTGATGCAATATTTCCACTCATGTATATTCTTATGACCAACAAAACAAGAACCACTTATACACAAGTACTTGCAGAATTAAAACAACTTCAACCTGATCTAAACCCAAAAACTATACTTATTGATTTTGAATTAGGTTTCATGGGAGCTATTTCTGAAAATTTTCCAAATGTAACTATTCGGGGATGTTTTTTCTATTTCTCTCAATGCTTGTGGAGGAAAGTTCAAGAAGAAGGTCTACAAACACGTTATAGTGTCAATGAAGTATTTGCATTTGAGATCAAGAAAATTGCTGCATTAGCTTTCGTGTCTCAGATAGATGTAATTGATGCATTTGAAACACTTCAACAATATCCTTATTATATAGAACATGAGGAGACTCTACAACCCATAATTGATTATTTTGAAGACACATGGATTGGCAGACTAACCAGAAGAGGCAACAGACGATCACCCAAGTTTCCAATCACAATGGGGAATTGCTATTCAAGATGATCTTCCCAAAACCAATAATACCATTGAGGGATGGCACAGAGGATTTAGTGAATTACTTCAAGCATTGTACAACTCAGTCTAGAAAATCATCAAAGCAATGAAAAAAGAACAGGGTCTCTAAGAGAATAAAATAGAGAAATATATGGATGGATACACTGGGCAACCAAGAAAGAAAAAATACCATGAACTCAAAGAAAGACTAAAAAGATTGGTTGATGGTTATGACAACCATAACATTTTAGATTATATAAGAGGCATCACTCATAAATTGACACTTTAATTGAAAATTTGAATAATAAAGTTTTTTAGCAACATACATGTAATTTATAAATTTTGTTTTCCTTTCTCTTATTCTTACGGGGATATTTTGTCCATGGGTTATTCTAACCACGGGTTATTTTGGCTTGGGTTATTATGACCCTGGGTTATTTTGTCCTTGGGTTATTGTGACCAGGTTATTCTGTCTAGGGTTATTTTGGCTGGGTTATTATGTCCTACAATCATCCATCAAGTTTCACTTTTTAAGATGGAAGGTAAATGAGAATGAAGTCAGATTGGAGTTTGTTCCTTCCAAGGATCAGATTGTGGATATCTTCACTAAGGCTCTACCTAAGGATACTTTTGAGTATCTCAGAGTGAAGCTAGGAGTTATCACCCTTCCTGTTTAGAACTAAAGTGCACTAGTGTGCATCAGTCCAGTGGAACTTAGAGTCATATCTTGTGATTTGGATTGGTGTTAAGGGGATGCTACTCAGGGGGAGTGGTCAGTATGTTCTGAGGTTAGAAACAAAAAGGGTGAGAGATGATTTAAAATATGTGCCCTTTTCCATTGATGTCAAAGGGGGAGAGAAGTCATGTGAAAAACTTGTATGGAAGTGAGTAGTTGCTAGTGAAAAGGGGGAGTAGTGAAGAAGTGGTTGTAGGTGTGATAAGAGAAAGGGGGAGAAGTCCTGGTCTTGATGGTTGAATTAGTTTTTCACATCATATGTTTCCATCAATGACAAAGGGGGAGATTATTGCAAACATGTGCATATGATGTGTTGTCATTGATGTCAACATATCTCTTTGTCAGAGACAGTGAAGACAATGCAGTTCAATAAAGTAGATTGATTAGCATTCCTAGTAAGATGAAGATCAAAGTTTACGGACCAAAGGGCTTTATATAGGATTGTATGAAGTTGCTCCAGTTAAGATTTGAGATGTCCACATGAAGGATTGATGAAGTTATGGCCATTTGAGTAGAACTGGGCTTTGTAGTGTTCAGAAGTAACAAAGTGACAAGAATTTGGTTCAGATTGCTTTGCATTGGAATATTATGGTCTGCAGTTCTAGTGGAATGTTTGGGATGTTGTTGTGTATCCTCAACTCAAGTGGTTCATGGTTTGGAGGTCCACAAGCAATCTTTCTGGTGTGAGAGTCATGACAGTTAGTGTTCTTGTGTTTCTGGGTGAAGGTGCAAGTGTTTCTAGTGATTTGAGGTGGTGCGGTTGTCCTAGTTGATTTTATTGTCCTTTTGGTGGTCTCTGGATTGTGTGCATATTGTGTTGGTTGTCCACATTGAGGATTAAGCTCGTGGTTGAAGATTTCTCCTTGAGTGTTGTTGTTCTTTCTAGTCTTGGCTGACTAGATGCTTGGTTCATGTTGCAGATGATCTGAGAAGAGTTCTATGGAGTGTGGCATGTTATTCAAGGAAGATTTGAGTCCTAGCTATGTTTGGTCGATAGTGTAATGGTTCGCATGTAGCCTTTTAAGTCTTGTGATTGTAATTACTTGTAATGCCTATCTTGGAGAATGTTCTAGATAGATGATTGTAAGGCTGACTATGATGTTCATTGGAAAGTCGATGTCATGTATAAATAAGTGTTGTGAAGTCATGGAAATGTGTGGAAGAAAGAGAAGATGTGGATGTAGTGATGAAGTGAGTGGGAGCAGAGAAGAGGTGTTGTCCGCTTCAATGGAACTAAACCTTGGATGAAGAAGATGTTGTTTATCAGTTCAACCTTTAAGTGTTAACATTGTTAATGTTCTTGTAGGTAGGGAGCCTCCTTTGAGAAGTGAGCTCTAGGAAGTGCACCCAAAGGCAAGTGCCTTCCCATTTTTCTATTCTTTTAACATAGAACAAATCTTGTGGGTTAACCCCCACCGTGGTTTTTTCCTTAACCAGGTTTCCACATAAAAATCCTGGTGTTATGCGTATTGATTACGTTTCTACTCATGTGTTGTTGATTCACGCTTTCATGGTTATATCATTAATATGTTAATAAGTGATAAAGAAGATTAAATGCAGCAAAAGATAAAAGTTTTGTGACAACTGATTCACCCCCCTCTCAGTTGTCTGCCGTAATTTTAACAAAAATAGTGCTCCCTATTGTTGAATGCAATGGTTAAAATTGTAAAATTGACGATGAACGTGTCTGTAACGCTGGAATGCTCTAACTCCTAGTACTACTTAATGAATTCTGATGAGAACATGGGGAAACACATGCAGAGATGTAACCGAAACTAGTGTGGAGCGTATGGCCATTATCTGGTAGATTATGAAGGGAGTTGTTTTCTAGAGTGGAGGGAAGAATTGAGAAGGGGAGCCCAGGGAAAGGGAATTGGTCTAAAGAAGAATCCTTTGTATTGACCTCTCTATAATCTAACATTCTATATGAACTCTGTAATGTACTCTGAATTTTGATATCAATAATGTACTCAAAGTTTTACGATGTGAGCAACACATTCCATTAAATGTTGTTGGAAGAGTTAGGAAATAAAGGCATCCTACATCTATAGAGGCCACTTCATTGATAACAATTGGTGCATATTAAATACGATTCACTTTAGTACCTGATTTAGATATACCATTGAAGAAGCATGTAACATTCTAAGAATATGCAAATAATAGAAAGAAAAAGGAAAAAAAATTGGAAACTGATTTCAATTTTTGAAAACAATATTTCATTTTATAAAAACAATTTCTCATACAAAAGAAATAACCAATGGTTTTGTTATCAATATGTAAATTAAATTTCAGGGGGACAACATTGCAAATGATAACTATATGCATATATACCTACATATACATTGTTGTATTCATCAAAACAAATTATTGTTTGTAAAACATACACTAAGCCTCAAAACATTTTTTAAGAAATAACAACTTATGATCCTACAATAGACAAACTCAAGAAATAGCTATGCAAATATGGAAGAAACTACCTAAGAAAAAACACACATCAAATAGATTTCCAACTAAATATTCATCATTTTTTAAGGAAAAAATAACCAATTCTGCAGCATAGGGGTCCTAAAATTTCATGCTTTTGAGAAACACTTAGTACATGTAACAAACAGTATCCCTACAGAACTCTCTATCATATTCAATAGGAAATAGCAAGATACAACACCATTCAATAGAAATGAGATAAAACAAATAAATATGGTGCCATTAGATCTAAAACATTGACTTTTCAATGGTTTTTATTGTTTAACGAGTATCACCATGGATGTAAAGTAGATTCCACATGGTTAAATACATAAGATGATACTTAGTCCCACAAAAATAATGTGACCATTTCCATATAAGACTAACTCAAATCATGTTTGCAGAAAAGGGTGTACGAGTATCATAAATGTTGCAATACCAAGGTTTTTACTCTACAATAATTCTACACATGCATGTGTAGCAGATGTTGTTTCCACCACAATAAAGTCAAGCCCTCCACAAGCAGTGGATACAACAACATCATATTTCGCTACAAACAAGAATGTGTTTGTTAATCTATCATTCCTGTAGTGTCATACAAAAAATGATTTGTAAACCAAATTTAAACAACATTGGAAATAAAAAATTAGCTAAATTTTTTTGAAATAAACCAAAAAATGGCCAACCATTGCAATAGAAATAGAAACATCATATTTTACCTCAAAATAGCACTCATATTTGTTGATCTAGAATTCTTTTAGTTGTCAAAAAAAAAGGGTTCATGAACCAGCTGACAAATGACAAGGAGAGAAAAGTGGATTTGACAAAATTGCTACCATATAAATGCTCCAAAACACATCTTTTGCCCACTAGTAATGAGGATTAGCACCATAAGACTAAAGGAGTTGATTCCCTAAGGAATCCTCCAATGAGAAGAAGGTGGAATTGAAATTCAATGAAGCATCTAAGGGAATTTGGGAAATGTGCATCTAGGCTGCCTCCTTGGGGATCAGAAAGGGAAAATGTAGTGGGCTAAAGCCCCTTCTACTTGAGGGAAAATGTAGATGGAACTAACAACAAAGCCTAAGCTATTGGACTAGTCAATGGAATCAAATTCATAGTCAGTAAGCATCTCAATGTTTTCAAATAGAGAAGACTCGATTATCAGAGCTTTTAGCTTGAGAGGGCCTCTCTTGCTGGAGATTATGGAGCAATTTCAAAGAAGTTTTCCTTCTAAGATTTGACCATATGACCTTCAATTACTTGTACTGGGAGGCTGAAAGACCCGTCAACGTAGCCATACTCTTAAACCTTAATAACAATGACTTGGAGATCATTGATGATGTAGAGAGATGTAATGGGCTAAAGAACCTTCTACCCAATGACTCCTATAAAATTAAACTTGATGTCTGTTTGGATAGCTTGTGGCATGTTGGATGTTTTCCCTTTATTATTTCAGAGAAGACTTATGATATTGATGATCCTTGGGTATGCCACTTTATGTGGTCAACAATGTAAAAGTGCATCAATGTTTTAGGCATATCTTATTAATTTTGTGTAGCCAAAGCCAACACATTGAATGATTATCCTCTTAAATATTTAAATTCTACAAAGCAAGGTTAATCCTTCAGTGGGAAGCTTTTGTGTTTCTCTGCTCCTATCTGGTGGGTATAACTAACATTGGGTCCATTATATTCAATTTGTAAGTTCTAATGGCACCAACTAGGATTGGAAGAGTTCGCAGTGTAGAAGAGTAACAGATCTGTAGTTTTAGGCTCTGGGGTTACCATGAGAGACAGAGGAATAAGAAGGGGCTGAAATTTTGTAAACCCTTGCTACCTAAAGAATTGTAAAGCCTTACTGCCTGAGGAATTGAAGATAATATTTTTTAAGGAACTTCCCTAATACATAAGGGTTAAATGTGCTCTTTTACAACTATGCGAAGTATTTAACATAATTTTAAGAAATACTAGAGTAATGAAATATAGAAGTACTAAGCAAATAACAGTTACGAATTGCCAAAATGAGATTACTCCAACTTTCTCAATGTCACACAAATATGAATGAAGGATTTATAAGAAATAACCATGAATCAATTCAATCATACCCGACTCTTGTTGGGTCACCAATATTCTTCCCTTTTCACACCACTATTGAAGATACAACTCTTGTAATAGTAATAACAATCTCAAAATTCTTCCACGTATGACTGGATTATTGATCATATACAGTAACACCTGATGTTCCACAAGAAATATAAATAGATTTGCTAAGACAGTGCTAAAATTTCTAAACTAAATATAGCATTTCTAGCACTTCTCTTTCAGTCATAATGTGATTCTTTTCTGCATTACTAAACAATCCAGTTGCATAATATAGTGGATGGTCTCTGCTTTCTACACCAAGGTACACCCTATAGTATACTTTGACACATATTCTCATAAGTAATCTAAAAAGTATACTGCCCATCATCTCATATTCCCCCATTAGACAAAGTAATAAACGTTAGTCTATATAACTAATCTTTCCAACCTTAACCACATGAAACAATTTTTTGTCAAGTTCAAACTATGTTTCCAATTGAGAACTGCCACTTGAAATGGATTACTCTCCTCCAATCTTTTGTCCCTTAGTGTATCCATTGTTAATTGACGTCTACCAAGTTTTATAGCAATCCTTTTAAGTTCCCAAAAATGGATTGTTGTCAACTATTCCAACCATGGAATGGCAAGAAGTGCATAATAATGTTGCAATCGACTCTTCCTTATTTAAATCACAAATGTGATGCTTATCTTCTTTCTAAACATCAGAATATATTGATCCCATAAAATACCTATTGGAGGTATTCCCTCTTGGCTTTTCATTTTTAGTCAAACATTTGTTGGAATCAACATTAGCTTTCTCAGTTTCCTCCATACTCTCTCTGATAGAAAATGTTCTCCACATCCTTCATCTATTAAAGAACTAGAAAAGATACACTCTCAATTTCAAAGTGCTATCACTTTTAAATACTTGATCACTAGTTTTATTGAAATAGATACCATTGTACCATTTATGAAGGACACCAACTACATTAATGGATTTATTTTATTTCCTACTACAACTATTTCTTTTCTTCATCCATGGTCTACCCTCTCTTAGACTGCATATTACTTGTAATGGTGTGGCCTCTTGGACCCACCACATATCACTATACTGATATTAATATCTTGAACAACCTAATTTGTGTCAATCATCTACTAGCAATCTACTAACATATCTACCTCCTCTTTTGGCTACTTTGTTACTACCAAAAAGTATTATAATATTATCTTGCTTGTTGCTCTCAATTTCTGCCATATTAACCAATTTCATCTTCAGGCAGTCGCCATAGTTGTGATCATTTGGACCACAATCTACACATAACTTCAAAATTCTAGCTAGGGCATAGAACCATTGTTTTACAAGGTGTTTACTTATTACATATTTTGTATTGTATGGCCTTTCTTATCTCTTGCCATCAATGTCCTTGAAGACCTACTACAACTACTATTACTGTCTAATCTCTAACTTCTGTGATTTCGATAACCTCCACATGAAGGGAATTATTGTGCCAAAATAGAATGCTTATCCTCCATGTTCAAAAGAACATGTTTTGGCATAGGTAGGAAGCTAGCAAGGGTTGTGGAATCTAGCTTCACTTCTACCAATTGCATTTCCTTGAAAGTTTCTAAATCCTTTTCAACAAATCCATTTTGTGCATATCCTACAATCATTGCATTCCATGAGATGACATCTCTTTTATGCATTATGTCAAATAGTTCACATGCCTTGTCTATGGTTCTACATTTTGCATACATGTCTATCAGAGCATTTCCAACTATAATATCTACTAAAATGCCCCCTTCCATTATGCTTTGATGGATGTCTATACCCTATTCCAAAGCTCCCATTTTGGTACAGGCAGGGAGGATGTTGGCAAAGGTTGTTGAATTTGGCTTAACACCTGCTAATTACATTTGCTTGAAAGTTTCTAAAGCCTTTTCAATAAATCCATTTTGTGTATATCCTACAATCATTGTAGTCCATGAGACCATATCTCTTTGAGACATTTTGTCAAATTCTTCATGTGCCTTGTCTATGCTTCCAAATTTTGCATATATGTCTACCATGGCAGTTGCAACTACAACATCTGACATAATTCCTCTATCTTTTTTGCTTTGATGGATGTCAACACCCTGTTCCAAACCTCCCATTTTCACATAGGTAGTGGGGATGTTGGCAAAGGTGGTTGAATTTGGCATTACACCTACCAATGCATTTTCTTGAAAGTTTCTAAAGACTTTTCAACAAATCCATTTTGTGCATATCCTACAATCATGGCATTCCATGAAACCACATTTCTTTGAGGCATTCTATCAAACAATTCACATGCCCTATCTGTGCTTCCACATTTTGCATCATGTCTACTAGAACAGTTGCAACTACAACATCTATCAAAATTCATCTATCCTTTATGCTTTGATGGATGTCCATACCCACTTCCAAAGCTCCCATTTTGGTACATGCAAGGAGGATGCTAGCAAAGGTTGTGCAATTTTTGCAAACCCTAATGTAGTTGGTTGTGCTCTTACTCATATTGTTATCTTTCCTTATGAAGGCATTGTTTTGTAGTACGGTCAATAACTGTTAGGTGGGGACTTGTCAAAACCCAAGGTGTATGGTTATTATGTCCTAACACCTTATCTTTGGGGCCATTTCTAGGTCTTGCATCATGGTTAGGGTATTAATATACTAAGAGAGATTGGAGATATTCCACGTAAATGCTGTCACAATCAAACAAATACTATCCAACCCTAGTGAGATGTTTCCCATTCTTGGTAAAGTGTTTCCACTTATGTGAAGCCATGGAAGAATAGGTTGATTAGATCTGAAGGAAACATGAGGCCAATCATTATGAATGTTGTTCCATCTTAGGTTGATAAAAGTGGGGGATAGTTATGAAGTTGTATTTATTGTCATAGGGTGGTATCGTGGCCATATTGTCATGCCCAACAAGACTATCCTGGCCATAAGGGAATGCATTCATGTTATAGGATCACAGAGAGAAATCATCATGCATATTGGATTCAAATTGAATCTAGATTAGTATGGGCGGGTGTCTTAATATATATTTGTCATAGGATACATCAAAATTGGGTTCCGTTGGTATCTCATTCTTTGTAGTATCCACTTGACTATTTCAGCTTTCTAAACAATGTTATTCTATGCTACAGTACCAAGGGCCTAGGGTAAAAGGTAGTTTAGTCATTGAAAAATGCAACATCTAATTTTGGAGGACTATCCTAGTTCAAGTTCTTTCATAGGATTGTCATAAATACTATAACAACCATGAGGGCATGGGCTCTATTTGGAACATTTCTAACAATGCTTGAAGTGGAGTGACAAGAAGTAGACCCTATCACAAACCTAGAAGGTCTAATACTATGACAACAATCTCAAGAAAGTTCTAATGCAAAGATGAAAATTAGTCCCCCATAAACAATAGTCCTAAAATTTCCACCCCAAGTGTAATCAATAGTGAGACAACAACATGATTTAGTCAAGCATATGTAATCACCACTAGTGTCGGGGTAGTCATAAAACTCCATGGACACTATTGTCATGGACTGTCATATTAAAATAGGCATCAAATATTGTGATAGTCACATTTGGATGCAGCCAAAGTACCTCCATAAAAATCATATATGAATGATTGTTGCACTTATAAGATCATGAGATCCCCATAAAGAGAAAGGCTAAAGATTGCGATGTCCATTTTTTAAAAGCAAAGTGCTAGTGGAGACATCCACTCATCACCCTAAGATGTGAAACATAGTCAAATAGTAATGACAGTCATCATTGTCATTTCATTTTCCTTATGTATCTCTCCCACCTTCATGATCTTCCAAATCATGGTTATTATCTAAGGAGGTTGGTCTAAAACTTGATATCAATGATGTTGAGATTTTTTCAATTAGAAGATTACTTTAGAGCTATGAATGTTCCATTTAGGCACTTCAAGATGAGGGTGGATGTCTCAAAGGTTGTCACACATTGACAGACCACAAGGAGGTTTAACACCTAGAACTTAAGATTTAAAAGGCATTTCCTATCAACATAGTGTACAATAATTGACCATCGAATTTAGAGATTGCATATGGAAGAAGGACACCTCTATAATCTCATGTGGGTAGGATGGAAGAACTCAAAAATATGATTGTCATGACAGTTAGAAGCTCACTATAAGATCTTTTTAGAGATTGTCATCTTGTTTTGAGTCTAGTTTTATGTGGAATTGTGTAAAGGTTTCATTACAATGAAAATTATAATATGGGCTACTAAGTATGAGCTATCACCTCAACTCAAATTTGTTTACTCATTACATCCATTGTTCCCAATATGGAGGCCTTATTATGGGCCTTTCCTCTATATATTCTGGAAAGAAACAATAATGATAAGGATGTCCCAGTGTTGGTGCTAAGCCTAAAGATCTTGTAAAGTGTGCAAAGCTTGCTACTCAAGGTTCTATGGTGATTATCTGCATGAATGAAAGCTAAACCCTTAAAAGGACACCAAATAGAATATTGGAGGAAGCTAGAACATTAGATCTGCAACTCAACTCAATCTACACCTCTCGTATGGCCAAGAAGATTTCTTGTCTAAAGTGACATTACATGAACATTTACATGTGAAATTATACAAGGAAGAAATAAAGCTACATCCATCCAACATAAAGTCATGTAAAGAAACTACTGCAAACATCTAAGGCCACAAATAATGAAATGCTAGCAATACATCAGCTATACTTCCAACGATACTGTTGACAATGAATAAACTAATGCATTCATCTTCGCAAAATCTCAAGAGGTTATAATTAGATTGAACCTTACTTGAACTTCGATGATGTACATAAGCTTTTCCTCCATCATTTTTTGTGTTAACTAAACAATTAATGTAAGGAGATCTGACACACCTTCTCCACTGAAACCCACAATCAATAAATGTTAAATACAACCGAACAACCAAAAATATGAAAAACAATTCTATCTAGTATATTGTAACCTCACTTGAATATGGACTTGAACACAGAAAAAAAGAGATTATAAGAAGCTACAATGCTTATGTGATAGTAATCCTAGTTCCTTAATGTCTGGATCATGATCATCCTGCCCATTCCTTCAAGCCTATGTAGTAGTGTGCACATACACTTGAAAAATAACCATTAAACTTGACATTACTTTTCTTCATTGCTAACTTGGGTAATTTTTGATAAATTGGAAAAGCTCAAGTCATACCTTATTGTGCTAGTCACCATCATCATCATCCTCATTATCATCATTCTTTTTCCCCTTCTTACTATTCTTATTCCTAGATTTATTATTATTGTTACTATTGTTTAGAGACATACCTTTAAGAGAAGATGAAACTTCATCCTCTAGAGTGGCATCTCCATTGTCGTCAGCCACTGGGAAACCATATGCAAAAATTGGTGAACCTTTACTAACATCAATAAATATTATAATTCTTTATATACAAAGATTTATCATTACTAAGATTCATCGTTGAGAGCTAATAAACTATAAACAATGTTCACACACAACAATTACCTTAACTGCCACACATTTTCAATTTCACTTAATCACATTCTTTAAATGACACATAAAATATAAAATATATAGTTACAAAATCTGTTGAACCTAGGGAAGAAACTGAACAGAACATCATCCCAATGGAAAGCTTAGGGTAAATGATTAAAAGATTATTAAGAAATTTTTGACATGGTTGCTAGATGATGGACATGATTGCTTTTATTCCTTAACATCTTTTGTCGGCTTGCTTAGCAGCCACAAATGGCCCACAAAATGCTATTTCTTAAGAAATATGGTTCCTTGTCATTTTGTTTCTTGTAACATAGCTATCTTAGAAAATGCCAAAAAAATAAAGGATTTGGAGTCACCAAGTTTTAGAAAGTTACAATTTACTAGTCACAGCAAGGTACTTTGTGTGACGCCCCAAGGCAAGTAGTTCCCTTGTTTCCTTCTTCCTCAAGTCAATGGTAACAAAGGCAATTGCCTTGCCAATCCAAAGAACCTTGGCTTCAATTTCAATGTCCTCTTGAGTTAAAGGGAAAAAAAACTCAACAATCTAAATCAGCCTAAAGTTTCTTCATCATGCAAAAAACAAAAGAAATCCAGAACATCAAGAAAATATTTACAATGAGAATGTTCAAGATTTACCCCCAACTTTGCAACATTAAGATATGAGACATTGATTTCAACTGAAACACCGGATGATTTATCTCCTATAGTGAATATTGTTGTACTACCTATAATATCAGCATATGTTGCAGTAGCTCCTCCATGAAGAAAATTCCCCGTGTTCTATGCACTCAAGTAGAAACATGGTAAGACAAACTTCCTAAATGATTGAGCCCTCAGATAAGAATAACAATTGTCTATAAAATTAATGTGGATATCTAATAATCTATTGTAATTTACTTTAAACCATTTATGTATATGGAATTTCCAATTATATTTAGAGATACATCAATCATGCACTTTGCTGACGGTTCATAGATCATAAATCTCACATTGGTCAAACCTAGCAAAAAAAAAAATTTGACACAATGGAGAACACATCGACTATTGAAAATCTATTGACAATGAGAACTGGCCCATTTGCAATGCAAAACCATTTCCATGGTGCAAGAAATAGAAATATGAATATCCTGTCACATTTTTTACAACTAGTTGCTAAGCTAAGCTAACTAGATAATTAAGACTCCAATACCACTGTATGTAAAACTAATGTGGTCAAAAAACTATTATCATTGAGAAGAAACTAAAGCATTGCCTTAATCTAACCCTAAGCAATACCCAAATTAGAAATGCTTTCTATATAGTATGAATTGCAGTAGAAAGAACCTAAAATCTTTTAATTTCCATTGACCTTCTCCGAACCCATCCTAAAATCTCCCACTAACATGCTGCTAAGTGTTCTACCATTGAGCTCCCATCCCCTTTGTAGTTTGGAGCATGGATTGGTCTTTCAACACAAGCTATCAATAGACCCAACCTACTCTGTCACATTATTACAGGCATGAATCTACTTTAAATCAAGTGAATAAATCTAACTCACTCTATCCTATTATGAGAGGCATGATTCTACTTAAAAGAAAGTGAATTTGTATTTGGGTATAGGGTTTCAACCCCTAATTTAAATGAGGTCAATGGTTCAAACCCAATCCAAGATCAAATCAATACTTGATAATAAAGTTACTGCCATTGTTTTTGGGGTTTACAAGTGATTGTTTATGAGATTAAACTTACTTTATCTAAGGTAAGGAAGAAATGGGTATCTTACCAAGAGGTGTGGAGGGACTTTGAGAGTGCATAGAAGGCATCCATGCTCTACAAGATCAACTTGCAGGCCTTGCAAAGGAATAACATCGTAGAAGCCTGATGGTAGGTCATCGATGGATGAAGGCAACTTGTTGGCCATCCCTTCTAGCCATTCTTTTTTCACTCTAAGCGACAGGGGCATCATCCCTTGCCTTCTTCCAACAAATTGTTTTCACATTTTTACATAAACGCACATAATTCCCTCCAAAACGAAAGTCCCTCCAAAACTAAAACTTATATTATAATTTTAATTTTAAAATTATGAAATTATATTACAATATAATTTTTCATTATTATAATATTTAAATAATATGAAATATTATTAAATTTTATTTAACTTAAATTATATAATTATTTTGTTATATAAGTTATAAATTATACAACTTAAGTTATTAAATTGTATAAATTAAATTAATTAAATAACTTAAATTATACTTGTACATACTAGAATTACAAAATTAAATAATTTATCAATATTATAGTATATTTAAAAGTTTTATAATTAATAATTTTGTCTTTATTTTATTTGTATCTATCCAGTTTGTCTATTTTCTTGTCTTATTTTTAATTTTTTTTGTATATTTCCTATTGTATGATTTGTCTTTTTTCTTCTTAACCCTTTGGTCTAAGTGGACATTTATTGCCTTGCCTTGTATTGTCTTTGAATTCATAGATTATGATCAAATTGGAAAGAAAAAAGAATAGAGGAGTAATAGTCATTTATTTAGTCATTTTTATTTGTCTGACCAATTATTTAGTTGTGTTTTTTTCTCGATGACCAAAATAGTCATTTCAAATGATGACCAAATTAGTCATTTATAATTGTGTTGCAAAAAAAATTGGTCACGTGACTAAAAGTTTTAGTCACCTGGTCATTTATTTGCCATATATAAGTGTGTGCAATTGATTTATTCCAATTCCTTAGACTAGATTCAAAGAAAAAAAACTATTTGCATTAACCTACATAGATGGATTCAACCTTCTAAGCCAACCTGGATAGAGCCTTGCTACTAGCAGGTGTCCATAGCCTCAGCAAGGTAATCACCTATAATCTCCCCAAATAGAGCCCCACTGCCAGTAAGCGTCCATAGCCCCGGTGGAGTTATCTGGTAGTCCTCATATACTTTTAAATGATTTCTCTTGATCATTCACTTTGTACTTATCATTTACATAATTTGATATTGTGTTGAAGCTCATGCTTAACAGATAATAGAATCATGTTACTGATATCCATGGTGGAGATTATAGCGGTAGCAAAGGCAAACATTTAGATTTTTCACTTAATGCAAGTGTCCACTATCCTCCAAATCTACTCCTAGAATCTTAAGGATATGTATTTGTATGATTCCTTGAACATTCTAATTTTCTGAAGGTGGATAAAATCCTTAAAAGACCAAACAAGAAACTACATCTATAAAAGTCACAACTTATGGATAGATTTCAAATGATTTTCTTTGTTTTACCAATTCCATCATTTTCTAATGTCGTAGCCTACTCCTATTTATCCAAAATCAAAATGAAGATCCCCACAAACGGCACACAACCAAAACACAAACACAAAACAACAAAAAAAACAAACCAAAACCGAAAACCAAAACAAATAGAAGACTACAATATCCACAATAAAATACACAATAGGACTTAACACCTTTAAACCTAAAAGTAATGTTTGAGATATTGACCATTAACAGGTAATGGAATTTCTTCACCAGTTAAAGTTTTCAACCTGAATGTGTTGTTTCCTATGATTTCAACAATCTAAAGTGGACCCATCCACAACTTATCAAATTTTCCATGGTTTCCCTTCTTTTCATGTGCTTTATCCCAGCATAAAACCAAGTTTGAGATTCTAAAAGTTTTGACTCTAGCTCTTTTATCGAACCATCTTTTCACAACTGCTTGATGTTTTGCAAACTTATCTATGGCTTGATTCCTTTTCTCATCTAGATGTAGTAATTAAACTAACCTAGCCTCTCTGTGATCGTCAAAACCCAAGTATTCATTAGCAAATCTCTAGGTTGGTATCCTCAAATTAATAGGCAAAATTGTAGCTGTACCATATACCATATGATATGGTGAATTTTCCAATGCTACCTTAACTTTTGTTCTATCAACCCACAAAGCATGTTTTACTAATGTATTCCATTCCCTAGGGTTTCTAGCAATCAAATTTGTAATGATATCTAACAAAATTTTGCTAGCGGATTCTACTAAAGCATTTCCCTGTGGATAATAGTACGATGAAAATTTTAAGACAATACCATATTAAAATGCCCAATTTGAAAATTTTAAAGAAGAAAATGTAGGGCCATTGTCACATACTAGTGAGTAAGGTACTCCGAATCTTGTTATGATATTTTTCTACAGAAATTTAATGAACACCTTTGTGGTAGAAAACTTACAGCAAGTTGCTTATGTCCATCTGGTGTAGTAGTTTATTACTGTCAAGATAAACTTGTGTCTAGCAGAAGATGACAGATTAATGATTCCAATGAAGTCTAGTCCCCACTATGCAAACAGTCTAGTTTCTATCATATGCTGCAATGGATGAGTCATATTTCTTCCCTTATTAGAAGTGGTTTGACATACGTGGCAATATTTGATGTGTTCTTTAGTGTCTTTGAACACGGTAGGCCAGTAATATCCTGCCTTCAAGATTTTATGTGTAGTAGCTAAATGAGACCCCAATTCTGACATCACTTTATTAGCTTGTTCTCTATTCAAACATCTCAGGTATATTCCCTCATGATTCTTTTTTAACAGAATACCTCCTTGGATCATGTATTTCTAGGCTTTTAATCCTAATGCCCTTCTCTGTGAAGACTTCATGTGGCTAGGATATTTTCCTGATATCAGGAATGAATGAAGATCATCATACCATCCCTTCATGGCATTTCTATGCACAACATATTGTGGATGAACAATGTTAGGGTCTATATTCGCTATGGTCTACACCAGAGCTTGGCCTTAGACTAATTTCATTGGAATTATTTCTAAATCAAATTATTGCAACAACGTGATCCATTTATCTCTTTTGTCTCCTAGCTCATTTTGCATTAACATCTTTACTGCAGCATCAGGGACAATAGCCTTAACTTGACTCCTTAAGATGTAATACCTGAACTTCTTTACTGCCTTTACTAGGGCAAAAGAATACCTTTCAATATATAGGTATTTCAACTTTGTACCTTTAAGGGGAGCACTCATAAATGCTATGGGTTTTTCCTCATTCTCCTCACCCTTTTGTGTTAAAGTTGTTGCACATGAGTGTTCAGAAGCAAAATAATATATGCAAAATTGGCTAGTATAATCTAGACTTGTTAATAGAGGGGCATTGGTAATAGCTTCCTTAATATCTTTGAACGCTACTCTGGCCACTCATGTCCATTCTATCTGAGCATCCTTCTTGAGCATACCATTCAAAGGCTATACTATCTCAGCAAAACTAGTGATAAATTTCCTCACGAAGTTTATCTTACCAACAAATGACTTCAATTCTTTCTTACTAGAAGGCAACTGTAATTTGTTAATCCATTCCACTCTATTTGGATCAATGGAAATTTCATTCTCAGATATAATATTTCTGAGTAATTTTCCCTCTATCACCCCAAAGGCACATTTCTTTGGGTTCAAAGATATGCCATACTTTTCACACCTCTACAATACTTTTCTCAAATCATCTACATGGTTAGACCTATCCTTAGAAAAAATTGTTAAATCATCCATATAAATCACAATGCATTTTCCTATTAATCCACGAAAAGCAATATCTATGGCTCTTTAGAAAGTAGCACCTGCATTGATTAAACCAAACGACATTCTTCTATAGGCATAATTACCCCATTTACATGTGAATGTGGTCTTTAACCTATCTTCCTTATCTACAAGAACTTGGTTATAACTAGAAAATTCATCTAGGAAAGAGATTATCTTAGCACCATTAACTACCTACAAAACTTCATCTAAAGGAGGTAAAGGATAATTATCTTTCTCAGATGCCTTATTAAGATTTCTAAAGTCAACACATAGCCTGATGTCTCCATTCTTCTTTCTCATGGGCACTAGGTTAGCTACCCAAGTAGGATGTCTCACTGGAAAAATTATCCTTGCAGATAATAATTTCTTGGCTTCTTCAAACATCAAGGGTTCTAGTATGGCATTTATTGGCCTTTGTTTATGTGTAAATGGCTTCACTCCTAGCCTTAATGGAATCACATGAGTTATGATAGATGTATCATATGTTTTAACATCCTCATACATCCATGCAATCACATGTTTATAATCTTATAATACAACAATTATATCATCTATTAACTCAAGGGAACAAGTCTTACCAATTAACACATTTTGAGGGTCCTTGTTGGTGCCTAAGTTAAAAGGGTCACACTTACCTCTATCTATTTTAGGAAGGCTTCTTTGTCTAACCACTCCATCAAAGTTAGATTTTCTCTAATTCAATAACTCCTTTTGGCAAATAACAACTTTTCAAGTCCACAATGTCCTCTTGATCCCAAGATACTTTTAGTCTATCCTTCTCATCTATGATTTGTGTTTCAAAAACATCATGACTAGTTATAAAATCCAAGATTTGCTGGTCACCTTCAGACACTTGAAAATTTGTCACATTATCAGGTATACTTGGAATAGGCACTACTTCTACTATAAATTTCTTCAATCCTGACAAAGTTAATGGTTCAAGGGTACTGGTTGCAATTGCTAAGGCATCTGAATGTTGATTTAACTCTCTGGGAATATGTATGATATTAAAAGCATCAAAAGATTCAATCAAATCCCATATTCTATGCCTATAACTCATCATTCTCCTAAAATTGTACGTGTACAACTTTCTAACTTGCCTAACTACTAACTCAGAATCAAATTGAACTTGAAGGATCTTTACTTTCTTCTTTATGGCCATTATCAATCCATGTACTAATGCTTCATACTCGGCCACATTGTTAGTACAAGGAAACTGTAATCTAAAAGCTGCCAAAAATGACTTACCATTAGGATCTATAAGCTGTATTCCTGCCCCTGCTCCCTATTTGGATTTTGATCCATCACATTTTAAAATCCACATATTATTTTTGCTCTTTACTGGATTTGTGATTTTTACAGGAAGCACTTCTTTTACCTCAAGCCTGGTAGGAGCATACATGTTCTTGTGCATTTTCATTTGACTTATAGGTATTTTGACAATGTCTACAGGTTTAGAAGAGGTTTGATATTTATCTATTGTGAACCATACACCATTGTTTGAACCCTTTGGTATGGCACCGACATTCTTATGCCACAATGATTCATGACTATCAACAATACGTTCGCTCTTTTGATTCTCACTTTGTGCTATGTACATTCTATATTAACACTTAATTATATCTCTACATATCTCACAACTTTCTTCAAAATGTGTAGTTTTATGAACTCTACACCATCCTTTACATAAAACATCCCAAATACAAGTTCCTTGTTGAATGCATTTTTGAATTTTCTCATTCATGATTCAATTGAACTTATGAATAGTATATTATTCTTCATTAGTAGAATCACAATCAAGCTCCACCATAACATTGGTTCCTTTACTAACAAGCTTTTCTTTAAAATTGAAAGCCAAGATTTCTTCTATCTGGACTCCCCTATTGGAAACTCTATACACACCTAGTTCTACTGTAGCATTAAATATTTCATTTGTTCTATTGTACTCAGTTATCATATGCTTAATCTTTGGTTCTGCATCTATCCTAATCTGATTAGGAATACCACTCCATGGTAGCCACATATGTGAGAAGTTTGTTGCCATATATCCATTTAGAGTCTTAGACCAATCTCTACTCAACAACATACCATAGTTAATTGGAATGTCTACAACTTGAATGTCAATATACTGGTTTACCCTAGGATCAGAAGCTAATTGCATTTGAATATGTATCAACTCTCCTACCACATTAACCTCAGATTTATCTAGTTGAGTTACAACTTGGTTGACTTTGTAGGTGTGATTCCTAAAGTTTTACATATTCCTAGTGGTATGACATTAGATGAAGCTCTAGAATCTACCATACAATTATGTAAGTTCTTTCCAAAAATTCTCAAGGTTAACAAAAAAGTAGGAGATTCCTTCTTCTCTGTATACATTACTACATTAGTACTAGCAGTTTGTTCAACACTCTTTCTTTTATCCTTGGCTTGTATGTCTTTGCAATGGTTCTCCAAACCTACTAGATTCTCTCTAGGACCAGACTCATCTAATGATTTCATGAATGCAGTTCTTACTCTTGGACTCTTAAATAACTCATATAAAGGCACATTGACTTTTATCTTCTTGATCTCTTTGGATAAGTAATTCATCAATTTGGAAGCTTCATTAGGCTCTATTTTTCCTACATGAACTTTTGGTGGTACTGAAGGACCAGTGCCTTGATAATTAGCTTTAGGAGGTACATGATTATTACTTGTATGCTAATTGGGTGGCGTATTGAGGTTTATTTGGAGGTGTGGAAGTAGTAAAAGGACCTCCAGGTCTGCTATTGTTTCTCAAATTGTAGGTATGATTCCTTTGGGACTATTGAAATGCTTGGACCTCATCTGGCTCACATAGCACTTCATTCTCAGTTTCAAAGGGAAACTAGAAGTGGTGCAGGAGCACCTACCTGACAGCTGGCCTCCATGAGGCAGTTAGTTTGTTTTGAATCCTGTTAATGTTTTCAAGAAGGTCTTGTAAGACCAATGCATGTAATAAGGTCATGTTGACCATGCTTTACTATTTTTAGCTAGTTTGTTAGGACAGCTGTTATGCTGTATGTCCGGTTGGATCTCCCAGCCGCCTGGAGAGATTTCCCAGCCGCTGGGAATCGAGTGGTAGTACTCGCAGGAAATCCTATTTAGGCAGTAGGATCGGTTGGTATTGCATATCATAATATAGTATTGCATTGAGCAGAGGAGTTAGATTGCAGAGAGAGACTAAATATTGTACTTGCATCTTTTATCAATAAAGAGATCCTGTTGTGTCAATTCTCTATTTGGATTCCTTTGTGTAATCGAGTTGCTGGTTTGGTGGTTACATGGATTCGCTGATCCATTCCACCGGTTGATTCGTTGAATCGGTGGAATGGCTGTGTACAGTAGTTTAGGATGTAGTTTTCCTTTTCTGTTTGTTTGCATGCATGTTTGCAGGATCGCAGTCAGAAGGTGTTGAGGACCCTAGCATGGGTATGTGCTAGGTTGTGTTGGTTGTTAGAGTTTGGAAGATCACCCTGGAAGCGGATCGGGTCACTTCAAGAGGTTCGGCGGACCGAAATTCGCTAAGGTTGGAAAAATCCATCACAACGGCATCATCAAGATATTTCTGGGTATATCCTGCAGTTACTTCGGGCATCATCCAAGTAAAGGGAGGTGAGCATGATGCAGTAGATTGCATAAGGGGAATGTGCGTTGGGGTGATCATCATTAAGTGTTGCCGAGGAGGAGCATATCAGCATAAGGTAGAAGATCGGGTTGATAAAGTTATCGCGGGCCGATAATGTTAAGTTTGGCCGACAGCAGGATATTGAAGGAGCTGCATGTGACGTCATCGTCATCAGGATATCGGGGTGACATAAGCATCGAAGGAAAGGTGCGTGAAGTTGAGTATCATCATCAGGATATATGGGAGGAACCGGATGTTTTATATCCTGCTAATGAACATGATGTTGAACATCATGATGCTGAAGGTAGAGGTTGGCGGTAAGGTGAACAGTGAACATCAGGAGGATGTTTGCGCTTGCCGAATATGATGATGCTGCTGATAGTCGGATATGATGATGCTGCTGACATGCAAAAGGGCGAAGGTTTGTCTGCAGGAGGATATTGGTCGGCAAGAGAAAATATGATGATGATGATGAAGGGTTGTGGACATACATGCTGTATGTCAAGGTTTTAGTGTGGATGCCTCTGCATCATAGTGGTATCAGAGCTCAGCAAAAGGTCTGGGCTGTTGTGTGTTGATTCTGTCACTGAAAGGGCAGAGGTAGAGTTGATTCTGTCACCGAAAGGACAGAGGTAGAGAAGTGAGAGGTTGACAAAATGCCTCCGAAAGGTAGTAGTACTGCAAGGGAATTGCAGGAGATGAAGGAAAAACATACCAGAGAGATGAGGAAGATGAAGGAGCTTGCTGAAGCACTTCAAGCCAGGCTTGTAGCCTTGGAGAAGAACAAAAAGAGGGAAGTGAAGACAGTGAGTCAGAAGAAGATGAAGATGCTGTTGAAGAGTATGAAGAGGTAGCTGAAGATCTGGATGCTGAAGACCAGAAATTTGCAAAACTGTTAAAGGCAGTGCAGAGTGATAAACCTAAGGTAAAGGTTGATGTTTCTAAGTATAATGGAAGTTTGAATGAAGATGAGTTGCTGGATTGGATTGCTGCACTTGATAATCACTTTAAATGTGAAGATGTTGCTGAGGATCAGAAGGTAAAGATTGCAAAGACCAAGTTAGGAGGTCATGCTTTGGTATGGTGGGATTATGTACAATCCGAGAGAAGGAAACAAGGGAAGTCAAAGATCACTTCATGGGATAAGATGGTAGCAAGGATAAAAGGTAAATTCTTGCCTAAGGATTATGAGATTCAGATGTTTAAGAAGCTGCAATTTTTAAGGCAGAAGGAAATGGATGTGAAGGCATATACTGAGGAGTTTTATAAGTTGAGTATGAGATCTGGTCATCATGAGAATGAGGTAGAAAGGGTGGCTAGGTATTTGGCTGGTTTGAGATTGAACATACAGGATGAGTTAGTTTTAGCTAACCCTAAGAATGTGGAGGATTGTTACCAAATGGCAATCAGGATTGAAGAAAAGATGAATAGGAGACAAGATAAGTCCATGAGAGGAAGAGGCAGCAATATGAGGGGAAGAGGATTAGCCCCTACAGCAAGGCAAACCAATGAGGGTCAAGAAGACACTGGTAAAGGACATGGACAGTCTGATTTTAGAGGTGGATGGAAAGGTAATAGAGGCAGATCTGGAGGTGGTAGAGGTTCTACTACATTTTCAGGAAAGTGTTACACCTGTGGTGAGTTTGGTCATCCATTTTTCAAATGTCCAAAAAGCAAAGGTTCATCATCCAGAAATGATAGAACGAATGACAAGAGAGTACAACTTGTGCAAGAAGAGAAAGTAGAGCAAAGTGTGCAAAGTTCAAACACTTATCAAGAAGATAGAGTTCCTGACAATTATGGATATCCTAAGGAGGGAGAAGCATTGATGCTGAGGAGAATTAGTTTGTAGGCATCAAAGGATATGATGCAAAGAAGAGCTCTTTTCAAGACCACATGCAAGAGCAAAGGTAAGGTATGTAAGGTTGTCATTGATACTGGTTCAACAGACAACATGGTATCTCAGGAAATGGTGGATAAACTGCATTTGGAAAGGATTCCACATCAAAACCCTTACAAGGCATCTTGGGTGAGTGATAGTCAATCACTTTTTGTCTATGAACAGGCATATGTGGATTTTTAGATTGGAGCATATCATGATAGAGTTTTGTGTGACATTTTGCCCATGGAATGTTGTCACCTACTGTTGGGTAGACCATGGCAATTTGATAGGAGGGTACTGTATGATGGGTATGCTAATACCTACACCATCAAGAAAGATGGGAAAACTATTATGTTGATGCCATTACAGGAAGCAGCTGCAGCACAGAAGGCAGCCCAAGTCATTTTAGTGGGAAAGAAGGAATTTGTGTAGAAGCCTATAGGAGCAGGCATAAAGGCAGTTGAGGACACTGCAGGGAAAGGAGTTGTTAAGGACAACAGGTTGAAGACAGTTTCAGTTTTAACTGACAGAGGTCAGCAGCAGGTTCAGAAACAGGTTTGCAAATAGCAACCAGTTGAGAGGAATGACAAGGATGTTGTCATAGTTGGGACTATTGTTTGTCCTATAAAGGTTGAAAGAAAGACAGAGTTGAACATTACAGAAGTTCAAGAGGCAGTTCAGACAGAGGTTCTGGTCAGACAACCTGACAAACATAGGGTATGTGAGAGAAGGGCCTACATTGACAGGCATGAGGATTTACTTGCAAGACAACAAGTTACGATTCAGAAGTCTTGGAGCAGCCAAGAGACAGCAGAGGATAAAGCTGGAACAGGGCAGAACACTGCAAAGGCAAAGTGTAAAGGTGGAGGACTTCCACAACCAAACTCATGGGACATGAGTTCTTTTCTGTTGGGGAGTATGGTGCAGGAGCACCTACCTGACAGCTGGCCTCCATGAGGCAGTTAGTTTGTTTTGAATCTTGTTAATGTTTTCAAGAAGGTCTTGTAAGACCAATGCATGTAATAAGGTCGTGTTGACCATGCTTTACTATTTTTAGCTAGTTTGTTAGGACAGTTGTTATGTTGTCCGGTTGGATCTCCCAGCCACCTAGAGAGATTTCCCAGCCGCTGGGAATCGAGTGGTAGTACTCGCAGGAAATCTTATTTAGGTAGTAGGATCGGTTGGTATTGCATATCATAATATAGTATTGCATTGAACAGAGGAGTTAGATTGCAGAGAGAGACTGAATATTATACTTGCATCTTTTATCAATAAAGAGATCCTGTTGTGTCAATTCTCTATTTGGATTCCTTCGTGTAATCAAGTTGCTGGTTTGGTGGTTACATGGATTCGCTAATCCATTCCACCGGTTGATTCGTTGAATCGGTGGAATGGCTGTGTACAGTAGTTTAGGATGTAGTTTTCCTTTTCTGTTTGTTTGCATGCATGTTTGCAGGATCACAGTCGGAAGGTGTTGAGGACCCTAGCATGGGTATGTGCTAGGTCGTGTTGGTTGTTAGAGTCTGGAAGATCACCCTGGAAGCAGATCGGGTCACTTCAGGAGGTTCGGCGGATCAAAATTTGCTAAGGTTGGAAAAATCCATCGCAACGGCATCATCAGGATATTTCTGGGTATATCCTGCAGTTACTTCAGGCGTCATCCGAGTAAAGGGAGGTGAGCATGATGCAGTAGATTGCATAAGGGGAATGTGTGTCGAGGTGATCATCATCAGGTGTTGCCGAGGAGGAGCGTATCAGCATAAGGTAGAAGATCGGGTTGATAAAGTCATCGCGGGCCGATAATGTTAAGTTTGGCCGACAGCAGGATATTGAAGGAGCTGCATGTGACGTCATCGTCATCAGGATAATCGTCATCAGGATATCAGGGTGACGTAAGCATCGAAGGAAAGGTGTGTGAAGTTGAGTATCATCATCAGGATATATGGGAGGAATCGGATGTTCTATATCCTACTGATGAACATGATGTTGAACATCATGATGCTGAAGGTAGAGGTTGGCGGTAAGGTGAACAGTGAACATCAAGAGGATGTTTGCGCTTGCCGAATATGATGATGCTGCCGATAGTTGGATATGATGATGCTGCTGACATGCGAAAGGGCGAAGGTTTGACTGCAGGAGGATATCGGTCGGCAAGAGAAAATATGATGATGCTGACAGTGTTAAGAGAAAATATGATGATGATGATGAAGGGTTGCGGACATACATGCTGTATGTCGAGGTTTTAGTGTGGATGCCTCTGCATCAAGAAGGTTTCTAACACTAGAGCTAATTCTGGATGCAAACTTTCACAACAATATGGCTCATCCTCCTCTATCTGATTTTCTTCTTCTATTGTTGAGAATGTAAAACTCTCTAAGACCATGGTTGACTCATATCCTGAAGGCACTATTTCATTTCCTTTAGGAATCTGAAACTTAAATGTAGGGGTCTGTGCTTCCACATTGAAGATGCTAGCTGCCAAGTGAAATTGTGGACAATTAATTTTAACATGCGCACTAGTATTATGAATTCTGCACCAATTCTTAAGTGCTCCATCTGCCATTTGTACCCTAGCAAGTTGTTTAGACTCTTGATTACCTAGATTCTCAAATGGAGAAGCCAAAGTACCATTATTTGGTCTTGTGTTCCACATTCTAGGGGGTCTAGTCTGATTTGAATTGCTAATATCATTTCCATAGGCTTTATTATCTCTGTTATGGCATCTACTCTGTGATCCATGTCCTTGCTTTTGAGTCTAATTTTGAGGATTTTTGCCATACAAATTATCATTCCTCAACTGAGTCATTTCAGTTGTTAACCTTCTCAGGTGAGTAGTAATTTCTTTTAACTCATCCTTGTCCTTTTGTGCCCTAGCTACAAATGCATCCTGGGGTGGTTGAAAAAATTACTGACCATTGACCTAGTTGTTATTGGCAACACAGCCTGTGTATGGAACTATAGCACGAGTAGGAACAAGGTTATACACTAGCACCTAAGTAGGTACTGAATTGAAGATTGGAGTATGGTACATTAAAGCACCATTCACTTGCTGCATTTGATTGGGAACTGTGACATTTCCTAGACTCACTAAAGAACTATAAGTTGTTTGTCTCATTTCCTGATTGATTTTCACTACTTCTTTATAAGCCTTTGACATGGTATCTACAGAAGGAAGTTGTCTCTTAACAAACATCATAGTCAGTGGATCTAAAGTAGCATAATACATTGCTAGTATTGCCTCAACAGTTATAGTATAAGGATCAATTAACCTTGAATAAGCTTTTTGGAAATGGTCATTAAAGTTGTTTATAAGTTCTCCTTCACCTCTCTTGATTTTTGCTAGCTTATGATACAAAGATGATGGCTCTACTGGACCTCTAAACCTAGATAAGAATGCTTCCTCCATAAGTGCCTAGCTTGTAATGTGATTGTTAGGTAAATTCACATACCAATTGTAAGCCTATTTGTTGAAAGTAAAAGGAAACAACCTACAAACTACATCCTCATGAGCTAACCTTGCTCTAAAGCAAGTTTCTTTGAAAATCCTGATGTGATCCTTAGGATCTTGATGCAACTAATATTTAGGACAAATTTTGTCTAGATTTTTGGCATATCATTATATGTAGCTAAGAATATAGGTGAATCAACATTAATGTATGCCATAGTAGGACCTCTAGGTGGGATTGAACCAAAATTTGGCTGATTCTAAAGATTCAAACCAAAATTCAATGGTCTAAATGTAGAAACATTAGGACTTACTATTTTAGGTATAATCAAAGGTGATCTTGGACTTGGGGGAGTATTCTAGGACTTAAGCTCAAAGGATTCTTTATATCTTTTTGTCTTTTATCAGGCAATTGCATGAAAATATCATCTGGATTTGACCTAGACCTGGTCATTTGACCAGTATTGTTAGCCAGTTTGCACAAAGTTCACCCTAAATCCTATCAGACCCTCCTTCTAGTGCCAAATAACTATTGATGAATGTTTTTACACATGCACAACAATGTTAAAATTCACAAAGGAACCTTAGCTATCTTGGATGATATGAAGAATTCACTGAGAATTCTTAATCTCAAGTTTTTGTGTGGTTAGGTCTTGATCATGTTGGATAGGTCAACAATTTGTTGTGAAGCTATTTGTTCAGGGGGCCTTACTTGACCTAAGTGTTATGTGACAACTAGACTTGTTCAATTCATGTAAATAATAGCAAATTGTATGGAAATGAGTGGTCCTTTGCATACATTTACCACTTTCTTATAAAGCTTTACATGAATTTCAATAAACATGCTCTATATTTCTATTTTTTTATGAAAACTACTAAAGATCTTTGAAATTCACAATTATTCATCTAAATCAATAGCAATTCACTTAAGATTACTGTGTGCATGCTAATTATTTACTCTTTTGAGGAAAAGATAGAAAAAAGGTTAAAGTTAAGAACAATGTTAAATAGGATAAAATGCTCTACCTCACACATATAATGAATATGCTAATCCTAAATCAATTCAATTATAATTAAATCCACACATTCAAATCTTGAGAAATATCACAAATGTGTATATGGAATTACAATCCTTAAAAGATATACATACAAAATAACACATTAATCAGATAGCATTCTGGAATAAACATAGAAATCTGATGTTTGCATTTATTTCATATAAACAAAGTCACTTCAATTTTACAATATATATATGAATTCAAATGAATTAATCAACATAAACAACTCACAAATGCAGTTACAGATACATCAAGGAAGTAGGACATTCCACACATTCCTTCATGTAGACACAAGCAACCTCCTTTCTACACTATTGATGCTCAAATTATTCATCAAGAATCACTTCCTTTTGCATTGAAAAGTAAAATTACTAAACTAAAGTCTTATGTTGATTCTACAAATCCCTGTGTAATTATAATACAATTAGTAAGGGTCGTTATATAGGATAGACACCTTGCCTACAGTTACAAAACCCAATTAGTGGTTCATTTTCAAATTCATAAGATCAACAGTGGAAATCTTTTCCCAACCATTCTTTCAAAATATCTCTTTAGAATATTCCTTTTGGCACAAATGATGCCATTAGGATCTTTTAAAACATTTGATTTCCTTGATTGAGTATCAATACAAAGAAAACATAACCAACTATAACTCGTAACAAACAAAGAAAAAATGGCCTAATCACTATCACTGTCATCTTCTATCTGCATATCCTTATTCTTGTCACTCGTGTACTATGTAAACTCTGTTGCTAGAATAGATATAGAAGTACAGTTGGTCCTTTGAGAAGTGTCCCAAGTGTATTGTTACATTTCAATGCTGGTCTGCAATGCTTGGGCTCTACTCTCCCTATCTTCTCTTCTCTTGTAATATTTCTTGATCTTGGCACTTAACTTCACCACATTCTCCATTTCTTCTTCATCCAAATGATTCACAGGATCATCAATACAGGGCTAAAATTTATCTTGGAATTCTTTTATAGTTGTATCTGCATCAAATACCTGACTCTGATGGCATAGGTGCTTAAACAAATCCTCCACCATCTTTATGTGCTTTTTCAATAACACTTGAATATTATTTTCCATTTCCTGTATATTCGCCAAACATGGCCTCAATATCCCTTCCTCGTACTTGAGCTCCATCTTCATTTTTGGTATTTGAAATACATCATGCATTGTTATAATAACTTCATTTACCAAGGCCCGAGTATGCCCTTCCAAAGACTTGATCTTCTTTAGTTCATCTCTATTTTGTTTTATTCTATTTTGGCATTTTTGCACAATGTGTGCACAATTATTCCACTTTGTCAATGTGACACTCCAATTGCTAATAGCAATTTTTATTACATCTTCTCCTTTCTGAATGAATGATTTCATAAAACTCTCTAGCATATTGGCCTCATGTTTCTTATTCTCTATTCCTTCCACTTGCTCTTTAGAAAATATAGTTAGCTCTAGAGCTAATTCTGGTATATTTTACGTGGGGTCAAATATTCGCTAGATAAGTTGCTCATATTGGGTAATTTGCCCTTTCAAACTCCTTATTTTTTGTTGATCTTTTCTCAACCTACTGGTAGTAAACTCAGTCATTTCTTGCAGCTCTTCAATGTGTTTCTCCTTTTTTACATAACCTAGATCCATACTTATCACCTTGTATTCATCTGCACTTATTAATCCTTTCTCTTTATCTGCCTATGGAATTGCTATTTGTACTGTCCTTCAACCAGATGAATCCCTATTTTTGATTTACATTGTTCAGGCCTTTCTTCTACCTCTTTTCCTAGCTCCATTAGCTAACAAAGTTTTCATGTCGATAGGTGCCACTTCAACTACTATATCTTGTCTTATTTCAGATTCCAACCAAGCTAGTACTTCTTTATTTGTATCTGTGGCTTCTTCATTCAATACTTCCTCCTCAACTCCTTCTATATGCACCTCTTCTTATTCATACTCTTACTCTTGTTGTTGTGGTGGTTGTTGTTGTTGAGGAACCTGCAGTTGTTGAGGTCAAACATTTTATGTACTCTGTTGTTCCTCCTCATCTGGCACCTCAGGATTAAGACCTTCTTGTGGGCTATCTAATCCTTGATCATTTCTTTGTTCCTCCATGTCTACATTTTCTTCTCCCTCAGTGTGATTCTTTAGTATCTCTTGGGATGCTTCCTTGACCTCTTGTATGAGATCTATTGGTACCATATTCTCAAAAGAATCAATGATTTTGATGTTCTTCATTGCTTTCTTGGAGAGTAGAGTGGACTTAGATGTTTGTTTGTCTCATTCTTCTTCATTGCTCATTTCAAGGCTATTATCTATACCTTCACCTTCACCTCCTTCTTCCTCTTCCTCCTCCTCTACATCTTCAATTTGATCCACATCTACTACTTCTATATTTTCTTTAGTAGATGGTTGGGTAGTAGATGTCTTGACTGTCATCATTTCTTCAACCATTTCTTATTTCACTTTGATGAACCCCTACAACTTCTCTTGTTGAGTTTGTTTTGCAGCCATGGTGTCTCCAAAGGTGTTTGTTTGGATGCCTGCAAAGGCACTGTAGGTGTGGATGGTGATTGTTATATCACCTCTGCTTGTACTAGAACTTGTGTTGTTGAAGTAGCTACAATAGATGAAGATGATCCCTCTATGGCAGACACAAATGTCCCTGTAGGTATAGCCACAGTTATTCCAAATGCATATGGATCCATCATTGTAGCTCCTTCTATATTAGCCTTTGCTATTTTGGCCTCCACCACTTGCCTTTTTCTTCTCAAAAAGTCATCAAAATCCTTCTCATTATCTTGACTCCTCTTCTTCCCTTTCTTGTATGTAATTGCAACTCCTTTTGTTTTCAACTCTTCTATTCTCTCCTTAATCCACATGTTAGAGTATGTAAAAACTGATTTTGATACATTATCAATTGAAATCTCTTCAGCTTGACTCCAATCCGGCTCAGTTAGTATTTCTTTGGTATTTTCATCATCATCTATGATTTCTTGGGGCACTTTAATTCCCCCTAATGTCCTCATCTAATCAAGAGTCAATTGCTGATGAGATCTTTGCTTCACCTCTACCTCATTAGCACAATCTATCCAAAAATCCTCAATATGAGGTTGATACTTGTATTTCTTATCTATGAAATTTTAAATCCTTTTGAAAGGATCAAAAGGATTGATCAAATTAAACATTAGCAAACCATAATACAATAATTTGGCCTCTGATATTTTGGCCACATCTTCATTGAAGCACTGATATTTACAAATAATAAAGGGCAATCTGATGGTGCCCTTGTTACACTAGGCCTTATACATTGCATATACACCTAGTATTTGCCTTGTGAACTCCAATAACACCACCTTGTCAGATGGGTACCTAGGTAATCTAAAAGGTTTTCCCTTGAATCCTTCAATTCTGATGTATGTAAATGTGGAGAACTGAATATACCAAGCACTATGCAATGTCATTGCATTCTTGGCTACTTCAAATAATCTTTGATCTTTGTCCCTTATTAATATCCTTGTCAAATATATACAGAATACATCATTGACCCTTATCTAATTTTCCCCTACATTTTGTTCCTGTATATCTGGGTAATGATCATATACCAAGGTTTGTCCTGCCCCACTTTCTAAGGTTCCAACTCTTTGTATTCCATTTAGTTGCATCCTAGCACCACAAGAGTATACCATGTATGATGACATGAAGAATTTCTTCTACTTTTTGAATCTCATGACCTGTGCATAGATGGCATTACTGATTGCCAAAGCCCAGTGGGTATACCCTATTTATTCTCTAACATGTATAACTGAAAACATCCAAGGTTCAAATGAACCTGCATCCTATTAGTCTTCTCAATAATGTTATTATGATATATACTTCTTCTTTGAAGTTTGACCGGTATAGATTCTTAGGCACTCTGGTTGCGGCCTTCAGTTTCTTGTCTAAAGGGTACCACCTGTAGAATATAGAACTCTTACATGATGCCTCCTTAAAATCCACAACATATTGTTCTACATTTACCACCATTTTTATAGTAGTCCTCAACCCAAAAGTCTGTGATATCCCCTCCACAAACATGTCTGCAAATACCACCCCATTATGCATTACCTTCCTGAATTGAAAATCATATCTTTGTAGGCACTCAAAAACCAAGTCCCTAGCCTCCATTGCTCGTGGGAAACTTACAACATTATACAACCCAACATCCCAAATTTTCTTCATTGCTAATGGTGCACCAGGGTCTCGAATCTTTCTTAATACCTCCTCAGAATCGAAATCTTCAATTTCAGTATCTAATGCCCTATATGGACAATATATATTCGAATGATATCCTCTGTCTGTGAACTCTTTAGCTCTGGTTTCTTTCTTTTCGGCTTTTCCCGCCATTTTCTTTGCTTTCTTTCCTTTTGGCGGCATCTTGGAAAGATATACATTTCTTTTACAATTGTGTTTTATGTTTCCTAGGGTTTTACCAAGCATATTGTTGTGATGTTCACAACACGCCCCATTTTACTCCTTAGAAAAATGAGGACCCCTGTTGTGGCTATTGCTTTTGCTTTTGTGTGTGTTGTTTTTCTTGGTGGTAAAGGGAAAAAGGGGTTAAAATTGCAAATTTTATTAAAAATAGAGAAAAAAATGCATTTTCTATACTAGAGCAGAGTATGGATGGATTCTTTGTGAAAAATGAGCTAGGGTTGCTTTTTGAACCATCTTAAAATTCACCATATTTTGCAAGTTATGGTCATTTTGGTAAAATGTACATTCAGGTTTGTGTATCGCTTTGCATATACAAGGTCATTTGTATATGCAAGGGTCATTTTGGTACTTAGTTGCATTTACAATTAGGTTTGTATACAGGGTTGTTTGCATGTTGGGTTGCTTGCATGTTGCATATACAATCCCTTTTGTACATCGCTTTCATATTCAAGGCCAATTGTATGTCCTTTTCCTTGTATGCATTTTAATAAAGGTTCTATGTATACATACAAGGTGGACCCGAAATTGTTTATTATTGAAATGGATAAATGTTCAAATCCATTGAATGAATTTCATGCTTGTATGTTTGGAGGGTCGAAACATACAAGATAAATGTACAGGTGCGGACCCGAAGAGTTTATCAAAAGGTGTTAAATTGTTGTATGTTCCGAAAACATACATTTCTTTATATATACAAGACAGAATTCAAGCTTGTTCAAAATATGATGTATCCTGTGTATCACGTCCGATTTGTATATCAGGAGATACATTGCGGATTCGATGGGTTATAAGCCACCGTTTATAATGGTGATAAGTCTGAGGGTTGCATACAATGCTCCATACATTGCATTATATACATTAGCACGGATTTGAAAAGTTATTAATAATGGTTTAGTCATTGTATGTTTTGCGCATGTACATTGCAAAACATACATTGCGATATACATTGAATACATGCAAACACTGGACGCAAAAGGCTATTAAAAGAGAAATAATACTTATATTCCTGGGGCTTGTATGTATATTTCGAAGCATGCATTGTAGAGTGTATACAATGCGGAATCCAAAAAAAGGTTAAAGGTGGTTAGTTTGTTGTATCATGCCTGGCTTGTATATCGGAAGATACAAGGATTTAAACAAAGAAGTGAGTGGGAGAATAAAGGGAAGAAATTATGAGGCTGATTTAGGGCCCGAATGCATGTTTCTGGTCAATGACAGTTGACCCGACCAGTTTAGCATTGAATATGCATTTTGTATGTGTGATTTTCACAGATTTAGGGCTCGATTTCTGCAATCACATAGTCATGACTAGATTTAATAAATGTTTATTTCCTACTATTTATTAGGTGAAGTGATACCTATTGCTAGTTTGTTTTTGCAGGTTTGCTGTGAAGAAGGAGCTGGAGCTTGATGGCGATGACGTCATTGAAAGAAAATCTGATCTCAAGAGCAGAGAAAGATAAGGATGAAGGGTGAGGAAGTCAAGGGCCATCAATGATGAAGACAAAATGCAGCTGAAGACATTATTGCAGTAGACCACAGAAGTTAATATTAAGCTGCTAGGGTTTCCAGAAGGGCACATTTTGCCCAGATGTGATGTATGCTCAAAGATATTTTGGGAGACTTCTTCTCCAACATTTATTATTGTAACCAGAGGTTTGAACCAGTGCTTAACTAGGGTTTTGAGCTGTATTGAGGATAGTCAAGTCTATATATTGTGTCTCTGTACACTGTAATACTTTACACAGGGATTTTTTAGAGAATAGCTAGCAGTTGTAATTTATCTCAGCATTTAGAATAGAGGGACCTTTTAGTTTAAGAGTAGAAGAAGGAGATCGCCTGTGTCTGCAACAAGGAGCATGTGGAACATCCTGCCTCCTTGCTGTATCTGTAAAGCTTGTAATTTTTTTGTAATTTGATCAATGAAGCTAAGAGTCATTCAGACATTGTAAATCATATATGACTGTCTGTTTCTAATACAATTGAATCTGGAATTTTGCATCTATCTTATAAGTGTTTTCTTTCTCTTCATTGTGTTTGAAACATTTTCTCTTAAAGCTTGCAATTATAAGTGTATGTTTGTGAAAATGCTCAGAACTTACACTTAGGGTTTTGTCTGTGGATTTGATCAATTTGTTGTATGATTTATATAGTGCATAACAGAACAATTAGATCCTTTGGTAGAATGAATGATGTTTAGATTAGATATTTCTAACTTTTCCCAACCCATCTGAAAATACTTAGGTTAAAACATAGAAATTTGAAGGAAATTTGTCTTATATTTGAAAAGGCATGCATAACTAAGTTGAAAGTAGACAGTTTTTCATAATATTTAAGAGAAAAAGGCTTGCAATAATACAAATCATTCAAAGCTTTCTAAACACAGTAACACTTTTATGCAAAAAAGGAATGAACAACACACTGATATTCATAATCTCTTTGCATAAGTTTGAGTGCAGTTAACCAACAAGAAACCCTAAATCACGTAAGGCCCCTTGAACATTATAGCTTCACATCGACCAACTGAATTTGCCCAATAGGTCAAGACCTGACCATATTAAACTTGGGATTAAGCGAATCTTAACCAATTCCTTCATATCTTTCAAGTTAGTTTTAGTTCGTTTTATGTGAATTTTAACTATTGTTATGACTATCTCAAAACAATCATCAACAGTTTTTCTTGGCACTAGAAGGAGGGCCAACTTGAGTTAGGGTTTGTTTCAAGTAGAGCTGGCTCATAATAGCAACAGTGTGACTAGATCTAGATCCAGTTCAAGGGATATATTTGTACAATTACCTGATATAAGGCAAAGTAAGAGTCCTTTGATTTGGAACCCTAAAATAACTCACCCAAGAGGCTCATCTAGTACACCCCCTGAATCACCTTATACTATTCATAACATTGTGAGTCCTGACATTTCTTCATTCAGATCATTAAATCTTGGCCCAGGTACTCCGAGAGGTCCTAGTCCTCCTAAAGATCCTATCCCACCAATGAACCTAGGTATTCCTACAGGTCTAGGTCAAGCTCGAGCGCCTGCAATGGCTTATTTCAATGTCCATTCTCCCATAGCCTTCAATGATTATAATGAGATGCCCAAAAATCTAGAAAAGATATGTCCCAAATACTAGTTGCACCAAGATCTAGAAGACCACATTAGAATATTCAAGGAGCCATGCTTTAGGGCCAGATTAGAACACAAGGACGTTGTGTGTAGATTGTTTCCCTACACCTTTAATGAACAAGCCTCTAACTGGTATGTAAACTTACCCAGTGGCTACATTTCTTCTTCGTCACTTATGGAAGAAGCATTTCTATCTAGATTTAGGGGGCCCATTGATCCTTGCATCTTGTATCATAAATTAGCTACCATAAAAAGAGGTGAGGGAGAGTTGATTGATAATTTCAATGATAGATTTCAAAAGGCCTACTCTAGGTTGGTGGCCCCTTACACCGTGGATGATGATACCTTGTTAGCTATGTACTATGCAGCCTTGGATCCTTTAACTACCATGTTTGTCAAAAGAAAACCTAACATAGATTCAATATCCAAAGCCTATAAAGAGGCAGCCTCAGTAAACCAAGAGATGAGGCATACAACCTATAGTCCATATGTTAATGGAGGAAATCTTGGGATACAAAATCAGGCATAGCCTTGGAATGGAGTCCCTATGCATCACACTCCATTATTAAATCTGGTTCATTCTTACACACCTATGTATAGTCCTACCCCAATCCAAGCCATAACTCCTTACACGTGTAACACTGCTAATAATAGTCAGAACAGTGGTCAGCCTTTCTTCTGACATCTTAGAGATACAACTGTGGCAAAAGCATAAGAGGAAAGGGAAGAAATCAAAGAGATCAATGCACATCTGAAAAGATTGACCACTGAAGTGACACAACTAAGAAATGAGAATCTTTATGGAAGAGGCAACCAAAGATTCAATCAAAATCAGAATTATAACAAGGCCAAAATTAGAACTATAGTTCAAATCAAAATTAGCATCACAATCAGAACTATAATCAGAGCCATGCCCAAAGTAATAGTCAAGGCCAATGTTCAAACCAGAGTCAAAACTACAATCAGCATCAAGGTCATAACCAAGGGCAACTAATGCAAAATAGAGGGTCAGTGGTAGACAATAGGGCCTGGGGTAACAATAACAGAAATCAGAATTAGCCTAGGCCACCTAAGACATGGAACACTAGACCAAACAACGGTACTCTAGCTTCTCCTTTTGAGAATATAGATAATCATGATGTAAAACAAACAACTGGCATCCAAATGGCCAATACATCACTAAAAAATTGGTGCAGATTTCACAATACCAATGCCCATGCTGAGCTTGACTGTCCACAGTTCCATTTAGCAGCCAGCATTTTTAATATAGATGTGCAGCCTCCTACTTCTGAATTTCTCATTCCCAAGGGTAATGAAGTAGTACCCTCAGGGTATGATACAACTTTAGTTCTAGAAACCTTCACCTTTGCAACTACAGAAGAGAAAGAAGATGAATGGTTAGAGGATGAACCATACTTTTGTGAAAATCTTTATCCTGAATCAGCCTTTGTGTTAAATGCTTTTCAGTTTCCCTTTGAGACTGAAAATGAGGTGTTGACTGAAACAGAAGAGGTGCAGGCCTTTCAACAGACAAATAAAACCACACCTACAATTTAAGGAACAACACTAGGCCAGGAGGACCTTTCACCACTTCCATTCCTCCTAACAACTTCAATACACGCCCAGATCAGAATGCTAGCAACAATCCCGCCATACTTAAAGTCAATCCTCATGTAAACAGTGGAATAGCAGTACAAAAGGCCCAAACAAGTAAAACTAAAATAGTAGAGACAACAAGATTAATGAGTTACTTGTCAGAGGAAATAAAGAAAATTAAGGTCAGTATACCTCTGAATGAATTATTGAAAACCCCAGGGATCAGAAATGCTTTTATAAAATCTTTGGATACATCCATGACAGATGAGGTTGCTGCTGATATAGCTATTCCTAATAGAGATTCACTGCCTAAAGAGAAAAGTAAGAAAGTTGAGTAGCCTTCCAATACAAATGTAGTAATGTATGCTAATAAGAAGGATGCTCCTCCTTTCTTGTTAACTATTAGATTGTGTGGGAAGAACATACACAATTGCATGGTGGACTCTGGTTCATCAGCCAATGTAATGCCCTTAGGGATATGTAAAACTCTAGGGTTGACTCCCACTAGATCCGCCAAGGTTGTCACACAGTTAGATAAAACTAAGGTTAGTGTGATAGTAGAACTAATGAACATTCAAATGCAATTAGCTTCAGACCCCAGGGTAAGCCAATTCATTGACATTTAAATAGTGGATATACCCGTAAATTATGGTATGTTGCTAAGTAGGGATTGGTCCAAGACATTAAACGGATTTATGGCCACTGATTTTTCACATATGTGGCTACCTTGGAGAGGTGTCCCAAACCAGATTAGAATAGAGGCAGAACCCAGGATGAAACACATGATAATAGAGTATAATCGAACGAATGAAACATTATATGCTACTGTTGAACTTGGTGTTTATAGGATTACTAACAATTGGGTACAAATTGAAGAGATCATGATGTTAAACTTTAGAAAAAAACATGTCAGCAAGGAGACAACATTATTCATTGAGTCTGATGGAAATTCTTTGGATGAAGAAAACAGTGCAATTGACAAATTTGGTCATGCCATTAGACAATAGGTGGAAGAGTGCAATAAACAAAATCTGCCTGCCCAATGTAAACTATATAAGGACAGATGTAGAGTTCACAATAGGCCACATTCTGAGGAGAGTTGTGGAATGTGCAAAGACATCATCGAATATGAATACAAAAAATGCATGAAGAGGGTAGGGTTGCAGGAGGGAAATGTGAACCCTGATCAACCACAGAGATACGTTTAGAGTAAGGTTGATGCTCTGATTTTAGATTTAGAAGAGGGAATAAAAGACAAGGGTAGTTGTCTTTTTGATTTACAAGCCAAAAATATAGATATACAAGTTGACCAAATGGAAATACTCATGAATGAACATACCAGCACCTCACAAGTGATAGAGAGATAAAGCATGCCAAGGTAAAAGGTCAGAAAAGTAAAGATGGCATGTGGACACTAAAATGTGATAGGTCCAAATCAAAACAGGGTGCGGGTGTAGGTATTGAACTCATAGATCCTCAAGTTGAGTCATATCTAGCAACATATAGACTAGAGTTTTCCTGTACTAACAATATTGTTGAATATGAAGCCTTAATTTTGGGACTCGTCATGGCCATCAAGAAAAAGGTGAAAATGATTAAGCTATTTTCAGACTTTGAACTAGTAGTCAGACAAATAAGGAAATTATATGCTTGCAATTACAAGAAAATGATTAGTTACAGACATAGAGTATGGGGTTTAATAGATTCATTTGATGCTTTCAACATAGAGAATATCCCTAGAGAACTAAACCACAGGCTGGATGCACTAGCAGTTGCTGCTAGCACACTAGAACCCTTGACACTGTTAGGTCTGAAATGATTTGTTGTTGAATTACTTAATGTTCCCAGTATCCCAGACAATGTTATACATTTTCATGTATTTGGAGGGGATCAACAAATTATTGATTTTCTGACTTGTAATGAGGTATTTGAGGCTCAAATCATTGATGAACAAGAAAGGCTTGAGATAACATGGGACGAAGAGGATATAATCAACTTGAAGAGCAACTTCTTACCCAAAGGAGTAATTGAATTAGAGCATATTTTTCACTTTGATGGAGTAATAAGACAGAAAGACTTACCCAAAATAGAAGGGGGTAAGTGTGATTTACACAATTTAGGGACAGAGCAAAATCCACAAAATGTGCCAATCGGGAAGGCTTGCTCTGAGAAAATAAGAAACGAAATTATTGATGCTCTGAAAGATTATAAACACATAATAGCATGGACATATGAAGACTTGAAAACCTATGCTACGTCCATCATAACTCACGTGATACCTTTGAGACCAGAGGTTAAGCCATTTAGGCAGAAACAAAGGCCTGTGAACACTATTTTGGAGCCTTTAATCTTTGAGGAAGTTAAAAAATTGATGTCTGCTGGAATAATTTTCCTAGTCAGACTTTCAGTCTGGGTAGCTAACTTAGTACCAGTAAGGAAGAAAAATGGAGACATCAGGTTGTGCGTAGATTTTAGAAATTTGAATAAAGCGTCCAAAAAGGATAATTATCCTCTGCCTCCAATAAACGAAGTGTTGCAAATAGTAAATGGGGCAAGAATGATGTCCTTTTTAGATGGTTTCTCGGGCTATAACCAGATTTTAATTGATAGAGATGATAGATTAAAAACCACCTTCACTTGTAAATGGGGAAATTATGCATATCGGAGAATGCCTTTTGGTCTGATCAATCCAGGTGCCACTTTTCAGAGAGCCATGGACATTGCATTCCATGGATTATCAGGTAAGTGCATTGTTGTGTATATGGATGATTTGACTGTGTATTCCAAGGATGCATCCACTCACGCCGAAGATCTCAGGAAAATACTCAAGCGATGTGAGAGGTATGGAATTTCTCTTAACCCTAAGAAGTGTTCATTTGGGGTAACTAAAGGTAAATTACTAGGGCATGTCATTTATAAAGATGGATTATCGATTGATCCAGATAGAATAGAATCAATAAAAAAATTTTAAATACCAAACAGTAGGAAAGAGTTGAAATCATTTTTTTGTAAAATTAACTTTGTTCGAAAGTTTAACACGGGTTTTGCAGGGATCATGCAGTCGTTAAATGCCATGTTGAAGAAGGATGCACAGATGGAGTGGACGCCGGTGGCTAGGGCTGCATTCGAAGATATCAAGCGGGCCATTTCTGATGCCCCTGTATTGGCGAGCCCAGACTACACAAAGCCATTTTGTATATATTCCTTTGCATCCTCCCATTCAGTTGCGGCTACCCCGACATAGAAGGGTGAGGACAATGAGGAAAAACCCATTGTGTTTATGAGTGCACCTCTAAAGGATGCACAACTGAGATATCCAGACACTGAAAGATAAGCATTTATGTTGATAAAGGCCATGAGGAAGTTTAGGCATTATATTCTGCACAGCTAGATCAAGGCCATAGTGTCAAACGTAGCAGTGAAGATGCTGCTGATGCAGAACAAACCTGGAGAAAAGAGGGCCAAATGGATCACCACGCTACAAGAGTTTGACATGGAAATCATTCCCATGAAGCTGGTCAGAGGGCAGGCGTTAGTGCAAACAATAGCGAACACAGACGCAAATTTGATAAAGCAACAGTATGTACTGAATTCCTAATACGCATTTGACTGGTATGATGATTTAAACACTTTTCTAATATCTAGAAGGTACCCAAATAAGATGAAAGCTTCTCAGAGGAGGGCTTTGAAGATTAAAGCATGAAAATATATGGTACAAGGAGGTCTTTTGTTCAGGAAGAACCATGATGGAATTTATCTGAGATGTCTAAACAGAGCTGAAGTAGATAAGGTGTTAATAGAACTGCATGACAAGTACAGAACAGGCCATGGTTCCCATCTAGCTACAACACACAAAATATTGACGGCAGGTTATTACTAGCCTACGATGTTCAAAGATACAGAGAGTCACATTAAAAGTTGCCACACCTATCAGACTGCGGCAAATAAGGGAAGAAATCAGGCCAATCCACTACAACCTGTGATTGAATCAAGACCATTTGCACAACGGGGCCTGGATTTCATTGGAGTCATCAATCCTCCATCTTCTGCAGAACACAAGTTCATACTAATAGTGACGGACTACTGTAAAAGGTGGACTGAGGCCACATGCTACAAGTTCTCCATAACTAAGGTAGTTATCAAGTTTCTTGAAGAGAACATCATAACCAGGTTTGGAACTCCCTATTCATTGGTATGTGACAATGGCCCTGCTTTCTCTTCTTTAAAGTTTTCTAAATGGGCATTTGAATATGGGATTGTTTTAAAGTTTTCTTCAAATTATTACCCTCAAAACAGATCTTAGAAGCTGAGGAAGATAAGGATGAAGGGCAAGGAAGTCAAGGGTCTTCATTGATGAAGACAAAATGCAGTTGAAGACATTATTGCAGCAGACCAGAGAAGTTAATATTAAGCTACTAGGGTTTCTAGAAAGGCATATTTCACCTAGATTTGATGTATGCTTAGAGATATTTTGGGAGAGTTGTTCTCCAGCATTTATTACTGTAACTAGAGGTTTAAACCATTGCTTAACTAGGGTTTTGAGCTGTATTAAGGACAATCAAAAAGTCTATATATTGTGCCTCTGTGCACTATAATACTTTACATAGGGATTTTTTAGAATAGAGGGGACCTTTTTTAGTTTAGAAGTAGAAGGAGGTCACCTGTGTTTGCAACAAGGAGCATGTGGAACATCCTGCCTCCTTGCTGTATCTGTAAAGCTTGTAAGTTTTCTGTAGTTTGATCAATGAAGCTAAGAGTCATTCAGACATTGTAAATCTTATATGACTGTCTGTTTCTAATACAATTGAATCTGGAATTTTGCATCTATCTTCTGAGTGTTTTCTTGCTCTTCATTGTGTTTGAAACATTTTCTCTTAGAGTTTGCAATTTTAAGTGTATGTTTGTGAAAATGCTCAGAACTTACACTTAGGGTTTTGTCTGTGGATTTGATCAATTTGTTTTATGATTTATATAGTGCATAACAAAACAATTAGATCCTTTGGTAGATTTGAATGAAGTTTAGATTAGATCTCTCTAACTTTTCCCAACCCATCTGAAAATACTTAGCTTAAAATGCAGAAATTTAAAGGAAATTTGTCTTATATTTAAAAAAGCATGCATAACAGAGTTAAAAGTAGACAGTTTTCATAAATATTTAAGAGGAGAAAGCTGCAATAATTCAAGAAAAACCATTTAAAGCTTCGCAACACAATAACATTTTTATGCAAAAAGAATGAACAACATGCTGATATTTATGATCTTTTGCATAGTTTGAGTCCAGTAAACCATCAAGAAACCCTAAACTACGTAAGGCCCCTTGAACATTATAGCTTCACATCGACCAATTGAATTTGCCCAACAGGTCAAGACCTGATCATATTAAACTTGGGATTAAGCGAATTTTAACTGATTCCTTCATATCTTTCAAGTCAGTTTTGGTTCATTTTATGTGAATTTTAACTATTGTTATGACTCTCTCAAAACAATCATCAACAGTTTCTTGGCACCAGAAGGAGGGCCCGACTTGAGTTAGGGTTTGTTTCAAAAAAAAAATGGCTAATAACAGTGATAGAGTGACTAGATGTAGATCCAGTTGAGGGGATATATTTGTACAATTACCTAAGATAAGGCGAAGTAGGAGTCCTCTGATTTGGAACCCTAAAATAACACACCAGGAAGCTCATCTAACACACCCCCTGGATCACCTTATACTATCCATAACTTTGTGAGTCCTGACAGATCTTTATTTAGATCTTTAAATCTTGGTTCAGGTACTCTTAGAGGTCCTAGTCCTCCTAAAGATCCTATCCTACCAGCAAATCCAGGTATTCCTACAGGTTCAAGTCAAGCACAAGTACCTGTGATGGCTTATTTTAATGCAGACTTCCCCATACACTTTAATGATTATAATGAGATGGCCAAAAATCTAGAAAAGATATGTCCCAAATACTAGTTACACCAAGATCTAGAAGACCACATTAGAATATTCGAGGAGGCATACTTTAGGGCTAGATTAGAACACGAGGACGTTGTGTGTAGACTATTTCCCTACACCTTTAATGAACAAGCATCTAACTGGTATGTAAACTTACCCAATGGCTATATTTCTTCTTGGTCACTCATGGAAGAAGCATTTCTGTCTAGATTTAGAGGGCCCATTGATCTTGGCATCTTGTATCATAAATTGGCTACCATAAAAAGAAGTGAGGGAGAGTTGATTGATAATTTCAATGACAGATTTCAAAAGTCCTACTATAGGTTGGTAGCCCCTTACACCATGGATGATGATACCTTGTTAGCTATGTACTATGCTACCTTGGACCCTTTAACTGCCATGTTTGTCAAAAGAAAACCTAACATAGATTCAATATCCAAAGCCTATAAAGAGGCAGCCTCAGTAAACCAAGAGATGAGGCATACAACCTATAGTCCATTTGTTAATGGAGGAAATTTTGGGATATAAAATTAGGCACAACCTTGGAATGGAGTCCCTATGCATCACACTCCATTATTAAATCCGATGCCTTCTTACACACCTATGTATAGTCCTACCCCAATCCAAGCCATAACCCCTTACATAGGTAACACTGCTAATAACAGTCAAAAAATAATGGTCAACCTTTCTTCTGACCTCCTAGAGATACAACTGTGGTAAAAGCACAAGAGGAAAGGGAAGAAATCAAAGAGATCACTGCACATTTGAAAAGATTGACCACCGAAGTGACACAACTAAGAAATGAGAATCTTTATGGAAGAGGCAACCAAGGATTCAATCAAAATCAGAATTATAACCAAGGCCAAAATTAGAAGTATAGTTCAAACCAAAATCAACATTACAATCAGAACTATAATCAGGGCCATACCCAAAATAACAGCTAAGGCTAATGTTCAAATTAGAGCCAAAACTATAATCAGCATCAAGGTCATAACCAAGGGCAACTAATGCAAAATAGAGGACCAATGGTAGATAATAGGGCCTGGGGCAACAATAACAGAAATCAGAATTAGCCTGGCCACCCAAGACATGGAACACTAGACCAAACAATGGTATTCTACCTTCTCCTTTCGAGAGTATAGATAATCATGATGCAAAACAAACAACTGGCATCCAAATGGCCAATACATCACTAAAAAACTGGTGCAGATTTCACAATACCAATGCCCATGCTGAGCTTGATTGTCCATAGTTCCATTTAGCAACCAGCATTTTTAATATAGATGTGTAGCCTCCTACTTCTGAATTTCTCATTCCCAAAGGTAATGAGGTAGTACCCTTAGGGTATGATACAACTTTAGTTTTAGAAACCTTTACCTTTGCAACTACAGAGGAGAAAGAAGATGAATTGTTAGAGGATGAACCATACTTTTGTGAAAATCTTTATCTTGAATCAGCCTTTGTGTTAAATGCTTTTCAGTTTCCTTTTGAAACTGAAAATGAGGTACTAACTAAAACAGAAGAGGTGCAGGCTTTTCAACAGACAAATAAAAAACACACCTACAATTTAAGGAACAAGACTAGGCCAGGAGGACCTTTCACCACTTCCATTCCTCCTAACAACTTCAATACACCCCCGGATCAGAATGCTAGCAACAATCCCGCCATACTTAAAGCTAATTATCATGCAAACAGTGGAACAGTAGTAGAAAAGGCCCAAACAAGTAAAACTGAAATAGTAGAGACAACAAGATTAAAGAGTTACTTGTCAGAGGAAATAAAGAAAATTAAGGTCAGTATACCTCTGAATGAATTATTGAAAAATCCAGGGATCAGAAATACTTTTATAAAATCTCTGGATACATCCATGACAGATGAGGTTGCTGCTGATATAACTATTCCTAATAGAGATTTACTGCCTAAAGAGAAAAGTAAGAAAGCTGACCTGCCTTCCAATACAAATGTAGTAATGTATGCTGATAAGAAGGATGCTCCTCCTTTCTTGTTAACTGTTAGATTGTGTGGAAAGAACATACACAATTGCATGGTGGGCTTTGGTGCGTCAGCCAACATAATGCCCTTAGGGATATGTAAAACTCTGGGGCTGACTCCAACCAAATCTGCCAAGGTTGTCACATAGTTAGATAAAACTGAGGTTAGTGTGATAGGAGAACTAATGAACATTCAGATGCAATTAGCTTCAGACCCCAGGGTAAGCCAATTCATTGACATTCAAATAGTAGACATACCTGTAAATTATCGAATGTTGCTGAGTAGGGATTGGTCCAAGACATTAAACGGATATATGGCCACTGATTTTTCACATATGTGGCTACCTTGGAGAGGTGTCCCAAACCAGATTAGAATAGAGGCAGAACCCAAGATGAAACACATGATAATAGAGTATAATCAAACGAATGAAATATTATATGTTGTTGTTGAACCTGGTGTTTATAGGATTACTAACAATGGGGTACAAATTGAAGAGATTATGATGTTAAACATTAGAGAAAAACAAGTCAGCAAGGAGACAACATTATTCATTGAGTTTGATGGAAATTCTTTGGATGAAGAAAACAGTGCAATGGACCAATTTGGTCATGCTATTAGACAAGAGGTGGAAGAGTGCATTAAACAAAATCTGCCAGTCCAATGTAAACTATATAAGAACAGATGTAGAGTTCACGATAGGCCACATTCTGAGGAGAGTTGTGGAATGTGCAAAGACATCATTGAATATTAATACAAAAAATGTATGAAGAGGGTGGAATTGCAAGAGGAAAATGTGAATCCTGATCAACCACAGAGATACTTTCAGAGTGATGTAGATGCTCTGATTTCAGATTTAGGAGAGGGAATAAAGAACAAGGGTAGTTGTCTTTCTAATTTGCAAGCTGAAGATACATATATGCAAGTTGACCAAATTGAAATACCCATGAAAAAATAGACCAGCACCTCACAAGTAATAGAAGAGACAAAGCATGCCAAGGTAAAAGGTCAGAAAAGTAAAGATGGCATGTGGACATTAAAATGTGACACGTCAAAATTAAAACAGGGCACAGGTGCAAGTGTTGAACTCATAGATCCTCAAGGTAAATCATATCTAGCAGCATATAGACTGTAGTTTTCCTGTACTAACAATATTGCTGAATATGAAGCCTTAATTTTAGGACTCGTCATGGCCATCAAGAAAAGGGTGAAAATGATTAAGGTATTTTTAGACTCTGAACTAGTAATCAAACAAGTAAGGAAACTATATTCTTGCAATTACAAGAAAATGATTAGTTATAGACATAGAGTATGGGATTTAATAGATTCATTCGATGCTTTTAACATAGAGCATATCCCCAGAGAGCTGAACCACAGGCCGGATGCACTAGCAGTTGCTGCTAGCACATAGAACCCTTGACACTGTCAGGATTGAGATGATTTGCTGTTGAGTTAGTTAATGTTCCCAGTATCCCAGATAATGTTACACACTTTTAGGTATTTGGGGGGATCAACAAATTATTGATTTTCTAACTTGTAATGAGGTATTTGAGGCACAAATCATTGATGAACAAGAAAGGCCTGAAATAACATGGGACGAAGAGGATATAATCAACTTGAAGAGCAACTTCTTACCCAAAGGGATAATTGAATTAGAACATATTTTTGACTTCGATGGAGTACTAAGACAGAGGGACTTACCCAAAACAGAAGGGGGTAAGTGTGATCTTCACAATCTAGGGACATAACAAAATCCACAAAATGTGCCGATCGGAAAGGCTTGCTCTGAGAAAATTAGAAAAGAAATTTTAGATGCTCTGAAAGATTACAAACACGTAATAGCATGGACATATGAAGACTTGAAAACCTATGATATGTCCATCATAACTCACGTAATACCTTTGAGACCAGAGGTTAAGCCATTCAGGCAAAAACAAAGGCCTGTGAACGCCATTTTGGAGCCTTTAATCTTTGAGGAAGTTAAAAAATTGCTGTCTACTAGAATAATTTTCCCAATCAGACATTTAGTTAGGGTAGCTAACTTAGTACCAGTGAGGAAGAAAAACGGAGACATCAGGTTATGCGTAGATTATAGGAATTTGAACAAAGCATTTGAAAAGGATAATTATCCTCTGCCTCCAATAGACGAAGTACTGCAAGCAATGAATGGGGCAAAGATGATGTCTTTTTTAGATGGTTTCTTGGGTTATAACTAGGTTTTAATTGATAGAGATGACAGATTAAAAACCACCTTCACTTGTAAATGGGGGAATTATGCATATAGGAGAATGCCTTTTGGTCTGATCAATGCAGGTGCCACTTTTCAGAGAGCCATGGATATTGCATTCTGTAGGTTATCAGGTAAGTGCATTGTTGTGTATATGGATGACCTAACTATGTATTCCAAGGATGCATCCACTCACACTGAAGATCTCAGGAAAATACTTAAGCGATGTGAGAGGTATGGAATTTCCCTTAACCCTGAGAAATGTTCATTTGGAGTAACTGAAGGTAAATTACTTGGGCATGTCATTTCTGAAGATGGAATATCAATTGACCCAGATAGAATAGAATCAATAAAAAAATTGCAAATACCAAATAGTAGGAAAGAGTTGAAATCATTTTTTGGTAAAATTAACTTCGTTCGGAAGTTCATCATGGGTTTTGCAGAAATCATGCAGCCGTTAAATGCCATGTTGAAGAAAGATGCACAAATGGAGTAGACGCCTGTGGCTAGGGATGCATTCGAAGATATCAAGCGGGCCATTTCTGACTCCCCTGTACTGGCAAGCCCAGACTACACTAAGATGATTTATATCTACTCCTTTGCATCCTCTCATTCGGTCACTGCCACCCTAACGCAGAAGGGAGCAGACAATGAAGAAAGGCCCATAGCTTTTATGAGCGTGCCTCTGAAGGATGCGCAGCTGAGGTATTTGGACACCGAAAGACAAGCATTTGCACTAATAACGGCCGTGAAAAAAATTAGACATTATATTTTACGTAGTCAGGTCAAAGCCATAGTGCCAGACACAACAGTGAAGGTGCTACTGATGCAGAACGAACCTGGAGAAAAGAGGGCCAAATGGATCACCACACTGCAAGAGTTTGACATGGAAATCATTCCCATGAATCTGGTCAGAGGGCAGGTGTTGGTGCAAACAATAGAAAACACAGACCCAGATTTGATAAAACAATAGTATTTACTGAATTCCTAGGATGCATCTGACTGGTATGATGATTTAAATGCTTTTCTAATAGCTGGAAGGTACCCAAATAAGATGAAGGCTTCTCAGAGGACAGCTTTGAAGATTAAAGCACAAAAATATATGGCGCAAGGAGGTCTTCTATTCAAGAAGAACCATGATGGAGTTTAGCTAAGATGTCTAAACAAAGTTGAAGTGGATAAAGTGTTAACAAAACTGCATGACAAGTACGGAACAGGTCATGGTTCCCATCTAGCTACAACACACAAAATATTAATGGTAGGCTATTACTGGCCCACGATGTTCAAAGATATAGAGAGTCACATTAAAAGTTGCCACACCTGTCAGACTGCAGCAGATAAGGGAAGAAATCAGGCCAATCCACTACAACCTGTGATTGAATCAAGACCTTTTACACAATGGGGCCTGGATTTCATTGGAGTCATCAATCCTCCATCTTCTACAGGACACAAGTTCATACTGACGGTGACAGACTATTGTACAAGGTGGATTGAGGCCACATGCTGCAAGTTCTCCACGATTGAGGTAGTTATCAAGTTTCTTGAAGAGAACATCATAACCAGGTTTGGAACTCCCTATTCATTAGTATGTGATAATGGCCCTGCTTTCTCTTCTTTAAAGTTTTCTAAATGGGCATTTGAATACGGGATTGTTTTAAAGTTTTCTTCAAATTATTACCCTCAAGATAATGGATTACCTAAGTCTACAAACAAAATTTTATTAGATATAATCAAGAAGCTGATTGCAAAAGAGTCCTAGAGAGTGGAATACCTTGTTAAAATATGCATTGTGGGTAGATAGGACCAAGTTCAAAACAGCTTTAGGCAGCACACCTTATCATTTAGTTTATGGGACTGATCCCATACTTCCAATAAATCTGAGAATACTAATCTAGAAGTTTGCCAATGAGTATTTAGGCTTTGATAACCATAGGAACACCAGGATAGTACAAATGCTACAACTAGATGAGAAAAGAGGTCAATCCATCAAGAAATTTGTCGAGCACCAAGCAGTAGTTAAGAGGTGGTTTGATAAAAGGGCAAGAGTTAAAACATTTAGGATATCAGACTTAGCACTATGTTGTTAGCACTATGCTGGGATAAAGCATATGAAAAGAAGGGGAGTCATGGAAAATTTGACAAACTATGGTTAGGTCCATTGTAAGTCTCAGAAATAATAGAAGACAACACATTTAGACTTAAGACCTTGATAGGGGAAGATGTTCCATTGCCAGTTAATGGCCAACATTTGAAACACTATGGTGCAGGAGCACATTCTCTGTAGTGTAGGGTCATCTTTTCTTTTGTTATCTCATAAGGCTCTTAAGCCATTTCATTTTGTAATAAGGGTCAATTTGGTCCCATGCATGTAATTGTGCAAGGCACACATGTAGTTTTGCTTGTATGAAGGGTAAACCAACGGCTAACTGATTTGAAAATCAGTTTGCACGGTTGGAGGGGATAACTGCTGTCTCTACATCTTCTTTAGAGGTAGGTTGTATGTCACACGGGGCAGGGAGAGAAGTGTGTATTACAACAAGTTCTTTTTGATAACTGAATAAAGAGAGTTCTGGGTATGATCTGTGTTGATTTTCTTGGTTGTTCTTAGTGATTTGATATCTTTATCCTGATTTTGTAAATGGAACCCTAACCGGATGCTATCTGTCAATCCATAGTGACTCTGTAGTGTGCAGACGGTGTAAAACCCACGGTTCCACAGTGGCTGGTTCGTAACCTAGGAGTAGGGTTTTGATTCATACATGGAGGCCCTTTCCTCTGTCCACTGAAGCCCTGTATAGTATCAGTGTGATGGGGGAAAGACTTTTCACATTTGTTGTTGTTGAATTCTTGCCCAGGAAGCCAGAGAACTCAGTCAAGTTCGACTAGACATCATCATGTGGCTAGTCGGGAAATCAGAGTGAAATTGGATAGTTTTGATGTGGGATCAGATTGCTACAAGTGATCGAGGTTTGATATATGAAACAGCCAAATTCCATTGTTCTGTCGAAAGGAATCTGAGTTCGGCGTCACATAACAGTTGGGAGTCTATCGGCGTGAGATCAAGTGTCGGAATAGCTTTCTAAAGGACCACCGATAGACTATGTCTAACCGATGAAATTGACATCGGCGTGAGATACTCTCCGTCTTGGCAAAAATTGGTATAGTGTCGGAGACACATACCATTGTTATTCGCATCGGTGAGAGAAACGATATCGGGCTAAGGAAAATACACTTAGCCGACGGTATAAGGTTTCACCGATCGGTGAGACATCCTCGGAGTGTCGCCGATAAAGAGTATCGGCGTGAGGAACCTTGTCGGGGGAAACCGAAGAAGTCACGGCGACCGTTAGAGTCTCGCCAATAGAAACTCATCGGAATGAGATGAACCATTGGGGCCGCGAACCGGAGTCTTACCGAAGCAGAGGGTCTGGCTGATTGTACCCGACAGTATTGGTGAGAAACAAGGTATCGGTGTAGGTGAAGAAAGTCTGGCCGAAGTAAGAAGTCTTACCGACAGCTTCTTGGTGATAAGCACATCGGTGTGAAATACAATATCGGTAGAGAAGAGAAAAGTCCCACCAATGATCAAGTCAGACCGATGGAGAAGCGGGAGTTAGACACTCATCGGTGTGACCAATAGCATCGGCAAAAGATTCAAGGAGTCCGCCGATAGAATAGTGTCTTGCCGATAGGCAAGAGGGGGATTGCTTCGGTGAGAAAAGTAAAAGGTCTTGCCGATAGTGAAGACATAGTCTAATCTTCATTCGCTTCTGCTGGCACTCTGCATCACACTACTTCTAGGCTTAAGGTGAAAGGGTATTTTTCTTTTTTGTGTAATATAGTGTAAGTAGTGTACAGTTTTCCTTTTGCTATTTTCTCTTTTTGTTGTTTTCTTTGTAGGTTAGTTGTCTGTATAGTTTTTGTTGTTTCTTTTGTTTTTGTTTCTTTCTATTCGTTGTTTGTATAGTCTTCTTTTGTTTTGTTTTTGTTTTTCTTGTACAGTTTACCTATTTGTTGGTTTGTTGTTGCCTCCTCAGCAAGGATCTTTGTTTTTTCTTTAGAGTATTAAGGAGCAAGCTAACAACCATTGAAAATAGTAGGAAATTCAGAATATTCAGGTTAACCATTTGCAATTTAATCATAACTTGTTGTGATTGTCATGAATGTAGAGAGTTGTTTAGCTTCTGAAATATTAGTATTCAATAATAGTGATTGAGAATTCAAGGGAGGTTTCTCACGATGACACACCTAAAATCCTTGGGTTTGTTGAACCTACCAGTGTAGATATTAGGTGAAAAATCTGAGGTCACCCTTGGTACCATTACAATTCTCAGCTTAATTTCAGCAAGTGCTCATTCCTTGCATCATAAAGTTACAAATTGCTATATCTTGTGAAATTTCTATCAAGCATCAAAATCAATAGAATATAAAATATAAAATATAATAAAGTGGATTATACTGAAAATCTAGATTGAGCCATCTAAGTAACTCTACTGGGGCTATGGACACTTGTTGGCAGTGGGGCTCTACTTAGGAGAATTGTAACGATAACCTTGTCGGGGCTATAGACGCTCGCTGGCAGCAAGGCTCTATCCGGTTGGCTATGAGGGAATATCCTCAACTACATAGGCTAATGTCAGTCACTAGTTTGTTCAACCAATCTTCAAGATGAGGATAATTAATCATGTGCACACACTTAAACTGAAAATGAAAATTCATGCACCCTTATCGAATACCTTAGGTCTCAAGTTGAATAATAATTTGCAGAAAAGATAGTTGGAAGTTATGGATTTATTTCATTTAGTTTTCTTGAATACTTTCACTTTAATTATTTTGTTTGGTTTCTAGTTGTTGTGATGTTCACAACATGCCCCATTTTACTCCTTAGCAAAATGAGGACCCCTGCTGTGGCTGTTGCTTTTGCTTTTGTGTGTGTTGTTTTGCTTGGTGGTAAAGGGAAAAAGGGGGTAAAATTGCAAACTTTATTAAAAATAGAGAAAAAAATCCATTTTTAGTACCAGGACATGATATGGTTGAATTCTTTGTGAAAAATGAGTTAAGGTTGCTTTTTGAACCATCTTAAAATTTGCCATATTTTGCAAGTTATGATCTTTTTGGTAAAATGTACAAGGGAAGGGTTTGCCACTTGCACATACAAGTCTGTTTGTACATGCACATTGAAATATACAAGGCCCTTGGTATGCAAGTTCACCTGTATACATAGACCTTTGTATATCACCTTGCATATACAAAGTCCTTTGTATGTGCAAAGTCGTTTTATACTTAGCCGCATGAGCAATCAGGTTTTTATACATTGTTTACCTTGTATGCATTTGTTAATGTTATATTTGTACATACAAGGGGCAGACCCAAAATGGTTTTAAAGTTGAAATGAACACACGTGTTTGAGTTCCATTGCATGTATCTCATGTTGTATGTTTGGCAGGTCAAAATATACAAGGTAATATACAACGGCAATATACATCGTGCGGATTTCAAATATTATGATACAAGGTTAATTTGTTGTATATCCACGGGCTTGTATGTTTGAGTAACATACAACAAAATATGCAATGCACTTATGCATTGCGCGGATGTGAAAAGGAAGTTAAGAGGAGTTAAATTGTTGCATATCCGGGTTGTATATTCAAATATACATTGCAAGATGTGTTGCTATACATACAAGCCGGATTTGAAATAAAGATCCAAAATAGAAAATTCATGTATATCAGAAAATACATACAAATGAAATATACAAGGGGCGGACCTGAAATAGCTATGAAATAACGAAAGGTCCTTGTATATTATTGCATGCATTTTAATACATACAATGGTGGACATGAAAAGGGTTTTAAATATGGTAAATTTGTTGTATATCTGCAGATTTGAAAAGAGAGTTTCGTAGTATACAAGGCGCGATATACAACGCGGACTTAAAAGGTTTTTGAAACAATGTTAAGTCGTTGTATAATTCCGGCTTGTATATTTACATATACATTGCGATATACAACAGCTTATACAATGGCCGGAGTCCAAATAAAATGTGATCTGATTTATTGCTTGTATCAAACCTGAATGTATAGCTAAAAGATACAAGTGTTTTATACATCGGGCAGACCCAAAACATTATGAAATGAAGCTAATTGGTTATATAATTATGCCTTGTATGTATATTTGAGGATACAAAGTGAAACATACATGGTAGTTTATGCATTGCGATAAACATACGAGGCGGATCTCAGCAAAGGATTAAATTTGGTTAAATGGATACATCACGTCCGAATGTATATCGAGGGATACAAGCACAATATACATCGAAGTATACATTGGGTGGAATTAAAAAGTTATACAATAGAGTTAAGCGCTTGTATATTTTGGCGTTTGTATGTTGCAATATACAAACCAATATGCATTGCGTACATGCAAGTCGCAGAATTGAAAAGATTGAAATCTGATTAAATGAATGTATCACGCCTGGCTTGTATGTCAGGAAATACAAGGATTTAAATAGAGAAATGAGTAGGAGGACAAAGCGATGAAATTTTGGGGCATTTTTGGGGCCTGAATGCATGTTTCTGCTCAACGATAGTTGACCTAACTAGTTTAGCATTGAATATGCATTTTGGACCCACGTTTTTCACAGATTTGGGGCTCGATACTTGCGTTTACACTGTCACAACTAGATTTAGTGGTTGTTTTTATATAGGTTTATTAAATAATGATACTTATTGTTGGTCTATTTCTTTTGCAAGTTTGCAGTTGAAGGAGCTGAAACTTGATGGTGATGACGTTATGGAGGAGGAAATCAGATCTCAGAAGCCGAGGAAGATAAGGATGAAGGGCGAAGAAGTCAAGGGTCTTCATTGATGAAGACAAAATGCAGTTGAAGACATTATTGCAGCAGACCACAGAAGTTAATATTAAGCTACTAGGGTTTCCAGAAATGCATATTTCACCCAGATTTGATGTATGCTCAGAGATATTTTGGAAGAGTTGTTCTCCAACATTTATTACTATAACCAGAGGTTTGAACCATTGCTTAACTAGGCTTTTGAGTTGTATTGAGGACAATCAAAAAATCTATATATTGTGCCTCTATGCACTGTAATACTTTACACAGGGCTTTTTTAGAATAGAGGGGACCTTTTTTAGTTTAGAAGTAGAAGGAGGTCACCTGTGTCTGCAACAAGGAGCGTGTTGAACATCCTGCCTCCTTGCTATATCTGTAAAGCTTGTAAGTTTTATGTAGTTTGATCAATGAAGCTAAGAGTCATTCAGACATTGTAAATCTTATATGACTGTCTGTTTCTAATACAATTAAATCTGAAATTTTGCATCTATCTTCTGAGTGTTTTCTTGCTCTTCATTGTGTTTGAAACATTTTCTCTTAGGGCTTGCAATTTTAAGTGTATGTTTGTGAAAATGCTCAGAACTTACACTTAGGGTTTTGTCTGTGGATTTGATCAATTTGCTATATGATTTATATAGTGCATAATAGAACAATTAGATCCTTTCGTAGATTTGAATGAAGTTTAGATTAGATCTCTCTAACTTTTCCCAACCCATCTAAAAATACTTAGCTTAAAATGTAGAAATTTAAAGGAAATTTGTCTCAGATTTAAAAAAGCATGCATAACAGAGTTAAAAGTAGACAGTTTTCATAAATATTTAAGAGGAGAAAGTTGCAATAATTCAAGAAAAACCATTTAAAGCTTCGCAACATAGTAACATTTTTATGCAAAAAGAATGAACAACATGCTGATATTTATGATCTTTTACATAGTTTGAGTCGTGTAAACCATCAAGAAACCCTAAACTACGTAAGGCCCCTTGAACATTACAGCTTCACATCGACCAACTGAATTTGCCCAATAGGTCAAGACCTGGCCATATTAAACTTGGGATTAAGCAAATCTTAACTGATTCCTTCATATCTTTCAAGTCAGTTTTGGTTCATTTTATGTGAATTTTAACTATTGTTATGACTGTCTCAAAACAATCATCAACAGGATCTTTGATTTTCTTTAGAGTATTAAGGAGCAAGCCAACAACCATTGAAAACAGTATAAAATTTAGAATATTCAAGTTAACCATTTGCAATTTATGCATAACTTGTTGTGACTGTCATGAATGTAGAGAGTTGTTTAGCTTCTGAAATTTAGTATTCAATAATAGTGAGTTGAGAATTCAAGGACGGTTTCTCACGATGACAAACCTAAAATCCTTGGATTTGTTGAACTTACCAGTGTAGCTATTAGGTGAAAAATCAGAGGTCACCTTTGCTACCATTACAATTCTCAGCTTAATTCAGCAAGTGCTCATCCCTTGCATCATAAAGTTACAAATTGCTATATCTTGTGCAATTTCTATCAAACATCAAAATCAATAAAATATAAAGTATAAAAATAAAGTGGATTATACTGAAAATCTAGATTAAGCCATCTAAGTAACTCTACCGGGGCTATGGATGCTCGCTGGCAGTAGGGCTCTACTTAGGAGAATTGTAACGATAACCTTGTTGGGGCTATAGACGCTCGCTAGCAGCAAGGCTCTATCTAGTCAGCTATGAGGGAATGACTTCACCTACGTAGGCTAGTATCAGTCACTGGTTTGCTCAACTGATCTTCAAGATGAGGATAATTAATCATGTGCACACACTTAAACTGAAAATGAAAATTCATGCACCCTTATTGAATACCTTAGGTCTTAAGTTGAATAATAATTTATAGGGAAGATAGTTGGAAATTCTAAATTTATTTCATTTAGTTTTCTTAAATGCTTTGGATTTAATTTTTTTGTTTGGTTTCTAGTTGTTGTGATGTTCACAACACACCCCATTTTACTCCTTAGCAAAATGAGGACCCCTGCTGTGGCTGTTGCTTTTGCTTTTGTGTGTGTTGTTTTGCTTGGTGGTAAAGGGAAAAAGGGGTTAAAATTGCAAACTTTATTAAAAATAGAGAAAAAAATGCATTTTCAGTACTAGAGTAGAGTATGGATGGATTCTTTGTGAAAAATGAGCTAGTGTTGCTTTTTGAACCATCTTAAAATTTGCCATATTTTGCAAGTTATGATCATTTTGGTAAAATGTACATTCAGGTTTGTGTATCGCTTTGCATATACAAGGTCGTTTGTATATGCAAGGGTCATTTTGGTACTTAGTCGCATTTGTAATCAGGTTTGTATACAGGGTTGTTTGCATGTTGGGTCTCTTGCATGTTGCATATACAATCCCTTTTGTACATCGCTTTCATATTCAAGGCCAATTGTATGTCCTTTTCCTTTTATGCATTTTAATAAAGGTTCTATGTATACATACAAGGTCGACCCAAAATTGTTTATTATTGAAATGGATAAATGTTCAAATCTGTTGAATGAATTTCACATTTGTATGTTTGGTGGGTCAAAACATACAAGACAAATGTTGGGGACACAGACCCGAAGAGTTTATCAAAAGGTGTTAAATTGTTGTATGTTCCGAAAACATACATTTATTTATATATACAAACCAAAATTCAAGCTTGTTCAAAATATGATGTATCATGTGTATCACGTCTGATTTGTATATCGGGAGATACATTACAGATTCGATGGGTTATAAGCTGCCATTTATAACGACGATAAGTCTGAGGGTTGCATACAATGCTTCATACATTGCATTATATACATTAGCGCGGATTTGAAAAGTTATTAATAATGGTTTAGTCATTGTATGTTTTGTGCATGTACATTGCAAAACATACATTGCGATATACATTGAATACATGCAAGCACCAGATGTGAAAGGTTATTAAAAGAGAAATAATGCTTATATTCCTGGGGCTTGTATGTATATTTCGAAGCATGCATTGTAGAGTGTATACAATGCGGAATCCAAAAAAAGGTTAAAGGTGGTTAGTTTGTTGTATCACGCCCGACTTGTATATCGGAAGATACAAAGATTTAAACAAAGAAGTGAGTGGGAGAATAAAGCGATGAAATTTTGAGGCCGATTTAGGGCCCGAATGCATGTTTCTGGTCAACGATGGTTGACCCGACTAGTTTAGCATTGAATATGCATTTTGGAGGTGCGATTTTCATAGATTTAGGGCCCAATTTTTGCAATTACATAGTCACAAATGGATTTAATGAATGTTTATTTCCTATTGTTTATTAGGTGAAGTGATACCTATTGCTGGTCTATTTTTGCAAGTTTGCAGTTGAAGAAGGAGCTGAAGCTTGATGGCGATGACATCATGGAAAGAAAATCTGATCTCAAGAGCAAAGGAAGATAAGGATGAAGGGCGAGGAAGTCAAGGGCCATCAATGATGAAGACAAAATGTAGTTGAAGACATTATTGCAACAGACCACAGAAGTTAATATTAAGCTGCTAGGGTTTCCAGAAGGGCATATTTAACCCAGATGTGATGTATGCTCAGAGATATTTTGGGAGACTTGTTCTCTAGCATTTATTACTGTAACTAGAGGTTTGAACCAGTGTTTAACTAGGGTTTTGAGCTATATTGAGGAAAGTCAAGTCTATATATTGTGCCTCTGTACACTGTAATACTTTACGCATAGATTTTTAGAGAATAGCTAGCAATTGTAATTTATCTCAGCATTTAGAATAGAGGGACCTTTTAGTTTAGGAGTAGAAGAAGGAGGTCACCTGTGTCTGCAACAAGGAGTGTGTGGAACATCCTGCCTCCTTGATGTATCTATAAAGCTTGCAAGTTTTCTATAATTTGATCAATGAAGCTAAGAGTCATCTAGACATTGTAAATCATATATGACTGTCTGTTTCTAATACAATTGAATCTGGAATTCTGCATCTATCCTCTGAGTGTTTTCTTACTCTTCATTGTGTTTGAAACATTTTCTCTTAAAGCTTGCCATTATAAGTGTATGTTTGTGAAAATGCTCAGAACTTACACTTAGGGTTTTGTTTGTGGATTTGATCAATTTGCTGTATGATTTGTATAGTGCATAACAGAACAATTAGATCCTTTGGTAGAATGAATGATGTTTAGATTAGATCTTTCTAACTTTTCCCAACCCATCTGAAAATACTTAGCTTAAAATGTAGAAATTTGAAGGAAATTTGTCTCATATTTGAAAAGGCATGCATAACTAAGTTGAAAGTAGATAGTTTTTCATAATATTTACGAGAAAAAGGCTTACAATAATACAAATCATTCAAAGCTTTGTAAACACAGTAACACTTTTATACAAAAAAGAAATGAACAACACACTGATACTCATAATCTCTTTGCATAAGTTTGAGTCCAGTTAACCAACAAGAAACCCTAAATCGCGTAAGGCCCCTTGAACATTACAGCTTCACATCGACTAACTAAATTTGCCCAACAGGTCAAGACCTAACCATATTAAACTTGGGATTAAGTGAATCTTAACCGATTCCTTCATATGTTTCAAGTCAGTTTTGGTTCATTTTATGTGAATTTTAACTATTGTTATGACTGTCTCAAAACAATCATCAACACATATTTACATTGAACATTTGACCTAAGCTCTTTTCATTTGAACCATGCATATATTTCCTCACTATGCCTAATTTATGATTTTATCCCATTGAATTATGGTATTTAACTAAATTAAACTCATTCTGTTGTTCAACTACAATCACTGTATAAAATTCCTTGATCGTATTTTGTAAAATTTCACTGAGGTTCCAGAAACATACCTATATTTTGCAACTATTCACTTTAAGAATGTTGATAAGAGATTTACCATTCAAATTCTACATAGCTCCCATTCTCAAATTTCAAATCACCATTTGAATCACCTTTTACCTTAGCTTTGTAGAACACTCTGTAATTCTTGAATGCAATTGTGAGAATTAACATAAACAAATTCCCTTTTATTTCTTTCAAATTTAGGTTTTCAATCATAGGTGTGCATTAAATGCTGTAGCTAAAGCATTCAATTCAGTTTGTGTTTTACTTTCCCGTTTAATTCATATTTTGAAACTTGTATACGTTAGTTTTCTGTACTTTTGAATTCTGTATATCATATACATGCATGATAAATCTTTATGCAATTTAGCTATTTCTTCCCTTTTATTTTATGCATATTAAATTTTGTATATCTCTATGTATATCTTACATAATTATTGAAATATGCAAACTCAGACTCTAGGAGTTTTATAAAATAGATTGCAATTAATTTCAAATTTGGCATTGTATCTAAGTTTTGTACCATTTTTCTATATATCGTATTCATGTATCTCAACATGCATATGTGGACCCCACCAGATTATACAATGTTTAAACCTTTACTTTCGTCAGGTTTTTTTGTATATAATTTCTTTGTATATCCTTATGTATATCATATACATGCATCGAAATATACAAAAATCCATGATGTTGCTTTTTATTTTGTTGTGAACAAATGCACTTTATTCCATTTTTAATATTGAGTTCAAATCCACAAATGCACTTTTCACCTTTTGTATTTCTAATACACGCATCCAAATATACAAACATGGACTTCACTTACAATTCGTTTTGTTTAACTTTCCTTGTCATGTCTAGTTTTGTATTTGTATATAAGATACATGCAATTATACTTACAACAATACATACAAAAATATGCATTCCTTTTTCATTTATAGACTCAATTGCATTTTCCTTTCAGTTTCAGCTATGTATATATATCAAAAGAACATACAAACAAGACATCCCTAACCTTATACATTGTTTTGAACTTATTTTGACATCTGCCCATGTATATTTTGCATTTGTATTTCTAATACATGAGTTATAATATACCAAATGCAACTGCAAATTTCTCTGCTTTTATACATTTCACCATAAAGCGTCGTCGGGTCCGGATTTGAATATTTTAGGCATACAATATACATCAAACGATCATGTATAAACTGACCCAACCTCTAGATGCTATACATGTAAATAATCATGAATATCGGATACACGTTGACCCCTTCTTTGCCTAGCATTAACTTTTCACAGAAACAAGCATAACTCTCAAAATATACAGAATTTTCAAATGGTTCAAAAGGCAACCCTAGCTAATTTCTCATGCATATTCCATTGGTAACCACCACTTACACCCGAACATTATACAACTCAGGTTTCAAGCATCCATGTCATTTTTCCTATACCGCCAAGCAAAAGCAAAAGCCACAGCAGGGGTCCTCATTTTGCTAAAGGGGTAAAATAGGGCGTGTTGTGAGCATCACAACAATTACCAAAAAGGTGAACTAATTTAGCAACATCTACTCCATTGTAGGGTTTAGTTCCATTGAAGCACAATATTAGTTCTCTACTTCACTCTTTCACACCTTCGCACTTATCTTTTAATCTTTGTACCACACACTTCTTTTGCAACTACATTACATGCTTTTATACAATTCATCAACCTTAGAATGTACATCAAGGTTGGCATTACATTCATCAACCATTTGATCAATCTTCAAGGTCGGCATTACAATCATGCATAAAATAGGTTTGGACCGAATACAAATTAAGCTTAGGAAAAGATGTAAAGATGTATGCAGATCACACCACACCTTGCCTGGGACTCAAACACAATCCTCCATGCCACAACATGCTTCTAGAATCTTTGATGCATCTCCACAAATAATGAATTCAACCCGGTCAACCAAGACTAATGAGAGCACTAGGTCTGCTAAGAACATTCTTCATTCATAATCTAATTTTATTTTTGCAGACCAATCGAAATGTAGGAACACGATCAAGAGACATCCACAAGAACATTGTAATGACTAGGAACAACCACTTGATCTTGAACCATTCTGTCAAGAAGATTCTTCAAACCAGAGCACAAGAACAACATTGTCATCCACTTTCATAAGTAAAAGATAGCTTCCGGACCACCAAATCATGAACCATTGTAATTTTAGGTACATAACATCATTACAAACTTGATTCCAAAACCGCAGATTGAAATGCTTTAATGCAGAGGAATGCGGAACATAACACTTTCTCCCTGTCACCACCAAACATATAGAAAAAGCAATTTTCACACTAGTGAACATAACTTGCTCAAATCTTCATTCTGGAGGCTCAAACTTGGAATATAGCATCTTCAGACAAACCTCTAAATAACTTGCAATCTATAGGCAAAGATATTCATTCTATAGGAAATTTAGAGTAAACTTCTAAACTGTTCTTCTGAGTAAAATACATTGTTTCCACTGCAACACATTGTTACCACCGGAGGGACTAATTTTCTCAATATCCTCAATAAAGTAAGAGCACAATTGACACCAATGACAACACAGATATGTTGACATCAATGACAACACAAATTAGGCACAAACTTGCAACAATCTCCCCCTTTGTCATTGATGGCAACATATGATGTGAAAAGCGTAATGAGCATCAAGACAAGATACTCCCCATTTCTTTTTACACATGAGCACTCTTTCTTCCCCTGTATTTTCAACATGAATTCTCTCCCCCTTTGACATCAATGACAAAGGGCACATACTTGGATGCCGTTGCTCTAATCCACTAAACTTACTCTATTTTTTTTTTCAACACTCTGTTCATCAGAAGCTACTCCCCATTAGGGATAGCCCGTAGAACATCAATCAAAATAAAAAATGAGGCTTTGGATACCACTAGATTGATGCATTCTTATGTATCTTAGTTTAGAGCAGGAGGGATAATGACCTCTAGCTTTTCTCTGAGATATTCAAAAGTAAATTTGGGCAGAGGCTTAGTAAAAATATCTACAATATGATCCTTTGTGGATACATACTCCATTTTTTCTTCATTTTCATTCACCTTTTCTCTCAAAAAGTGATACCTTATAGATATATGCTTTGTTCTTGAGTGCATCACTAGATTCTTTGAGATGTTTATAGAACTTGTATTATCACAGAAGATTACAACTAGATTTTCATACACAATGCTTATGTCCTTCAATGTCTGCTTCATCCATAATACTTGAGTGCAACAACATGCTACTGCAATATACTCTGCTTCTACTATTGATAAAGAGATTGAATCTTGCTTCTTGGTCAACCATGAAACCAATCTATTTCCCAAAAGAAAGCACCTCCACTTGTACTTTTTCTGTCATCAGTATCTCCTACCCAATTAGCATCTATATAAGCATTGAGAGTGAAGTCATTATCTTTTGGATACCATAGGCCATGATCTGGTGTGCCTTTTAAATAACTCAAGATTCTCTTAACTGTCATCACATGTGATTCTCTTGGACCAGCTTGAAATCTTGCAACAAGACAAACTACATGCATAATAAGTCTAGTTTGAGTTAGATAAAGTAATCATCTAATCATGGATCTATACCTTTTTTGACCAGTCTTGGGTGAATCATCAATTTTTCTCAACTTGCAGCTAGTCACCATAGGAGTTTATACCAATTTAGATTCCTCCATCCCAAACTTCTTCAACAGCTCTTTCACATACTTAGATTGAGATATGAAGATTCCTTTATCTGATTGATTAATTTTTAGACCCAAAATAAAATTTATTTCACCAAACATGGACATTTCAAATTCACTTTTCATCTCACCGGCAAACTGTATGCACATACCTTCATTTCATCCAAAGGTAATATCATCAACAAAGACTTCAACAATCAAGATCTGATTATCATTGATTTTGAAATATAGATTGCTATTGGCAGTACCTTTACTAAATCCTAATTGCAAAAAACACCTGTCCAACCTTGCATAACAGGCTCTAGGGGCTTGTTTGAGTCCATACAATTCTTTCTTCAACCTACATACCATATCACCTTGATTTGACAGTTGGAATCCCTCTAGTTACTCAATGTATACTTCCTCTTCTAACTCACCATTCAGGAATGTAGACTTCACATCCATCTAATACACCTTAAAATCTTTGTGAGATGCAAATGCCAGAAACATTCTGATTGCTTCAATCTGAGCTACTAGGGCAAAAGTTTCTTGAAAATATATCCCTTCAATTTTTGAATATCCTTTGCACACAAGTCTTGCTTTATTCCTTACAAATTCTCCATTTTCATTCATCTTGTTCCTGAAGACCCATTTGGTTCCAATAACATTTTTGTTGGTAGGTCTAGGAACTATTTCCCAAGTTTCATTCTTATCTATCTGCAATAGTTCTTCCTCCATTGCCTTTACCCAATTTTCATCATTGTAGGCTTCATTCACAGTTTTTGGTTCAACTATGGAGAGAAAATAGTAGTTTACTTATTCTTCAATAGATTTTCTTCTTGTTAGTACACCTTTGCTTTTATATCTAATAATTTGATCTTTAGAGTGATTGATTCTTACATATCTGGGGGTTTTATCAACACTTTCTAGAGGATTTTCTTCTTCATCTTGACTATCTTCTGTTCATCTTTATCTTCATGAGTTGTAGCAGTAGGTTCATTTGATTCATAGCCATTTTGATCTGATGTTATTCCATTGTCTTCATCCACCTTCACATTTTCACATTCAACAATCTTTTTTAGTCCTTTATTGCAACATCGGTAAGCCTTAATCTTGGTAGAGTATCCAAGGAAGTTTCCTTCATCACATATTACATCAAATTTCCCTAGATCTTCATCTCTTCTAATATAGCATTTGCTTCCAAAGACTTTGAAATATCTTACTGTAGGAATTCTTCCATACCACATTTCATAGGGAGTTTTAGTACTGTTACCTTTCACTTGAACCCTATTATAAATGTAGACAACAGTGTGTATAGATTCTTTCCAAAAGATTTTTGTTAGACCTCCTTCATTCATCATTGTCCTAGCAGCCTCCTGAGCTATCATGTTCTTCCTTTCCACAACTCCATTCTGTTGTGGATTTCTAGGTGTAGACAATTTCCTCTTAATCCCTTTCTCTTCACAGAAAATGTTGAACTCATTTCAAGTGAACTCATCTCATCTGTCAAACCTCAAACACTTGATTTTCTATTCTAACTCATTCTCAACCATTGCCTTGAAGGATTTGAACTTTTCTAGGGCTTTAAATTTATCTCTTAAGAAAGTAACCCAAGTCATTCTAGAATAATCATCAATAAGAAACATGAAGTACCTATCACCTTGCAAACTTCTTACCCTAATAGGACCACATAGGTATGTATGCACTAGATCCAGTAGATTGGCAAAAAAATACTCTTTGCTCTTCAAACTTGTCCTAGTCTGATCCCCAAATTGACATTCTTTGCAGATGGTATTGATGGGTTTCACGAGCTTTGGTAGATCTCTCACACTTTGACCTAAACTTACTAGATTGTTAAAGTTTATATGACACATCCTTCTATGCCACAACCAACTCTCATCTACTTGGGCCAATAAATAGTAATCACTAGTTCCTCTTGATTGATAAATGTTACCTCTAGTCTTCTTACTGGTAGCAATCACAGTTCCTAAACTTTCCATGATCTTGCACCCATTATCTTTGAATCTCATATCATAACCTTTATCACACTTTGACCAACACTCAAAAGATTATGCTTCAAACCCTTCACATATAGGACATTATCAATATTACACTTACCATCAAATGAGATAGATCCTTTTCCACAAATCTTTAGAACAACAGAGAGAACTTCTACAGAAAGTCAGAAGTGAGGTCAAGTTAGATTGTGATGTGCTTGGTTCACAACTAAACACTACAAATATTCATGTGAAGCATAATAGTCAGAGGCTCACTAAGATCTCTGAAGAAGTTCATTCAGTTGCACAATCACAACTCCTCATGAGCGATTCCATCAAATCAGAATGCTCAGATATAAAGTCTGCTCTTCAAGAAGAATCCCAGACTATTCAGACAGTGACTCATACTGTCCGATAGCAGCAGACTGTGAAAACAAAGAATTTCCCTTCTAGTGCAAAGGGTTATCTACAGGCTCAGTATGAAGGACCTAAGTTAAAGACAGAAGTTAGGCAGCCTGTGATTGAAAAGGTCTATGATCCCTCCTCAGGGACATTAAGAGAAACCACTTCAGTAGAACAAGCTGAAGGAAAGTTTCAAATGGCACGTGGTTCTAGTTCTAATCCTAATGGATCTAACCCTGTTGATCCATTCAAGAATATTCAAACTCTGAAAGCCGACACTCCCCCTCTTGTGAATTTTGATCATTTTGAAGATATAGAAAATACAAGAGCTATTGATGCAATGCAAGCTTGGATAACCAATTATATATCCACTAATGCTGATGCTGATGAAAAGCAGGTAATCAAGCAAGCTCTGAATGTAATGACTGGAGTTGCTCGACATGTTTGGGATCGTCTAGATGATGCTTACAGAGAAATTCTGTTAGACAGAGGTACAGATCAAGTCTGTGCTCAGCTGACACGTCTGTTTGTTGGAAAAACAGACACAAGGGAAAAGTTGGCCTACAACAAGTTCATCAAAGGTAAATGTAACGACCTCAAATACTTCAAGCAGTATTGGGATGTCCAACATGAGAATTTTTATTTGTCAGGCCGTGAACAAAATCATGAATTTATGTTCACCAATTTTTTGAAAAGTTTTGGTACTGTGATAGGAGAATTCTATCACAAGAAAGTTCTTGAGAATCTGGTAGTTGAAAATATTGAAATGAAAGAACTAACCTATCCGCAGTTAGTTCAATTCCTAACACAAATTAATGAGGAAATCTGTGAAGAAGGAAAAGCAAAGAAAGAGATAAAAAAGGTAGACCCTTTACTTTCTTCATCTGTGTGTTACCAGATCATGCCTTCTAATCAGTTCCCCGAAAAGGGAAAATCTTCTTGTTCTACCTATGACAGTTTTGATAAGCCATACAAGAAGAAAAAGAAAAAATTCAAGAATAAGTATCCAAAGAAAAAGGGATACTTCAGGAAAAGAGATAAGAAAAGAAAGGGTTCCAAGAAATGGAAGCCTACCTGCTACATTTGCAAAGGAGATCACTTTGCATATAAATGTCTAGACCGTAAGAAAAAGAAAGGCAAAGGTAAAGTCTATGCAGCTCAAAAAGTAGGAGTTGAGAATGATGAATTTGAATTCATCAATGATTATCCCTCAGACTCCGAGGATATCATCCTCTCTAGCTCAGAATCAGACAGTTTAGAATCTGAGGAATATGAATCAGCCCAAGAACAAGTTCAAGCTTAGGTCAATCTAATGACCCAGGATGTTCAATCCTCTGATGATGATTCAGAAGTCTCCTTCTATTACAGAATGCTCAGAAGGGACACCCGTGCTGAATTGGACAAGGTAATTGAAGATATTGTTCAAATTGAATCTAGTCTCTAGACCATGGATATGGGTCAGGAAACATGGAAGAAGCTGATGGGTAAACTGGATCAGCTCAAGTCCAGAAAATATTTCTTGCTCCAACCAAATATTGAAGGTGGCTCTACAAGAGGTAAATCTCCAACCATGCAAGCACCAGGGTTCTCTTCCCCTGTCACTATTCAACATGGGTATAGACCATCACCATGGTTTCCCAGGCCTCCAACTCAACGGGCACCACTGCCTCAATCATTGGATCAATGCCCCATGATAGATGCTCCCTCTCCAAGAAGCATGGCCAGATGGATTTGGAGAAGGAATTGAAAAGCCTTTCTTGAAAAGGTTATCAGTCAAGCTCAGGCAGAAATTTTAGAAATTGATGATGAGGAGAATTTCTACCTCACCAAAGAAATGGAGAAAGCACCTGAACTTGATAAGTTTGTCAGTCAGTTTAATTCTGCTGGATCTATACAGTTGCCTGCTCAAGGCACCTTCTCAGAAGAACATCTTTTCTGTGAGGAAAGACCCTATAGCCCCCTAGTCTCTCATATTGTCAAAACCGAAGCAGAAGAATCTCCAGTAATCTTTGAAGAAGGATCTAGTAGCCATCAAATGAAAGCCTACAAAAGGAATGCAAAGTCGACCACAATATGTCCTGGTATTATCCTCACCATCCACTTTCCAGGTATTATGGCATACCCTCTAGCATTTCTCATTGATACTAGGGTAGATCTAAATATTGCTAGATGTAATGCTTTCCCACAAGATGCATGGATGGAAGGCACTACTAAAATTACTTTTGGTAATTCTGAGCAAGAAGATAGTACCTCTTTTTGCATTGCTCCTGTCCAAATAGGGTTTGATGGATTTATGGATAATGTAATATTTATCCAATATGAAGTTGAAGGCTATGATGGTGTTCTTGGCAGCAAAGCAATTCAGCAATGGGAACCTTTTACCATGGACTCTGATTTCATTATTATCAGAGGCACGTATTAGCTTCTAAGGCTTTCTCAAGATTTAGCCTATTCCACAAAGCTAGTCAAAGAAAAGAAAAAGAAACCAGTCAATTCAGTCTGGTTAGCTAAACAAATTGATGATGGTCAAGAATCTCTAACAGAGATTAAAACTGCTTTTGCTAATATAGTTATGACAAAGGATCTAAAAAAGCAGGAAAGGAACCTGTACTGTGATCTCCCTCTAAAGCGAGATCCTCAAGGTAATGAACTCATCCCTAAAGCTAAAGCTAATTATTTCCTTATGAGTTCAACAGAAGTCCTAACTTGCAGAACAGAAGTTGCAGAACTCAGAAGGCTTAAGCTTATTCAAACTTCTGAGTCACCATTTTCTTGTCATGCTATTTATGTACCTAAGGTAGATGAAAATGGTAAAGAACTTCCTGAAAAATGGCTGGTTGTAAATTATAAGCCGTTAAATGAATGTCTTGTTGACAATAGACATCCCCTGCCTAGCAAACATCATATCTGGCAAATTATTCAAGGTAGTCATGTCTATTCCAAATTTGATTTAACCAAGGGTTTTTGGCAAATCGGTCTCAAAAGTGCTGATTTTTATAAGACAGCCTTCTCTGTACCTCAAGGTCTGTATGAATGGACTGTCCTTCCCTTTGGGATAAAAACTGCTCCTTCTATTTTTCAGCAAAAAATGGATATTATATTCCGCCCTTATGCCAAGTTTATCCAACCCTATGTGGACAACATTCTTGTCTTCAGCCAGGATATACCTCACCATCTTGATCACCTGCGTCAGTTCCTCTCTATTTGTCAACACCATGGCCTTGCTATCAATCCCGCAAAGTCCTTTGCTCAATCCCAGATTGTATTTATTGGCATCAAGCTTCTTCTGGGGGGGAGGATGGAGGCCCAACCTCATATCCTGCAACGTATTGCCCTTCTTCCAGTCTCCACTGTCAAGGAACTGCAATGGTTTTTGGGCCTTGTAAATTATATTGCAGGATTTTATTGTAAGCTTGTTGAAGATAGGCTGGAACTCAATAAGCTTCTAGGCAAGAAGCCACCACCATGGACCGCAAAGCATGATGCATTAATTGAACGCATCAAACAAAAATGTTCACAACTTCCACCATTAAAGCTACCTGGTAATGGATTCAAAATTGTGGAAACAGATGCCAGTGAAGGAGCCTGGGCTGGTGTTCTTTGTGAATAGAAAACAATCTCTTTCAATCCCAAAGACAAAGGTGAGATTGTTTGCTATATTTCTGGTAGTTTCAAAAATAGTGAAGTAGACTACCACAGCACGCATAAAGAAATCCTTGCGGTAGTGAACTTCTTTCAGACATTCCAAATGTTCATAGCCGACAAAAGGTTTCTCTTGAAAAGTGATTTGCAGAACCTGCGGGGATTCTTCCGCAAAGAGTCCAGGAATAAGGTGGTAAGAGGTCGGCTTCTCCGATGGGCTCAACTCCTTAGTACTTATGAATTTGATTTTGTTCATCTTCCAAGAGTTGAAAATATTTTTGCAGATTTCATGTCACGAGAAGGACATTCTGATGACCCTCCAGTACAGGTTGCTATTTGTCAAACAGAAGGAGTTGTTCGTATCATTCGAATCCGAGAACAGCGTTGGTATGAAGCAAGTCACAACGAATGGAGCACAAACCCTTTCCAACGAAGGGAGTTGCATAATTATCAAATGGCTAATGATTTTCTATTTGACAGGTTTAGAATGCTTATTACCAAGCAATAGCTAACCTCTCCAAGATTATGGACTGATCAACCCTTTTTCCAGTTCTCCGCTAAAGCAGAACCCATCGATCCTGATGTTGGACATGTTCTTCAAAATTGGTGTGGGGACTTTGTTCTTCTAGTTCAATTTTTGAATCCTCCAGTAGCACGACCACATCAATGGTTAAATGATGAAGATGGAAAGACACTCATACGGAACCTGTTTCAAGGACCATACCCACCTGCAGCAGATCTACAGTTTGAAGGAACAACTGCCTACACTGGATGTATTTTCAAACTCATCTTTGGATCTCCTGACGATAATCCAATCAGTAGACATCTTTGCCAAGTCTACGATCCTGCCGGTTCTTCATCAGTCTTTGAACATTGGACAGTAAAAAATAGGCTGCGATACTTTCATATGCACCAAACACCTGTCTGGATTCATACAAAGACATATCGCATGAATGGTGCTACGCCTCAAGCTATGTCCTGTGGATTGTATGGTCCCCATAAGCTCAAAACAATGAGTATCATCTGGAAAGAACAAGAAGCAAGTCGACCTCCGGGATGCCTTCCACATGCATCCACGCAAACTTGTGCCAATTGTGTCGACTGGTCACATGATGATCCGAGAATTCCAACGTATGGGGCCAGTGGAAACTATTGCTCACCAGACTGCACTCATCCCAATGGAGAATTTTGTGAAGGCTACATTTTCAACCAACCAAATCCTGACACCTCCAGCTCCACTCATAGTACTGGGTCCTAGGCTAATGGATGGGCTTGTCATCCATCGAGAACATCTATCATCTCAAGAAAAACAAGATAGACGTGGGCCACACCACGATAAAAGGGGTCAGCTTACTTACCTTATCGTAAGCATGAGTTATCTCTCTCATGATAAAAGGGAATCTTGTAAAGTTGTGTCGGTCGGTCGGCCTTATCTTTGGTCACGGGTGAATTGGTCCCACTAAGAGGAATCCTTATCCTCAACTGGGTCATCCTTCGGATAAGGTTTGCAACGTGTCGACTTTGCATGGACGGATTTCAAAGAAGTCTGAGATCAGGGTTAAAAGATCTGCCCTCTCTTCCTATATAAGGTGACACGACCGCCTGCATTTCTCAATGATTTCTAGGGAAGTGAAATACTAGAGAGTCTAGTAGTCCAGGTTAGCTTTGTCTGCAAGTATTTAGTTTTAAGTGTTTTAGTACAAGTTTTTCTTCATAGTTATGCTCTTATTGTAGAGAGTAGTGCTTAAGAAACAAGAGAATTCACTTTGCTCTTTTAAGCATACTTTCCACAGTAAGATCTCAGTCTATGCCAGCGAGCATTGTAAGATGATGAATGTAATGTTCCTGAGTATCTGATGTAATAATCTCTATAAGATTTATGTGAGAATCAGATATGCTATTCCGCACTTCATTTGTCATTTGTAGCTGTGTTACAAAGTTGGTATCAGAGTCTAGTAGTCCAGGATAGCTTTGTCTTCAAGTATTTAGTTTTAAGTGTTTTAGTACAAGTTTTTCTTCATAGTTATGCTCTTAATGTAGAGAGTAGTGCTTAAGAAACAAGAGAATTCACTCTGCTCTTTTAAGCATACTTTCCACAGTAAGATCTCAGTCTATGCCAGCGAGCATTGTAAGATGATGAATGTAATGTTCCTGAGTATCCGATGTAATAATCTCTATAAGATTTATGTGAGAATCAGATATGCTATTCCGCACTGCATTTGTCATTTGCAGCTGTGTTACAAAGTTGGTATCAGGGCCGATGATGTTATGTCTGTTGTTATCGTTGTTATCTAACCATAACTAGCCAATAAGTGTTATACTATTCTTTGTATTGCTCCTTATATTGCTCTCTGTATTGCTCATGCACACCAGTATTCTGTTGTAAGACCTCGTGGTGTAAGTTCCGTTAAGCTTGTTGCGTCAGGGCAGAGTAGAGGCAGTAATTTGCATTTTGAGCGCAGATTTGAGCGTAGGTTCGAGCGCAGGATGGATAGAGCAAGCACTTCTGGTTTGACTATGGAAAGCAGGGACCTAACTGTAGATCGCAACACAGAAGTTAAGTTCACCAATTTCTTTGCTGATAATGAAAGTTCATTTTCTACTGCTGAGTCCAGTAGTAATGTTTTAGATGAAGTTTCTGCTAGTCAGTTACCTGAAAAAGAATTTCGTGTGCCTAAGATTAAAGCTTCTGAAATATATAAAGATGTACCTAATGGTGTCATAGATATGTTTAATACTAATGTTGGCTTGAAGAATTGGTTCGGTTATAAAACTTCGCAACATTGTCATGTCACCACTCTACAACATGTTGTTACAGGTGGTAGTAAGGGTAAATTAAATATTTTTTCAGATGCTCTCATTTCTAAGTTTCAGAAAGAAGCCTTTGCAAGTCCTAATAATCCACAGTTCATGCATTTGTCCTACGTCAGAATAGGAATCTGTGGCCATTATAGAAAAGGCTTACCTATCATCGTAATGATGATGCTGAAAGATGCCCGGTTCTACAAGTTGTCTCAAATTGCTTAACTAGACAAACCTCTGCCTTAGGAAATCTATGCTCTTTGCTGAGGATAGAAAGATCTGGCATCAGATCGAAGCAGTCAAGGCTGAAAAAGCACGCCTCAGTGCTCAAGAGAATTTTCATTTTCTAATCTCCACTCTGGAATACTTGGAAAAGCGTCTCACAGATCAGTGGATGAACTCTGTTAATAAAGATCTTCAGGAACTCAAAGCCCAGTATAATGAGTTCAAGAGTCAAGCTGAAACCTGGTGGGTTGCTCAGCAACGATCTTTAGAACAACAGAGAGAACTTCTGCAGAAAGTCAGAAGTGAGGTCAAGTTAGATTGTGATGTGATTGGTTCAAAACTGAACACTACAAATATTCATGTGAAGCATAATAGTCAGAGGCTCACTAAGATCTCTAAAGAAGTTCATTCAGTTGCACAATCACAGCTCCTCATGAGCGATTCCATCAAATTAGAATGCTCAGATATAAAGTCTGCTCTTCAAGAAGAATCTTAGACTATTCAGATAGTGACTCATACTGTCCAACAGCAGCAGACTGTGAAAACAAAGAATTTCCCTTCTAGTGCAAAGGGTTATCTACAGGCTCAATATGAAGGACCTAAGTTAAAGATAGAAGTTAGGCAGCCTGTGATTGAAAAGGTCTATGATCCCTCCTCAGGGACATTAAGAGAAACCACTTCAGCAGAACAAGCTGAAGGAAAGTTTCAAATGGCACGTGGTTCTAGTTCTAATCCTAATGGATCCAACCCTGTTGATCCATTCAAGAATATTCAAACTCTGAAAGCTGACACTCCCCCTCTTGTGAATTTTGATCATTTTGAAGATATAGAAAATACAAGAGCTATTGATGCAATGCAAGCTTGGATAACCAATTATATATCCACTAATGCTAATGCTGATGAAAAGTAGGTAATCAAGCAAGCTCTGAATGCAATGACTAGAGTTGCTCGACATGTTTGGGATCATCTAGATGATGCTTACAGAGAAAGTCTATTAGACAGAGGTACAGATCAAGTCTGTGCTCAGCTAACACGTCTGTTTGTTGGTAAAACAGACACAAGAGAAAAGTTGGCCTACAACAAGTTCATCAAAGGTAAATGTAAGGACCTCAAATACTTTGAGCAATATTGTGATGTCCAATATGAGAATTTTTATTTGTCAGGCCGTGAACAGAATCATGAATTTATGTTCACTACTTTTCTTAAAAGTTTTGGTACTATGATAGGAGAATTCTATCACAAGAAAGTTCTTGAGAATCTGGTAGTTGAAAATATTGAAATGAAAGAACTAACTTATCCTCAGTTAGTTCAATTCCTAACACAGATTAATGAAGAAATCTGTGAAGAAGGGAAAGCAAAGAAATAGATCAAAAAGGTACAACCTTTACTTTCTTCATCTGTGTGTTACCAGATTATGCCTTCTAATCAGTTCCCCGACAAGGGAAAATCTTCTTGTTCTACCTGTGACAATTTTGACAAGCCATACAAGAAGAAAAAGAAAAAATTCAAGAATAAGTATCCAAAGAAAAAGGGATACTTTAGGAAAAGAGATAAGAAAAGAAAGGGTTCCAAGAAATGGAAGCCTACCTGCTACATTTGCAAAGGAGATCACTTTACAAATAAATGTCCGGACCGTAAGAAAAAGAAAGGTAAAGGTAAAGTCCGTGCAGCTCGAAAAGCAGGAGTTGAGAATGATGAATTTAAATTCATCAATGATTATCCCTCAGACTCCGAGGATATCTTCCTCTCCAGCTTAGAATCTGAGGAATATGAATCAGCCCAAGAACAAGTTCAAGCTCAGGTCAATCTAATGACCCAGGATGTTCAATCCTCTGATGAGGATTCAGAAGTCTCCTTCTATTGCAGAATGCTCAGAAGGGACACCCGTGCTGAATTGGACAAGGTAATTAAAGATATTGTCCAAATTGAATCTCGTCTCCAGACCATGGATATGGGTCAGGAAACATGGAAGAAGCTGATGGATAAACTGGATCAGCTCAAGTCCAGAAAATATTTCTTGCTCCAACCAAATATTGAAGGCGGCTCTACAAGAGGTAAATCTCCAACCATGAGACCACCAGGGTTCTCTTCCCCTATCACTAGTCAACATGGGTATAGACCATCACCATGGTTTCCCAGGCCTCTAACTCAACGGGTGCCACTGCCTCAATCATTGGATCAATGCCCCATGATAGATGCTCCCTCTCCAAGAAGCATGGCCAGACGCATTTGGAGAAGGAATCGAAAAGCCTTTCTTGAAAAGGTTATCAGTCAAGCTCAGGTAGAAATTTCAAAAATTGATGATGAGGAGAATTTCTACCTCACCAAAGAAATGGAGAAAGCACCTGAACTTGATAAGTTTGTCAGTCAGTTTAATTCTACTGGATCTATATAGTTGCCTGCTCAAGGCACCTTCTCAGAAGAACATCTTTTCTATGAGGAAAGACCCCATAGCCCCCTAGTCTCTCATATTGTCAAAATCGAAGCAGAAGAATCTCCAGTAATCTTCGAAGAAGGATCTAGTAGCCGTCAAATGAAAGCCTACAAAAGGAATGCAAAGTTGACCACAATATGTCCTGGTATTATCCTCACCATCCACTTTCCAGGTATTATGGCATACCCTCTAGCATTTCTCATTGATATTGGGGTAGATCTAAATATTGCTAGATGTAATGCTTTCCCACAAGATGCATGGATGGAAGGCACTACTAAAATTACTTTTGGTAATTCTGAGCAAGAAGATAGTACTGCTTTCTACATTGCTCCTATCCAAATAGGGTTTGACAGATTTACGGATAATGTAATATTTATCCAATATGGAGTTGAAGGCTATGATGGTGTTCTTGGTAGCAAAGCAATTCAGCAATGGGAACCTTTTACCATTGACTCTGATTTCATTATTATCAGAGGCACTTATCAGCTTCCATGTGAGCATCCACTATCAATAATACATTCATCCTTATCTTTCTCAACATGTACTGCCAAAGTACTTTCTTCCCCTAGTTTCTCTTCCTTCACATTGCTAGTAAGATTAGTAGACATAGGTTCTTCTTTGATGACAATAAACAAACATTCATTTGCACTAGTACTAGCATCATAAGATTCATCATCAGTCACACCTTCATCATCAGTCACACCTTCATCATCAAAATCTCTAACATAGTAGCATTTCTTTGGAACTCTAGGCCTGTTCTCATATCTTTTTTTGTTCCTTTCAATTCTTTTAGCACATTTAGAAGCATAATGACCTACTTTACCACAAGAAAAACATTAGAAAGGTAATTTTCCCTTAAACTTACCAGAACCTCTTTGCAATCTGTCAACAAAGTTAGCTTCAAGTTTATCAAGATCATCAGGTTCCACCTTATATCTCTTAGCTCTGGAGATTCCTTTTGAAGTAATGCCGTTAAAGGCAGTCTCAAATTTTGGCAATGCATCACCAAACTCTCTCATCTCAAACACTGTAAACTTTCCAAGTAATTGATCTCTGTCAATAACTTTTATAGTCATTACTTCTTCAATTGTAGCTACCTTGTGACTATAGGACTTTGGTAATGACCTGAGAATTTTCATCACAATTTCCTTATCACTCTGAGTTCCTCCCATACCTTTTATTCCAGTGACAAGTTCATCATCTCTTTGCATAAATGATATTATGTTTTCATCTTCATTCATCTTTAAACCCTCATATTTCACTTTCAAGCTCTGTAGCTTGGCTTCTCTTACAAAATCATCTCCTTCATACATATTTTTTAGCTTCTCCCATACCTCATTCATAGATTTGAGTTCCACAACTTTTGTCAACACTGTGTCACTTAAGGAACTTAACAAGACATATTTTTCTTTGACACCCAACTCATATTCTTTGATATCATCTTTAGTTGTCAAACCATCTTTAGGCATGACAAATTGTGACTGTGTAGCTAGCCATACTTTATAACCAAGATAGAGGAGATGGCTTTTCATTCGTACCTTCCAAAGAGCATAATTTGACACATCAAATTGTGGAGCTTCCCATTTATAAGACATCCTAGATCTCCCTCAAGATGTTAGGCCTTCTTTAAGGAACTTGGCTCTGATACTAATTGTTGAATTGCACCAAACAACTGAGAGGGGGGTGAATCAGTTGTCCTAAGACTTTTAACCAATTTTGAACATCAACCTTTCAATTACTTATATTCTGATATAACCATGAAAGCATGAAATGAGAAGTTCAACACAATAACATAATCAACATAGGAGACACCATATTTTTATGTGGAAAACCCTAAAAGGGAAAAACCATAGTGGGTGTTAGCCCACAAAAATATATAAGTTATATCAATACCAAAAAATAGAGGCTCACTACGTAAATTGCTCACTGCAAAGAATGGATCACTACCTATGGGTGGCTCAATGCCAAAGGATGGCTCACTACCAAAAAGGTAAACTAATTTAGCAGCATCTACTCCATGCTAGGGCTCAGTTCCATTGAAGTGCAATATTATTTCTCTGCTCTACTCTTTCACACCTTCGCACTTATCTTTTCATCTTCGCACAACACACTCCTTTCGCAACTACATTACATGCTTTTATACAATTAATCAACCTTGGAATGTACATCAAGGTCGGCATTACATTCATCATCCATTGGATCAATCTCCAAGGTTGACATTACAATCATAAATAAAATAGGTCTAGACCTAATACAAATTAAGCTAAGGAAAAGATGTAAAGATGTATGTGGATCACGCCACGCCTTAGTTGGGACTCAAACACAATCCTCCATGCTACAACACACTTCTATGATCTTCGATGCATCTCTAAAAATAATGAATTCAACCAAGTCATCCAAGACTGATGAGAGAACTAGGTATGCTAACAACATTCTTCATTCACGATCCAATTTTCTCTTTGTGGACCAATCCAAATGTAGGAACACAATCAAAAGACATCCAAAAGAACATTGTAATCACCAAGAACAACCACATGATCTCCAACCATTTAGTCAATAAGATTCCTCAAACTGAAGCACAATAACAATACTATCAGCCACTGTCATAAGTAAAAGATGTTGCAAGTATGTGCCTAATCGGTGTTAACGTTGATGTCAACATATTTGTGTTTTAATTGGTGTCAACTATATCTTTTTCTATTACTTGTTTAGAAGACTTGTATGTTGAGGATATTAAGAAAATTAGCATCTCTGAAAGAAGCAAGTGAGTTACAAAGAAGTGTAGTACAGACAATGAGTTATATGCTGAAGAACAGTTTGGTAAACTATTCTACATTTATTTCTACTTGAAGATCATGGTCTGTGGATTGGAATTAAGTTAGAGGTATGTTTGAGGATGCTACATTCCTAGTTTGAGCCATCTGCATGAAGATCTCAGTGAGTTGTGTTCACCAGAGTGAAACCTGCTTTTTCTGTAAGTTCAGTTGGGACAGGAAGAAAGTATTCTACTCCACATTCCTCCGTAATAAAGCATTTGGCTCTACAGTTCTAGAGGAAAGTCTAGGATGGTTATAAGTGCCTATGATTGCAATGGTTTGTGGTTCGGTGATTCACAAGCTATCTTTCTTTTATGATAATCAAAGACAGTAAAGTTAATGTGTTCTAGTGAGAAGATTCCTATGGATAAAGTGGTTAAGGTTCATGTGGTTGCTCCTAATAATTATAACATGTTTATGGATGTCTCCTAATCATGTTCCTATCTATGCTTTGGTCTGCATTAATAAATTGAGTTGGTGTGTGAAGATTATTCTGAGATAATCTAGCGTGTAACCAGTCGTGGCTGACCTAGTTGATCCCAGTGATTGCGGAGATCTCTGGAAGATTGAGGAAGCATTTTGTGGTGTGGAAGATCATGTTTGAGTCCCAGCTAAGCCATGGCATGATTCACGTTTCATTCCCTTTGCTTAATGTTACAATAGGTCAGGACCCATTTTGTAAATGTTTGTAATACCAACCTTGGAGGTTGTTCGAATGGTTGATGATTGTGATGCCAACCATGATGATCATTCCAAGGTTTATTTAGTGTATAAATACCTATAGCTAAGTTATGGAAAAGTTGTCCTTGAGCAAAAATATGAATATATTAAGAAAGGTCCAAAAGGTAGAGGAGAGAAGGGGTAGAGGAAAAAGGAGGAAGAGAAGAACAAAGGAAGATCAGAGAAGAGGAAAGGTAGAGCAGAGAAATTATTATAATTTAGTTGCAAATAGAGAATGGCATTTATTGTGGCAATGAATAGGGTTTAACAACCCTTATTGTAATCTTGCTAGGTTTAGGGTTGAGGCAGTGACCCTGCTAGACCTAGTTGTTCTTCATGGCAGAAAGCTAGTATGTTTAGGCCGGTGGAGTGACCAAGCCTGAACATCATTATTTCAAGATTGCAATATATATTGAGAGTTAATCATCTCTGTGGTTTTTCCCCACCTTGGGGTTTTCCCCATAAATTTGGTATCTCATGTGTTTGATGTTGTCTATGTGGTTAAGTTTCTAATTTCATGCACTCATTGTTAAATCATGATAATTGTGAATAAGTGATGAATGTTTAATTGTAGAAAGTGTTTATGTTTTTGTGACAATTGATTCAGCCCTCCCCCTCTCAGTTGTCTGACACATATCAACAATTGGTATCAGAGCCAAGTTCCTTTGAAGAAAGTTTAACAGCTTGAGGAAGATCCAAAATGTCTTTCAAGAAGGAAGCACCATATTTTGATGGAACGAACTATGTTCTCTAGGGTAAATGCAAGGAGGGGGACCAAAAATTTGCCACCATCTCCAAAAATAAAACAAAATGTGAGTGTGGTATAACATGCTCATGTTATAACGTGCATGCATTTTGAAATGTGTGCATGTTATAACATGAGCACGTTATAACATGCTCGCATTTTCCTTTCAATAAAAGCAAAAAAAACTATGTTTTGCCCATTTGGCCATGAGCATTCATTTGATAGTAGCAAAGAAGTAAAGGAGAAAAGCAAGCGTGTTGAAGAAAAGCCTTTTGAATCAAGTTTGATAGAGAAAACAACAAATTCATGATGCCATCTCACCGCCAAAGACATCGTCGTGCAAATTTGGAGGCTCCAGCATAGGAAGAAGGTAGGTTTTGACTTATTTTGTTAGTTTGAGAACATTTTTTGAGTTTTGTAATGCTTGATTTATTTTTATATTGCATTTACAGTTATTGGAGAAATGGAAAACCTAAATCCACCTGAGGAGGTTCAAAACAACCCCCAAAACCCTCCAAACCCTCCAAACCCACCTTCACCTCCTTTTAATGTAAGGGATAATCAAGAACATTACCTAGGGATAATACAAGAAAACAAGAAACATCTTAAAACTATTATTGAAACCCTAAAAAATCCAAGTGGAACGACTAGTCGTAGGAGGACACTTGCAAAATCACTAGAGGAGATTGTTGCTCACATGGATTCGGTGACAAAACAAATCACCGAATTCCAAGACTATAGGGAGAGGTGTCGACAATTTTATGCCAATGGCTTATCATATGAACAAGTCAAAAATGAAAAAATTACAAAATCTCAATTGTGTGAACACTTTACTAATCCCAAAATTGGTTAAAAATTAGAAGAAAGTTGCAAACAGTTTCCTAGACATTGGTATAGGAATTAAGAAATATCCCAACAGTTTTGGGATAGATGGTACATGGTCTTCGATGAGAAACCATGCAATAATGATGAGGTACCACAATATTTCCTGAGGAAACTCTATTGCAAGTTCATCCTCAACAAGATTCTAAATTATTTTGACATTCGTTATTTCTAGGGTAGAGGTGGTGGCTCTGCCCAAGACAAACCCAGGGCTCAACGAGATCAAAATCGTGTGCCTGTACCTCGAGCGAGGCTAGATCATAGGTCACTCTCTTTGGTTTTGAAGGAGAGTGTTGAGGTGGAGACGTTACATTCATTGACTACTCTCACCCAAACTCTATCATAGCATGCTGATGATCTTACCCAAGCTGATGAGGGTGTGAGTAGTAGGCATCATGTGTCCCCACATTTGTGCAGTACATGTGGGAGCCTATGTGATTATGGGATGTAAGGCACATGACAAGACTCTCCACAGGATACTGCGATCCAGGGGCTAGATGATGCGACGCAGGGGAAGCATCCATTGATGGGGGCATCTGTATTAGATGATCTTGTTCTCAGTGATGATCTCTTACAACATACATTTAGCATTGACTCGCAGGTAATTTGTTACAAGTTTCATTATGATTTAATATATTGTTATTTGAAATTTGTAATCATTTTTATATGATTTCCTATATTATAAGTCAAATGTATGTAATTGTTTGCACATTGAATTTCCAGGGTCAGAGTCTTCATCCTACCTCTATTAGCCGTCCACTGGCAGGTTATGAGAGGAGGTCAAGACAGTAGGTATGTAATTTATCACATGATCATAATTATTGTAGATATGTCAAAGGTAATATTATTTTGTGACAATTTGATGATTTCAACAGTCATTGGCAACTGTATTGTATCCTTCGTCCCCTGGATGCCAACCCACCAGTTATACAGAGGTAAATTTAACCATTTCTAATCATTATGCATTTTTAAACTAATGTTATGTATTTATTTTGTCGATAAATCTTGAACTTGAATTTTAAATGTTGAATCTAGAGACTCCTCCTAATGTTCGTGATTCATTGTAGAGAGGCATTGGTGCAGCCATAATGTCTTCAAATACTTTGACTGAGGTATGAGCCAATAACATGAAAATGTCATAATTTTGTATTTATTGTTTTATCTCATGTCATTTGATGTACATAAATGATATTTATGTTTTAGTCAAATTTGCTTCTTGATGCTTCTTACAGCAGGTCACAATTCTAGTCCATCCAACTATGAACAAAGAAGCTAGAGAAAAGATGACAGAGAGTGATCATGGGTTGGAGGTAAGTGATCAATTACATATGTTCAATGTTATATATTTGATACATTTTCTATACTAATGTGCATATTTTTTGTTTGTATTAACAGGTGCACCTGGATCAACTTTATTTGAAGAGGTCTACTCAACAACATAGAGAGGATGAATCACAGACTTGCTCTCCATCTTCACAGTCAAAGAAGGGCCACTGATTATTTCATAAAAGTCCATAGGAAACTAGTTTTTGGGATATTTTTTGTATGCCTAGATGGCTTTGTATACATACTTTTGTATGTTAATCCGATGTATATTTTTGTATATTTGCCTGTATGGCTTTGTTTGGACATGCCTATATGGATTTTTATATAAACTAGATGTTATGTTCATCACATTATGTATATGACAGTTTATATTAAATATTTAATATGATAATCAATTATTGTTACAGGAATTTGGTTTTACACGTGCCAATTGCATTTGCTTGAAATTTTATAAATCATTCTCAAATAATCCATTTCGTGCATATCTTGCAATCATTGAATTATGCGGGACAATGCATTTCTTTAAAGCATCATTTCAAATAGTTCATGTGCCTTGTCTATGCTTCCATACTTTCCATACATGTCTACAAGGGCAACTTTGCAAATACAATACATGTGACAAAATTCCTATATCATTTATGCTTTGATGGTTGTCCACACCATGTTCTCTAGATCCCATTATAGCATACACAAGGAGGATACTAGCTACGGTTGTGGAATTTTGATTTACACCTAGCAATCGCATTTTCTTGAAAGTTTCTAATGCCTTATCAAAAAATCCATTTTGTTCATATCTTGCAATCATTGCATTCAATGAGGTGACATTTCTTTGGGGCATCATGCCAAACAGTTCACGTCCCTTGTCTATGCTTCCACACTTTGCATACATATCTCTGAGGGTAGTTGCAACTACAACATCTGATAGAATTCTCATATCCTCCATGCTTTGATGGATGTCCATACCATGTTACAAAGATTCCATTTTGGCACAGGTAGGGAGGATGCTGGAAAAGGTTGTGGAATATAGCTTTACACCTACCAACTATATTTTCTTTAAAGTGTCTAAATCCTTTTCAACAAATCCATTTTATGCATATCGTACAATCAAGGTATTCCATTAGATGGCATTTCTATGAGGTGTTCGGTTGAATAGTTCATGTGCCTTGTCTATGATTCCACATTTTGCATTCATGTCTCTCAATGCAATTGCAACTACAACATCTGATAGAATTCCCATATCCTTCATGCTTTGATGGATGTCCATACCCTATTCCAATGACCTGATTTTGGCACATGCAAGGAGGATTCTGGCAAAGGTTGTGGAATTTGGATTTACACTTGCCAATCGCATTTTCTTGAAAGTGTCTAAAACCTTTTCAAAAAATCCATTGTATGCATATCCTACAATCATGGCATTCCATCAGATGACATTTATTCAAGGTGTTATGTCAGACAGTTTATATTCCTTATCTATGCTTCCACATTTTGTATACATGTCTCTAAGGGCAGTTGCAACTACAACATCTAACAAAGTTCCCATATGTTTTATCCTTATGATGGATGTCCATTTTGGCATAGGCAAGGAGAATACTGGCTAAGGTTGTGGAATTTTTCTTTACACCTACCAATCACATTTGCTTGAAAGTTTCTAATTCCTTATCAAAAAATCCATTTTGTTCATATCTTGCAATCATTGCATTCAATGAGGTGACATTTCTTTGGGGTATCATTCCAAACAGTTCACGCACCTTATCTATGCTTCCACACTTTGCATACACGTCTCTGAGGGTAGTTACAACTATAACATTTGATAGAATTCCTATATCCTTCATGCTTTGATGGATGTCCATACCATGTTCCAAAGATCCCATTTTGGCATAGGCAGGGAGGATGTTGGCAAAGGTTGTGAAATATGGCTTTGTACATACCAACTGTATTTTCTTTAAAGTGCCTAAATCCTTTTCAACAAATCCATTTTGTGCATATCCTACAATCAAGGCATTCCATTAGATGGCATCTCTATGAGGTCTTCTATTGAATAGTTCATGTGCCTTGTCTATGATTCCAAATTTTGCATACATGTCTCTCAATGCAGTTGCAACTACAACATCTAATAGAATTCCCATATCCTTCATGCTTTGATGGATGTCCATACCCTATTCCAATGACCTAATTTTGGCACATGCAAGGAGGATGCTGGAAAAGGTTGTGGAATTTGGATTTGGACCTACCAACTGGATTTAGTTGAAAGTGTCTAAAACCTTTTCAAAAAATCCATTGTATGCATATCCTACAATAATGGCATTCCATGAGACGAGATTTATTTCAGGTGTTATGTCAAACAGTTTATATTCTTTATCTATGCTTCCACATTTTTCATACATGTCTATAAGGGCAGTTGCAACTACAACATCTAACAAAATTCCCATATGTTTTCTCCTTTTGATGGATGTCCATTTTGGCATAAGCAAGGAGGATACAGGCTAAGGTTGTGGAATTTTACTTTACACCTGCCAATCACATTTTCTTGAAAGTTTCTAATGCCTTATCAAAAAATCTATTTTGTTCATATCTTGCAATCATTGCATTCAATGAAGTGACATTTCTTTTGGGCATCATGCTAAACAATTCACGTGCCTTGTCTATGCTTCCACACTTTGCATACATGTCTCTAAGGGCAGTTGCAACTACAACATCTGATAGAATTCCCATATCCTTCATGCTTTGATGGATGTCCATACCATGTTCCAAAGATCCCATTTTGGCACAAGCAGGGCGGATGCTAGAAAAGGTTGTAGAATATGGCTTTACACCTACCAACCATATTTACTTTAAAGTGTCTAAATCCTTTTCAACAAGTCCATTTTGTGCATATCCTACAATCAAGGCATTCCATTAGATAGCATCTCTGTGAGGTGTTTTGTCGAATAGTTCATGTGCCTTGTCTATGATTCCACATTTTGCATACATGTCTCTCAATGTAGTTGCAACTACAGCATATAATAGAATTCCCATATCCTTCTTTCTTTGATGGATGTCCATACCCTCTTCCAATGACCTGATTTTGGCACATGCAAGGAGGATGCTGGAAAAGGTTGTGGAATTTGGATTACACCTTCCAATTGTATTTTCTTGAAAATGTCTAAAACCTTTTCAAAAAATACATTGTATGCATATCATACAATCATGGCATTTCATGAGACGACATTTATTTGAGGTGTTATGTCAAACAGTTTATATTACTTATCTATGCTTCCACATTTTGCATACATGTCTCTGAGGGCAGTTGCAACTACAACATCTAAAAAAATTCCAATATGTTTTATCCTTTTGATAGATGTCCATTTTGGCATATGAAAGGAGGATACTGGCTAAGGTTGTGGAATTTTACTTTACACCCGCCAATCACATTTGCTTGAAAGTTTCTAATGCCTTATCAAAAGATCCATTTTGTTCATATCTTGCAATCATTGCATTCAATAAGGTGACATTTCTTTGGGGCATCATTTCAAACAGTTCACGTGCCTTTTCTATGCTTCCACACTTTGCATATATGTCTTTGAGGGCAATTACAACTACAACATCTGATAGAATTCTCATATCCTTCATGCTTTCATGGATGTCCATACCATGTTCCAAAGATCCCATTTTGGCACAAGCAGGGAGGATACTGACAAAGGTTGTGGAATATGGCTTTGCACCTACCAACTATATTTGGTTTAAAGTGTCTAAATCCTTTTCAACAAATCCATTTGTGCATATCGTACAATCAAGGCATTCCATTAGATGGCATCTCTATGAGGTGTTATGTCGAATAGTTCATGTGCCTTGTCTATGATTCCACATTTTGCATACATGTCTCTCAATGCAATTGCAACTACAACATCTGATAGAATTCCCATATCCTTCATGCTTTGATGGATGTCCATACCCTGTTCGAATGACCTAATTTTGGCACATGCAAGGAAAATGCTGGCAAAGGTTGTGGAATTTGAAGTTACACCTGCCAATTGCATTTTATTGAAAGTGTCTAAAACCTTTTCAAAAAATCCATTGTATGCATATCCTACAATCATGGAATTCCATGAGATGACATTTATTTGAGATGTTATGTCAAACAGTTTATATTCCTTATCTATGCTTCCACATTTTGCATACATGTCTCTGAGGGTAGTTGCAAATACAACATATAACAAAATTCCCATATGTTTTATCCTTTTGATGGATGTCCATTTTGGCATAGGCAAGGAGGATACTACCTAAGGTTGTGGAATTTTGCTTTACACCCGCCAATCACATTTGCTTGAAAGTTTCTAATGTCTTATCAAAAAATCCATTTTGTTTATATCTTGCAATCATTGCATTCAATGAGGTGAAATTTCTTTAGGGTATCATTTCAAACAGTTCATGTGCCTTGTCTATGCTTCCACACTTTGCATACATGTCTCTGAGGGCAATTACAACTACAACATCATATAGAATTCTCATATCCTTCATGCTTTGATGGATGTCCATACCATGTTCCAAAGATCCTATTTTGGCACAGGCAGGGAGGATGCTAGCAAAGGTTGTGGAATATGGCTTTGCACCTACCAACTATATTTGGTTTAAAGTGTCTAAATCCTTTTCAACAAATCCATTTTGTGCATATCGTACAATCAATGTATTCCATTAGATGGCATCTCTGTGAGGTGTTCTATCAAATAGTTCATGTGCTTTGTCTATGATTCCACATTTTGCATGCATGTCTCTCAATGCAGTTGCAACTACAACATCTGATAGAATTCCCATATCCTTCATGCTTTGATGGATGTCCATACCCTATTCGAATGACCTAATTTTGGCACATGCAAGGAGGATACTAGCAAAGGTTGTGTAATTTGGATTTACACCTACCAATTGCATTTTATTGAAAGTGTCTAAAACCTTTTCAAACAATCCATTGTATGCATATCCTACAATCATGGAATTCCATGAGATGACATTTATTTGAGGTTTTATGTCAAATAGTTGATATTCCTTATCTATGCTTTCACATTTTCCATACATGTCTCTGAGGTTAGTTGCAACTACGAAATCTAACAAAATTCCCATATGTTTTATCCTTTTGATGGATGTCCATTTTGGCATAGGCAAGGAGGATACTGCCTAAGGTTGTGGAATTTTTCTTTACACCTGCCAATCACATTTTCTTGAAAGTTTCTAATACCTTATCAAAAAATTTGTTTTGTTCATAGCTTGCAATCATTGCATTGAATGAGGTGACATTTCTTTGGGGCATCATGCCAAATAGTTCACATGCCTTGTCAATGCTTCCACACTTTGCATACATGTCTCTGAGGGCAGTTGCAACTACAACCTCTGATAGAATTCCCATATCCTTCATGCTTTGATGGATGTCCATACCATTTTCCAAAGATCCCATTTTGGTATAGGCAGGGAGGATGCTGGCAAAGGTTGTGAAATATGGTTTTACACCTACCAATTGTATTTGCTTTAAAGTGTCTAAATCCTTTTCACCAAATCCATTTTGTGCATATCCTACAATCAAGGAATTCCATTAGATGGCATATCTATGAGGTGTTCTGTTGAATAGTTCATGTGCCTTGTCTATGATTCCACATTTTGCATACATGTCTCTCGATGCAGTTACAACTACAACATCTAATAGAATTCCCACATCCTTCATGCTTTGATGGATGTCCATACCGTATTCTAGTGATCTAATTTTGGCACATGCAAGGAGGACACTGGCAAAGGTTGTGGAATTTGGATTTACACCTACCAATTCCATTTTCTTGAAAGTGTCTAAAAAATTTTCAAACAATCCATTGTATGCATATCCTACAATCATGGCATTCCATGAGATGAAATTTATTTGAGATGTTATGTCAAACAGTTTATATTCCTTATCTATGCTTCCACATTTTGCATACATGTCTCTGAGGGCAGTTGCAACTACAACATCTAACAAAATTCCCATATGTTTTATCCTTTTGATGGATGTCCATTTTGGCATAGGCAAGGAGGATACTAGTTATGGTTGTGGAATTTTGCTTTACACCCGCCAATTACATTTGTTTGAAAGTTTCTAATGCCTTATCAAAAAATCCATTTTATTCATATCTTGTAATCATTGCATTCAATCAGGTGACATTTCTTTGGGGCATCATGAGATACAGTTCACATGCCTTGTCTATGCTTCCACACTTTGCATACATGTTTTTGAAGGTAGTTGTAACTACAACATCTAATAGAATTCCCATATCCTTCATGCTTTGATGGATGTCCATACCATGTTCCAAAGATCCCATTTTGCCATAGGCAGGGACGATGCTGGCAAAGATTGTGGAATATGTCTTTACACCTACCAACTATATTTTCTTTAAAGTGTCTAAATCCTTTTCAATAAATCCATTTTGTGCATATCCTACAATCAAGGCATTCCAGTAGATGGCATCTCTGTGAGGTGTTCCATCGAATAGCTCATGTGCCTTGTCTATGATTCCACATTTTGTATACATGTCTCTCAATGCAGTTGTAACTACAACATCTGATAGAATTCCCATATCTGTAATGTTTTGATGGATGTCCATACCCTATTCCAATGACTTGATTTTGGCACATGCAAGGAGGATACTGGCAAAGGTTGTGGAATTTGGATTTACACCTGTCAATTGCATTTTCTTAAAAGTGTCTAAAACCTTTTCAAAAAAACCATTGTATGCATATCCTACAATCATGGCATTCCATGAGAAGACATTTATTTGAGGTGTTGTGTCAAACAGTTTATATTCCTTATCTATGCTTCCACATTTTGCATACATGTCTCTGAGGGCAGTTGCAACTACAACATCTAAGAAAATTTCCATATGTTTTATCCTTTTTTTGGATGTCCATTTTGGCATAGGCAAGGAGGATACTGGCTAAGGTTGTGGATTTTTTCTTTACACCTACCAATCACAATTTCTTGAAAGTTTCTAATGCCTTATCAAAAAATCCATTTTGTTCATATCTTGCAATCATTACATTCAATGAGGTGACATTTCTTTGCGGCAACATTGCAAATAGTTCATGTGCCCTATCAATGCTTCCACACTTTGCATACATGTCTCTGAGGGCAGTTACAACTACAACATCGTATATAATTCCCATAACCTTCATGCTTTGATGGATATCCATACCATGTTCCAAAGATCCCATTTTGGCACAGGCAGGGAGGATACTGGCAAAGGTTGTGGAATATGGCTTTACATCTACCAACTGTATTTGCTTTAAAGTGTCTAAATCCATTTTGTGCATATCCTACAATCAAATCATTCCATTAGATGGCATATCTGTGAGGTGTTCTGTTGAATAGTTCATGTGCCTTGTCTATGATTCCACATTTTGCATACATGTCTCTTAATACAATTGCAACAACAACATCTAATAGAATTCCCATATCCTTCATGCTTTGATGGATGTCCACACCCTTTTCCAATGACCTAATTTTGGCACATGCAAGGAGGATGCTGGCAAAGTTTGTGGAATTTGGATTTACACCTGCCAATTACATTTTCTTGAACCTATCTAGAACCTTTTCAAAGAATCCATTGTATGCATATCCTACAATCATGCCATTCCATGAGATGATATTTATTTGAGGTGTTATGTCAAATAGTTTATATTCCTTATCTATGCTTCTACATTTTGCATACATGTCTCTGAGGGTAGTTGTAACTACAACATCTAACAAAATTCCCATATGTTTTATCCTTTTGATGGATGTCCATTTTGGCATAGGCAAGGAGGATATTGGCTAAGGTTGTGGAATTTTGCTTTACACCCGCCAATCACATTTTCTTGAAAGTTTCTAATTCCTTATCAAAAAATCCATTTTGTTCATATCTTACAATCATTGCATTCAATGAGGTGACATTTCTTTGGGGCATCATGCCAAATAGTTCATGTGCCTTGTGTATGCTTCCACACTTTGCATACATGTCTCTGAGGGAAGTTGTAACTACAACATCTGATAGAATTCCCATATCCTTCATGCTTTGATGGATGTCCATACCATGTTACAAAGATCCCATTTTGGCACAGGCAGGGAGGATGCTGACAAAGGTTGTGGAATATGGCTTTACACCTAACAACTATATTTGCTTTAAAGTGTCTAAATCCTTTTCAACAAATCCATTTTGTGCATATCCTACAATCAAGGCATTCCATTAGATGGCATCTCTATGAGGTGCTCTTTCGAATAGTTCATGTGCCTTGTCTATGATTCCACATTTTGCATACATGTCTCTCAATGCAGTTGCAATGACAACATTTAATAAAATTCTCATATCCTTCATGCTTTGATGGATGTCCATACCCTGTTCGAATGACCTGATTTTGGCACATGGAAAGAGGATGCTGGCATAGGTTGTGGAATTTGGATTTACACCTTCCAATTGCATTTTCTTGAAAGTGTCTAAAACCTTTTCAAAAAATCCATTGTATGCATATCCTACAATCATGGCATTCCATGAGACGACATTTATTTGAGGTCTTATGTCAAACAGATCATGTTCCTTGTCCATGCTTCCATATTTTGCATACATGTCTCATAGGGTAGTTTCAACTACAACATTATCAATGGGTTTCATAAATTTACATACATGTCTCACAAGGTGATGCAGAGGCGGACCCAGTTGAACATATAATAAAGGTTGAAGACTCCTTTGAAACCCACAAAATAGCCACTTGAGAGGCTATCGGCAAGACCTTTGAATTGTCTCACCGAAACCTGCAATCTCTTGCCTATCGGCAAGACAGTCCATCGTCGGGTAAGCCAAAACCTCTTTCACCGACCACTTGAGTCACTCTAATGACCCTTCCATAAACAACCTTCATCGGCTAGACTAATGTCTTCGGTCTGACCCTAAGATCTTTCACCAATGCACCCCTCTCTCGCTGATGACCTCTCTCTATCGGTGAGACCACTTACTGTCGATGCCACCTTTCTCCTTTCTACCGATGATGTAACTCATGCCGATACACCTTCACTCTTCCCTCCTTCGGCTAGACTGTTGAACCATTTGCTTGAACCATTTCCTTGAACCTTTACATTGAACCGTCGCCTTCAACCATTGCATTGAACCCTTTGCGCGAACCATTGACTTGAACCCGTGTATTCTTTGAACCAATGAACCGGTTCAATCTAGTGGTTCAACACCAAGGTTCAATCTAAGAGGTTCAACCTTCTCCTTCAGGGAGACTTCTGTCTATCGGCGAGCTCTTTAAATCTCCTGCCGACACTATCAGTTATGCCGATAGACTTACCATCGGCAAAATACTGACTATCGGCGACACCTCTACTCCTTCCGCCGATGGCATAACTCACTCCGATGGCTTCCAACATACATTCTTTGACCTTGAACTCGTGAACCATTGAACCGAATGAACCGGTTCAAAGCGATGGTTCAGCAATGAGGTTCAATGTCTCACGCCGATGCTTCAGAACATACCTTTTGACTTGTTTGACACCCGAACTATTCAGCGATGTACCTACAGACACAACTAACAAATACACATAGAATATTCACCAAGCAACGCAGTATATACACAAAATGCACCATTCCTCCTCTGTAACTGTTGCAACCAACCCACACACATAAAACCATAGATTTCAACATAGAACAGAAAATAAACTAACAACCGGGGGAGAACATAAAATGAATTAACAAATCGGGGGGGCCATTCCACTGTTTTCAGAGAAATCCTCCAGTGGAATGACCCCAAATGAGATCCACTGTAATTAGACCAGAAAACACGAAATCTTTCTATTCCTTCTATTTCAGAATGCACAAATAGTTTCTTTTCACTCTATCTCTCCCTTACATCTACCTCTACATACACACACACACACACATCCTTTTTGGTCTGTCCACTCTCTCTTATAGATACAGGCTTTTGCTAGAGAATGACACCTATGCAAACAGTTACATTACGTGGTGGGAGATGAACCACCAACCGACCACCGTTTATAAAATAGATAGTTCGGTTACATCACATTAATCCTTTATGACACGTTCCTATATTCATTTAACATGGCTCGAAAGCTTTTACATAACATTTCTTGAAATGTGAGGAATTTTTAGATTTACGAGGTGCCCCTGTACAGGAATCTTTAGATTTTCAAGGGTGCTCCTGCACCACAAGGAAGTTGTATAAATGGGTTTGTACCATAAACTTCATTATCAATTCCCAATATAAAGTGGTAAATTCTATTGCAAGGTTTGATAGATCAAGTTTATATTCTGAACTTCACAATGAATATCCTTCCTATCATCTATAATAAGACCATTATAATAGTTGGAATAATAATTTAGAACTCCCCTGCCTTACTCAAAATCATCAAGAGGTATAGTCAAAATCATGTCAAATGTGTCGTAAAAGTCTTTCTCCATCCTCATTGGTGTAGGAGCACCTTCACAATATTGGTCAAATGTTTTAAATAAGAGTCTTTAGTGAGTTTTGTATGTCCAAGTCATATTTTTTTTGGTGCTATAAGGTCTAACTAAGTCCATATTGGGTGTATTTATGCGATATAGTGGTCTAGGTGTGAAATTTTGTCATGGACACTTCATAATCTAGGAAAGAACATTCTCTCATCATACTGAAAACTCCATGAAACCATGATGAAACAATGAAGCACCGTGTCAAAGGTTCATGGCTGTTGTAGGTTTGATAAAACTCATTTTTATGATGCCCAGGTTGTCCTAGACATGCATGAGGTTCATAACTTCTGAAAAATCAATTTGTAGTTCATTTTATTGACCCTTGGAAAAAGTTATAACCGCTGTCCCAAAGTCTAGACAATTATGTAGTAACAAAGGACAATTAGCAAAGGTGGTAGCAGTGACATTTTGTATTCCATAGTTGGTGGAACCAAATGGACTTTGTCAATGCATCAGGGTGGGTGGGTAAATTGCAAGGGAGGTCTCATTTCATGTGCCAAGCGTTGCAGTCATTCGGGTCAGCAAGCTACTGACAAAGTCCTGTAAGATCCCTATGACGAAAAACTGCCAAACTTTGACGGGGCAATTCTTGGAATTTGTGGTGGCTGGGAACCTTTTGTTTGGACCTACAGGTGCATGTAGAGTCCATCCACAATAACCTCTCCTAGTTTCATTCAATTCCAGTTTGTTTGACCATGTCAGAATCAAATGCATTCTTGCAAAATGCTTTAGTTTCATGTAGTGGAAAGGTGGTAGGAGTGACATTTTACATTCCATAGCTCATGGGATCAAACAAACTTTAGTAAAGAATCGAAATGGGTAGTTAAATTCTAGGGGAGGTCTTGTTTCATGTGCCAAGCACCGCAGTCATTCGGGTTAGCAGACTACCATCAAAGTCCCTTAAGATCCCTAAGACGAGAAAACTGCCAAACTTTGATGGGGCAGTTCTCAGAATTTTTGGTGTTTAGGAACCTTCTATTTGGACCTACAGGTGCATTTGTAGTCTATCCACAATAACCTCTCTTAGTTTTGTTCAACTCCAATTTGTTTGACCATGTTGGAATCAAACGTATTCTTGCAAAATGCTTCAGTTTCATGCAGTGGAAAGGTTGATAGGTGCCATATTTTTTGTTCTACTCATCATGGGGCCAAAACGACTATGCCAACATGTCATGGTGGGTGGGTAATTGGTAGGGAATGTCTAGTTTCATGTGCCAAGCGTCCCAGTCATTCAGGGCTATAAGCTACCGACAAAGTAGAAAGTTGCTAACACTAAAATTTTGCATTCCACAGGTGTTAATCATGAATGGACTACACCAACACATCTAGGAGGGTGGGTAAATGCTAGGGGAGGTCTCATTTCATGCGCCAAGCGATGCAGTCATTCGAGATAATAGGCTACTGACAAAGTCCCTTAAGATCCCTAAGACGAGAAAATTATCAAACTTTGACGAGGCAGTTCTAAGAATTCATGGTAGCTAGGAACCTTTTGTTTGGACCTTCAAGTGCAGGTGGAGTCCATCTACAATAACTTCTCTCAGTTTTGTTCAACTAAAGTCCATTTGACCGTGTTGGAATGAAACGCATTCTTACAAAATGCCTCAGTTTCATGCAGTGGAAAGGTTGCCAGGAGCCGTATTTTTTGTTCTTCTCATTGTGGGGCCAAATGGACTATGCTAAAATGTTGGGGTAGGTGGGTAAATGGTAGGGAAGGTCCCATTTTGTGCGCCAAGCATCCCAGTCATTCGAGGCTATAAGCTACTGAAAAGTAGAAAGTTGCTAACACTAAAAATTTGCATTCCACAAGTCTTGGGGGCAAACAGACTGCATCAACATGTCTGGGTGGATGGGAAAATGCTAGGGGAGGTCTCATTTCATGCGCCAAGCACCATAGTCATTTGAGACAACAGGCTATTGACAAAGTCCCTTAAGATCCCTAAGATGAGAAAACTACCAAATTTTGATGGGGTAGTTCTCAAAATTTGTGGTAGCTGGGAACCTTCCATTTGGACCTATAGGTGCATTTGGAGTCCTTCCACAATAACCTCTCTCAGTTTTGTTCAACTCCAGTCTATTTGACCATGCCAGAATCAAATAGATTCTTGCAAAATGCTTCAATTTCATGCAGTGGAAAGGTTGCCAAGTGCCATATTTTTTGCTCTGCTCATTGTGGGGCCAAATGGACTACACCAACATGTTAGGGTGGGCAGGTAAATTGTAGGGAAGGTCTCGTTGCGTGCGCGAAGCATCCCAGTCGTTCAGGACTGTAAGCTACTGACAAAGTAGAAATTTCCTAACACTAAAATTTTGCATTCCACAAGTCTTGGGGGCAAACAGACTACATGAACACATCTGGGTGGGTGGGTAAATTCTAGGGGAGGTCTCGTTTCATGCGCCAAGCATCACAATAATTCGAGACAATAGGCTACCGACAAAGTCCCTTAAGATCCCTAAGACAAGAAAATTGTCAAACTTTGATGGGGTAATTCTCAAAATTTGTGGTAGCTGGGAACCTTTTGTTTGGACCTACAAGTGCATGTGGAGTTTGTCCACAATAACCTCTCTCAGTTTTGTTCAACTCTAGTCTGTTTGACCGTGCCAGAATCAAACGCATTCTTGCAAAATGCTTCAATTTCATGCAGTGGAAAGGTTGTCAGGTGCCATATTTTTTGTTTTGCTCATCATCGAGCTGAAAAAACTATACCAACACATTGGGGTGGGTAGTTAAATGGTTGGGAAGGTCTTGTTTCATGCGCCAAGCATCCCAGTCCTTTGGGGCTGTAAGCTACTGACAAAGTAGAAAGTTGTTAAAACTGATATTTTGCATTCCATAGGTCTTGGGGGTGAATGGACTACACCAACACATCTAGTTGGGTGGGTAAATGCTATGGGAGGTCTCATTTTGTGTTCCAAGCACCACAGTCATTCGAGACAGTAGGCTACGGACAAAGTCCCTTAAGATCCCTAAGATGAGAAAACTACCAAACTTTGACAGGGCAGTTCTTGGAATTTGTGGTAGTTGGGAACGTTTTGTTTGGACCTACAAGTGCATGTGTAGTCCTTCCACAATAAACTCTCTTAGTTTTATTCAACTCCAATCCATTTGACTATGCCAGAATCAAATGCATTCTTGCAAAATGCTTCAGTTTCATGCAGTGTGAAGGTTGCCAGGTGCCATATTTTTTGTTCTTCTCATCGTGGGGCTGAACTAACTACACTAACAAATTAGGGTGGGTGGGTAAATGGTAGGGAAGGTCTTGTTTCATGTACCAAACATCCCAATCATTCGGGGTTGTAAGCTACCGACAAAGTAGAAAGTTGCTAACATTGAAATTTTGCATTCCACGGGTCTTGGGACCGAACGGACTTTGCCAATGGATTGGGATGGGTGGGTAAATGCTAGGGGAGGTCTTGTTTGTAGGTCCAAGTGTCTTAGACATTCCAGGATGCAAGCTATCAGCAAACTCAAAAGGTGCTAGCTGTCAGTAGCTTGCAGGCCAGAACGACTGGGATGCTTGGTGCATGAAATGAGACCTCCCCTAGTATTTACCCACCCACCTGAATGTGTTGGTGCATTCCAATCACCCCTAAGACCTATGAAATGTAAAATTTTAGTGTTAGCAAATTTCTACTTTGTCGGTAACTTACAGCCCCGAACGACTAGGACACTTGGTGCACAAAAAGAGACCTTCCCTACCATTTACCTGACCACCCCAATGTGTTGGTATAGTTCATTTGGCCCCATGATGAGAAGAAGAAAAAATATGGCACCTTGCAACCTTTCCACAACATGAAACTGAAGCATTTTGCAAGAATGCTTTTGATTCTGGCACAGTCAAATGGACTAGAGTTGAACAAAACCAAGAGAGGTTATTGTGGACAGACTCCACATGCACCTGTAGGTCCAAATAGAAGGTTCCCAGATACCACAAGTTCTGAGAACTACCCCATCAAATTTTGGCAGTTTCTCGTCTTAGGGATCTTAAGGGACTTTGTCAGTAGCCTACTGTCTCGAATGACATAAAGAACATAAGACCATATATATGTGAATTAAAGTTGAACATACCTTAGAATTTGATATTGCAGTTGACCAATTCTCCAAAAGATGGCTTTAAAATCCTTAAATTCTTATTTTTCTCAAGTTTGACTATGAATTCTATATAATTCTAGAATAGGATTAGTAAAATTTATGTAAAAAACAAACATTTATCATCAAATTCAATCTATATATTAATGGTAATTAGCTTTGAAACAAAATCACACATGAAACATGAAACTTTTAGTTTAAATAATCAAATTTTCTTCAAAAACATGAAAAATCACTTCTTCTATGTTGAAAAAACAAAAAAAGGTGGTGGATTGATATAAAAATGATTCTTAATTAGTCAACCAACATGAAAAGCATTTTTTTGTCTGATATACTTGTGAAATGTAGGAATAACATGCATGTGGGGTCTGAAACATAGATCCCACATGTTTTTTTACCATTTTCCATGCTTCCAATAATGCGATCGCGTTATAACGCGAGTGCATTATCAGAAGCATGATAACATAAATGTAACCTTGTATCTACATGAGAGAGTCTCTCTCTCTCTCTTCATTTCTCTATCCTATATATAAAGAGGGATCAGGAGACATGGAGAGATAGAGAGGGAAATGGAAATAGAGAGGATAGGCGGAGATAGAGATGGGGAAAGGGAGAGATGGGGATCAAGATAGAGAAATTGGTCTATGGAGGGAGAAAGATAGAGATACATATATAGAGAGAGGGGAGATATAGGGAGATAGATCTAGCAAGGGAGAGATAGATAAGGAAATATAGAGAGAGAGGTAGAGAGGGGTATATTAGGAGATGGGGTTATGAGGATAGATTGCTCGATAGGGAAAGAGATCAAGAGATGTCTAGAGACATATGGACAAATATTTCAAGAGGTAGAAGGATGGGGAGAGAGATAAAGAGGAGGAGAGAGAGGTAGCGAGGGATAGATTAAGAGATAGGGATCCATATGTCCAGAGAGATAGAGATAGGGATCCCTATTCTCCCCTCTACCTAAACCATAAACCCTAAACCCTTAATAATGCCCCTAACCCCTAACCCTAAACCCTAAAATCTAGCAACCCTAAACCCCTAAACCCCTAAGGTCCCTAAACCATAAAACTTGGAAGCAAAGGTAGGTATAGTTAGAGAGAGGGATAGAGGAGATAGAGATATATCTTCCAGGATCAGTCTCCTCTGTATCTCCCTATTCACGTCTCTACCTAAACCATAAACCTAAACCTCTAAACCTTAACCCCTAACCCCTAAACCATAAACCCTAAACCCTAAATAATGTCCCTAAACCCTAACCCCTAACCCTTAAACCTTAAATATGAGCAACCCTAAACCCCAAAACCCCTAAGGTCCCTAACCCATAAACCATAACCCCTAGGCCCTAAATGCTAAACTTGAGCATCCCTAAACCCCTAAAGCCTAAATAATTCCCCTAAACCCTTACCCTAAAACCTAAACCATATTTACTTGAGAAACCCTAAACTCATGTAAACTTTAAATAGTGAGGGAGAGAGATAGAAAGGTAGAGTTAGAGAGAGGGGATCGAAAGAGATCTAGCAACATAGAGAGATAGGGGGAGAGAGAGAGAGGTAGGTATAGTTAGAGAGAGAGATAGAGGAGACATAGATATCTCTCCCAAGCTCGATCTCCTCTGTATCTCCTTATTCACCTCTCTACATAAACCATAAACCTAAACCTCTAAACCTTAACCCCTAACCCCTAAACCATAAACCCTAAACCATAAATAATGCCCCTAAACCATAACCCCTAACCCCTAACCCCTAAACCATAAAACCTGGAAGAAAACCTAAACCTCTATCTCCCTATCTCTCCCAATCTCTATAACATGAAAACATGAAAACATTAAGCTTTCATTCCAACCAAATTCATTCCTAATCAATCCCAAATCATCCCTAATCCATTCAATTTCATCTCTAATAATCCCTAAACCACTTCTAATCATCCCTAAACCACTTCACACCATCCCAAATCACATCCAAATCAATTTAACTTCATCCCTAATCATTTTCCAATCAACCTAGATTTCATCTCAAATACCATCCCTAAACTATTCCTAGATCATTTTAATCATTCCCTAATCAACACTAAACTACTTCAGACCATCCCTAAAACCATTCTAATCATTCCCAAATCGTTCCTAATCTAGTCCTTTTCACCTCTCATCATCCCTAAACCAATCCATTTCATCCCAACTCTATCCCAAATCAATTTAAGCTCCATCTCAAATGATCCCAAAAATAATCATAATCAAACAAATACCTCACCAATAGCCATTAGAAGATCATAGTGCCAATCTATTAGTCATTTACACCATTTTCTATATCATATGTACCAAGATGCTCTTTAGTAGCACCTACCTATCAATCACAAACATCATTCTACACCTAGCCAGTCACAGGTGTCATTCTACCCTCTGCTAGCCACATGAGTGATCAGAACATCATAAGCGCCAATATGTTAGTCATTTACACCATTCTATACATCATATATACCAACCATAAACCCTAAACCTGATCACCCCTAAACCCTTATCTCCTTGTCTCTATCATCCCTCTACCTCTCAATCTCTATGCCTCTCTTTGGCCATGTCCATCACCCTCTATCTCCCTATCTCTCCCTCTCTAAACTCCTAACCCCTAAACTCTAAACCCGATCAACCCTAAACCCTTATCTCCTTATCTCTATCATCTCTCTACCTCTCAATCTCTCTGGCTATGTCTCTGGCCATGTCCCTCACCCTCTATCTCCATATCTCTTCCTCTCTAAACTCCTAACCCCTAAACCCTAAACCCAATCAACCCTAAATCTGATCAACCCTAAACCCTATCTCCTTCTCTCTATCATCCCGCTACCTCTCAATCTCTCTACCTATGTCTCTAGCCATGTCCCTTACCCTCTATCTCCCTATGTCTCCCCTCAATCTCCTCAATATCTCCCTATCGGTCCTTTCTCTCTAAACCCTAACCTAAACCTCTAAACCTTTACCCCTAACCCCTAAAACATAAACCTTAATTTACCCTAAATAATGCCCCTAAACCCTAACCCTAACCCCTAAACCCTAAAACTGAGAAACCCTAAACCCCAAACCTCTAAACTATAAACCATGGAAGCAACTCTAAACCTCTATCTCCCTAGCTCTCTGCCAATATCTATCGATCCCCTCACACACACTCTCTCTAAACCCTAACCCCTATTTACCCTAAACCTAAGTAACCCTAAATCCCTAACACCTAAACCCTAACTCCTAAACCCTAAACCATAAACCTAAGCAACTGTAAACCTCTAAACCTTATTTATAATTCCCCTAAACCCCAAACCCTAACCATGAGCAGCCCTAAACTCATAAACCATAAATAATGCCCCTAAATATCTAAGCAACCCTAAGCTCATAAACCCTAACTAATGACCCTAAACCTAAGCAACTCTAAACCTCTCTGTCTCTCTCTCCCAAAACCTATAAACCCTAAATAATGCCCTTGAATCCTAACCCTTAAACCATAAACCTGAGCATCCTTAAATGCCTAAACCCTAAACTTAAGTAGTCTTAAACTCATAAAGTTGACCCACCCTCTCTCTCTCTCTCCAAAACAAGAAAACTGGGACTCTCTCTCTCTCTCTCTCTCTCTCTCACCGGGTATCTCTCCTAGGTTTCTCTCCCCTCCATCTCCATCCTCTCTCCATTTTCCTCCCTCTCACTCTCCCTTGTTGACAAAGAACATGGAAATGTAAGAAAAATAGGACATGTAAAGATGGATGATGATATAAATTGGGATTTAATGAAATTGAAACAAGATAATTTATGAAATTTCTTTGGATGGGAAGAATGAGCAGGAGAGGTAGAGAGGGCAGGGAAGTAGAGAGTGAGAGAGAGGATAGGAGGTAGAGATAGGTTGGAAGTAGAGAGAGGGAGAGGACCATAGGAGGTAGATAGGGAAAGTAATAAGAGAGAGTGTAGGAGGTAGACAGGGGAGGGAAGTAGAGACTAAGAGAGAGGGTAAGAGGTAGACAAGGGAGGGAAGTAGAAAGAGAGAGAGAGGGTAAGAGGTAGAGAGGGAGGGGGAGAAGAGAGTTAGAGATAAGGTAGGAGGTAGAGAGGCAAGGGAAGCAAAGACTCAGAAAGAGGGTAGGAGGTAGATAGGAGAGGGAAGTAGAGAGCGAGAGAGATAGTAGAAGCTAGATAGGGGAGGGAAGAAGAGAGTGAGAGAGAATGTGGGAGGTAGAGAGCGGAGGGAAGCAGAGACTCAGAGAAAGGGTAGGATGTAGAGAGGAGAGAGAAATAGAGAGAGAGATGATAGGAAGTGTAGCTACCCTTGTAGACATGTATGTAAAGTGTGGAAGCATAGACAAGGCATGTCAATTGTAAGACGTAACACCTCAAAGAGATGTTCTATAATGGAATACAATGATTGCAAGATATGCAAAAATAGATTTGTTGAAAAGGCTTTAGAAACTTTCAAGCAAATGCAATTGGCATGTGTATTTCCAGTTATGCTCATCATAATGCGAGCACATTATAACGCGCTCACATTATGATGAGCTTTGTTTGATGTGTTTTTATTAATTTTTAGCAAAATCTAGAGATAATCTAGAGTGTGCTCCACATCAGGATGGCACTTTTTTCAATGAAAACTCAAAAAAATACCACCATAATCTTAAGCTCTCTGTTATCTATCTAACCATATAATTTTTTTCACATTTTGAGTAAGTTTAGTGTTTCATCTTGAATTTCTTTTGTAAGTGTGTATATTTTTTGTCAAAAACTAGTGTCTAGTATTTTTAACTTGTTTTTTTAACCATTCATAAAAAATTGAAATAAGTTATAGTTTTAGAAACTAGACTCCATTCTACATGAATTAAAAAAAATTGATTTTCAATTAGTTTTCAAACATTTTAGGGGGGAGCATGCTCAAATTTCTATTTTTTGGGATGTGTCCACTTTAAAAATTACTAAAAAATCAATTATTCATTAAAAAATTATTAGAAAAATCAGGGATAAACTGCATGGTGTTTTCTAATTTCTCACTAGAGCGATTATTGAAATACTAAAAAAAGTTAACATTTTAGGGGGAGCACACTAGATGCTATGTTATGTTTTTTTGAGAAAAATAGTACCAATTTGTGTGCTCCCCCTTTTTGAACCCCTTAATCTCAACCATTTTTGGAACAAATTAGTAGTTTAAAAACTAGATTCAGAGCACTACAACTCTTGTTTTCATTCCATCATCAAATTTTAAGTGTAGCTATCTTCAATTTCTCATCCAACATCAGTGTTTCCTGATTTCAGAAAAAAGTGGCAACTTAAGACCCCATTTTGGTCCCTCATCTTTGTGCACTTACCCTCTAGAAGGCTCGGATGAAAAGCCATCTTATTTCTCTTGGTTACAAAGTTTGGAAAGTTGTAGAAACAAAATACACCATACCTCAAAATGGTCCAATGACTGAAGATGAAATCAAAGAATATGAGATAGATATCAAGGCAAGGGATGCTCTACTAAGCTCTTTAACTGACTCAATATTGATAAAAGTGGTGGATCTTGAAACTACAAATAAGGTATGGGAAAAGTTGAAAAATCTATATCAAGGAGATTATTCTATGAAGGAAGCCAAGTTACAAAGTCTGAAAGTGAAATATGAAGGTTTGAAGATGAATAATGATGAAAACATATCAACTTTTATGCAAAGAGTTAATGAACTTGTTACAATGATAAAATCCATAGGAGGAACTCTCAAAGAAAAGGAAATTGTTATGAAAATTCTCAGATCTCTTCCCAAGTCCTATTGTCACAAAGTAGCTGTGATTAAAGAATTCATGCAAGTAAAAATTGTTAGCAAGGATCAATTGCTTCGTAAGCTTACTACTTTTGAAATGAGGGAGTTAGATGATGCTCTACTAAAAGTTGAGATGCCCTTCAAAGCCAGTACTCCAGGAAGTACTTCGAAATTAGAAAAGTACAAGGTAGAATTTGATGATGAGTTAGATGAAGCTGAAGCCAACTTTGTGGACAGACTGCAAAGAGGATCTGGTAAGTATAAAGGCAAATTACCTTTCAAATGTTTTTCCTATGGTAAAGTAGGTCATTTTTCTTCCAAATTTCCTTAAAGAATTGAAAGAAATAGAAGAAGTTATGAGAATGGGCCTAGGACCCAAAAGAAGTGTTATTATGTTGAAGATTTTGAAGATGATGGAGTATCAGATAATGGTGAACCAGATAATGCAAGTTCCTCTATAAATGAATGCTTGTTCATTGCTATTAAGGAAGATCTTGTGTCTCCTAATTCTTCTACCTATATGAAGGAATAAAAACCAGTGGAAAGTGCTTTGGCTACTCAGGTTGTTAAGGACAAGGATGAATGGGTTATTGATAGTGGTTTCTCTCACCACATGACTAGTGACAAAAGTAGTTTATAAGCTTGGAAAGATATCATGGTGGACTGGTTAGGTTTGGAGATGATACAACTGGTAGAATTTGTGGGAAATGATCTATTTCTTTTGATAACAAGCATAATACTGAAGATGTCTTGTATGTGAAATGATTAAAGCATAATCTTCAAATTGTGGGTCAGATGTATGACAAGGGCTATGACTTAAGCTTCAAGGACAATGGATGCAAGATTAGGGAAAGCTCCAGAATAGTCATTACAATTGTAAGAAGACCAGAGGTAATATCTATCACTTGAAAGGAACCGAGAACTATTGCTTGTTAACTCAAATTGATGAAAGTTGGTTATGGAATAGAAGATTGTGTCACATAAATTTTGATAATATTATTAAGATAACTATTGCATAGATTGTTAGAGATTTGCCTATGCTTGTGAAGCCTGCTAATCCAATTTGCAAGGAGTGTCAATTTGGGAAACATACAAGAACACGTATCAAAAGCAAGGATCAATCACTTGGAGGACTACTTGAGCTAGTGCACATAGATTTGTGTGGACCTACCAGAGTAAGAAGTTTGCAAGGAGATAGGTATTTCATGCTATTCATTGATAATTATTCTAAAATGACTTGGGTCACCTTTTTAAAATAGAAAGCTGAAGCTCTAGACAAATTCAAGGCATTTAAGGCAATGGTTGAAAATGAGATGGATTTGAAAATCAAATGCTCGAGGTCTGATAGAGGAGGAGAGTTCACATGAAATGAATTCAATTTCTTTTGTGAAGATCATGGAATAAAGAGACAGCTATCTATGCCCAGAACTCCACAACAAAATGGAGTTGTTAAAAGGAAAAACAAAATAGTTCAAGAAGCTGCTAGAACCATGATGAAAGAAGCTCATCTTTCGGAAGCATATTGGAGAGAAGCAATTCACTCTATAGTGTATATCCTAAACAGAGTTCAAGTAAAAGGTAATAGTTCAAAAACTCACTATGAATTGTGGCATGGTAGAGTTCCTACTGTGAAGTATTTCAAAGTTTTTGGTAGTAGATGTTATATCAAAAGAGAAGAAGATTTAGGCAAGTTTGATGCTAGATGTGATGAAGGAATCTTCCTTGGTTACTCCACCAAGAGTAAAGCCTACCGGTGCTATAATAAGAGGATGAATAATATCATTGAAAGTGAAAATATTAAAGTTGATGAATGTAATGAAAGGTCTTTAGAATCAAGGGGATATGAGTCAGAAGATCTAGATGTTTTAGAAGTTGTACAGCACGAAGACAACACAGATGAAGAAGAACAAGCTCTAGTAAGGACTACCAAAACTTCAAGATATGTAAGAATCAGTTATTCTAAAAATCAAATCATAGGAGATAAGAGCAAAGGGGTCTTAACGAGAAGAAAAGTTGTAGAGGAACAAGTAAATTTCTATCTAATTTCTAAGATTGAACCTAAAACTGTGGATGAGGCTTGCAAAGATGAAAATTGGATAAAGGCTATGGAAGAGGAATTGATACAGATAGAGAAGAATCAGACTTGGGATCTTGTTCCTAGACTATTAGACATGAATGTAATTGTTACAAAGTGGGTGTTCAAAAAAAAATGAATGAGAATGGTGAAGTGGTGAGAAACAAAGCAAGGTTGGTATGCAAAGGATATGCTCAAGTTGAAGGAATAGACTTTGAAGAAACTTTTGCTCCAGTAGAAAGGATTGAAGAAATAAGGATGTTTCTAGATTTTGCAGCATACAAAGATTTCAAGGTTTATCAGATGGATGTGAAGTCTACCTTCTTAAATGGAGAGTTGGAAGAGGAAGTCTATATTGAACAACCGAAAGGATTTTAGTCATCAGAACAAGGGGACATGGTATACAGATTGAAGAAAGCATTCTATGGATTAAAACAAGTTCCCAGGGCATGGTATGCACGCTTGGATAGGTACCTGATATAGATAGGGTTCAATAAAGGTACTAAAAATAGTAACCTCTACTTCAAGATCAATGATGGACAAACCCTGATTGTTGCAATTTTTTTTATGATATTATTTTTGGAGGTAATGAAGGTATGTGCTTAGTTTTTGCTGGAGAAATATAAAGTGAATTTGAGATGTCTATGTTTGGAGAGATGAACTTCTTTTTAGGTCTGCAAATCAGTTAATCAGATAAGGGTATCTTCATTTCTCAATCTAAGTATGTGAAAGAGTTGTTAAAGAAATTTGGCATGGAAGACTCTAAACCAGTGTGCACACCTATGATAACTAGTTGTAAGTTAAGCAAATATGATAACTCACCCATGGAAGATTAGAAAAGGTATAGATCTATGATCAGAGGATTACTTTATCTGACTCAAACCAGACTTGACATAATGCATGCACTATGTCTTGTGGCAAGATTTTAGGTAGAACCCAAGGAATCGCATGTGATGGTAGTCAAAAGAGTTCTGCGATATTTAAATGACACAATAAATTATGGTTTGTGGTACCCTAAGGACTATGACTTTACTCTTACTGCATATATTGATGTAGATTGGCTGGAGATGTGGATAACAGAAAAAGTACAAGTGGAGGTGCATTCTTCTTGGGAAAAAAACTAGTATCTAGGTTGAGCAAGAAGCACAATTCAATATCCCTCTCTACTGTAGAGGTAGAATAAATTACAAGAGCATGCAGTTGCACTTAAGTGTTATGGATGAAGCAGACGTTGAAGGACATCAAAGTTGTGTATGAAGATCCCATTGTAATCTTTTGTGATAACACAAGTACCATTAACATATCAAAAAATCTAGTAATGCATTAAAGGACAAAGCACATATCCATTAAATATCATTTTCTGAGAGAAAAAGTGGCAGAGAATGAAGTCAAGTTGGAGTATGTTTCTACCAAGGATTAGATTGCAGACATTTTTACCAAGCCTTTGCCTAAGGATACTTTTGACTATCTCAGAGAAAAGTTAGGGGTCATCACCCCTCCTACTCTAAACTAAGATCCATAGTAGTGCATCAGTCTGGAGGTGTTTAGAGGTTCGTATCGATGCTTTTTAGGGCTACTTCAAAGGGGGAGTAGTCAGAAAGTTCAGTAGAGAGATTTGATCAGAGCAGATGAGTGCAAGTATGTGTCCTTCGCCATTGATGTCAAAGGGGGAGAGAAGTCATGTAAAAAACTTAGAGTGCAGATGTGTAAGAGAAAGGGAGAGAATTTTGGAGAAAGAAAGAGTGTAGGTGTCTAAAGAGAAAGGGGGAGAATCTTGTCTTTATGGTTGTTGTAGTTTTTCACATCATATGTTGCCATCAATGACAAAGGGGGAGATTGTTACAAGTGTGTGCCTAATCGGTGTTGTAATTGATGTCAACATATTCGTGTTGTCATTGGTGTCAATTATATCTCATTCTATTACTTATTTAGACAACTTGTATGTTGAGGATATAGAGAAAGTTAGCCTCTCTGGAAGAAACAAGTGAGTTACAGAGAAGTACAGTATAGACAGTGAGTTGTATGCTGAAGAATAGTCTGGTAAAGTGCTCTGCATTTATTTCTTCTTGAAGATTGTGGTCTGCAAATTGGAAGTAAGTACTAAAGAGGTATGTCTAATGATGCTACATTCTATGTTTGAACCATCCACATGAAGATCTAAGTGAGTTGTGTGCACCAAAGTGAAACCTACTTTTTATGTAAATCTAGTTGGGACAAGAAGAAATTATTATGCTCCACATTCCTCCGCAATAAAGTATTTGACTCTGTGGTTCTAGAGGGAAGTCTGGGATGGTGATAAGTGTCTAAAATTGCAATGGTTTGTGGTTTAGTGTTCTGTAAGCTATCGTTCTTTTATGACAGTCAAAGACAGTAAATTTTATGTGTTTTGGTGAGAAGATTCCTATGGATAAAGTCGTTAAGGTTCGTACGGTTTCTCCTAATGATTATAACATGCTTGTGGATGTCTCCTAATCATGTTCCTATCTAGACTTTGGTCCATGTTAAGAAATTGAGTTTTTGTGTGAAGATTATTCCCAAATAATGTAGCATGTAACCAGTCTTGGTCGACCTGGTTGATCCTAGTGATTGCAGAGATCTCTGGAAGATTGAGGAAGTGTGTTGTGGTGTGGAAGATCATGTTTGAGTCCCAGCTAAGGCATTGCATGATCCCTGTTTCAATCCCTTTGGATAATGTTGCAATAGGTCAGGACCTATTTTGTAAATGTTTGTAATACCAACCTTGGAGGTTGTTCCAATGGTTGATGATTGTGATGCCGACCTTGATGGTCCTTCCAAGGTTGTTGTAGTGTATAAATACCTATAGTTGAGTCATGGAAAAGGTTTCCTTGAGTGAAAATGTAAATATATTAAGAAAGGTCCAAAAGGCAGAGGAGAGAAGGGGTAGAGGAAAGAAGAGGAAGAGAAGAACACAGGAAGAGCATAGAAGAGGAAAGGCAGAGTAGATAAATTATTATACTTTAGTTGCAAATAGAGAAAGGTGTTGATAGTGGTAGTGAGTAGGGTTTAACAACCCTTATTTTAATCTTGCTAGGTTTAGGGTTGAGGGAGTGAGCCTGCTAGACCAAGTTGTTATTCATGGTAGTAAGCCAGTATGTTTAGGCCCATGGAGTGACCAAGCCTAAACATCATTATTTCAAGATTGCAATATATATTGAGAGTTAATCCTCTCTGTGGCGTTTCCCCACCTTGGGGTTTTCCATGTAAATTTGGTGTCTCATGTGTTTGATGTTGTCTATGTGGTTAAGTTTTTGATTTCATGCACTCATTATTAAATCATGATAATTGTGAATAAGTGATGAATGTTTAATTGCAGAAAGTGTTTAAGTTTTTGTGACAACTGAATCACCCCCCCTCTCAGTTGTCTAGTGCATATCAACAAAAGATAGCTTGTGAACCAAAAAATCACAAACCATTGTAATTGAAGGTACATAACATCATTAAAAACTTGATTCTAGAACTATAGATCAAAATACTTTAATGCAGAGGAATGTAGAGCATAACACTTTCTCCCTGTCACCACCAAACATACAAAAAAAATAGTTTTCACACTAGTGAACATAACTCACTCAAATATTCATTCCGGAGGATCAAACTTGGAATATAGCATCTTTAGATATCTAAATAACTTCAAATCTGTAGCCAAAGATATTCATTCTATAGGAAATGTGGAGCAAACTTCTGGACTGTTCTTTTGAGTACAATATGCTATTCCCACTGCAACACATTTTTACCACTGGAGGGGATAATTTTCTCAATATCCTCAACAAAGTAAGAGCACAGTTGACACCAATGACAACATAGATATGTTGACATCAATGACAACACCAATTAGGCACATACTTGCAACAAATTTTATCCTATATAAGAAATACCATAAATAATTACTATTTACCTGCAGGTCTAAGAAAATAGAATGATGCATTACACTTGTACCTAAAGTGAATGATCCAAATGAGGTGGTTGGAGGAGTTTTGAAGAAGTTCCCAACACACTTGAATGATGTTCCTCCAAGAGTTCTTAGCAGTTCATTACCAGGTGTTATAGCTGAGACATATGATGCTGATACAAGTCTGTGGAAGAAACATGTTAAGGCATACAAAAGAATCAACAAATATATTGGTGAGACTAGATATCACAACATTATGGACATGAATGCAAGTCTTGGTGGCTTTACAACAACACTCATATCCAACAAAGATTGGGTTATGAATGTTGTCCCTAATATTGCCAAGGAAAATACACTTGGCGAGATTTATGAAAAAGGCTTGATTGGGATCTATCATAATTGGTAAGAGTGCTTTTTGTTTTCTACTTTATTTTTACAAGATTTTCATCTTTCCAAGATGGCTTTATTCTCCATACTTTAAATATTCTTATTGGATTTTTTTAGGAAATTTAGCTGCACTATGTCATGAAGTATATATTACAAACTCCTGACATTTTTTTACATGTCTGGAGTGTGTTTATAAAGGAATCTTCCTACTCAATTTGGCATCTTGCAATGCTTGTTTCAAAATCTTCTTATACTAGGCTTCATCCCAAAGTTGTGTTTATTTACTTGTTACATGAATTAAAAGTTTCCTTTCTGTATTAGCAGGGTACATTCAAAATGGGGTAGTGGTTAGGAGGAATTACAACCATAATATATGAAGACTTGTCTTCATTTAAACCCTAGATAATGCAATGACTAGTGCATATTGTCTCCAAATATGGTGGCAGGGAAACACTATGCTAATTATCAATGACAATAAAGAGCACAGAAGCAGTAGGGTTGTAAAGATAGTGATCAAGGAGGATAGTCTCTAGTGTAATTTTTGCATAGGTGGCAGTCAAGTCTCAAATGCACAATATATTCTTAGTAATTATGTTTTGTTTCTTGGCTTTTCATCTACTTTGTTGGACCTTGAGAGGAATGTTGGATGTGCCCAGCTTGTTCCTTGTTTCACTTGATAGTTTGCAATCGTAAAGGTTTTGAGATAGTGACTTCTTGTTGTGTCTTAGTCACATTATGGGATTTTTGAACCAAGGTATACATTGGAGGTTTCAAATGCTTTCAAGGTAAAGTTTACAATGTATAAAGATGGTAGAAAATAGCAAGACAGTGAAATCCAAACCCTGCATAGTCAAGATTGCCACTAAAACTTCACTGAGGTTTGAACCATGGTGACATAGGGTTTTGAGGGAAGTAGTTTTGACTGTGAATTTTAGAAGGTAGAATATGGACTTAATATGATATGTTGTCAAAGATTACAAGGTGTTTGTAGTAGATTACAAGGAATTACAACCTTGTCTTCATGGAAAGTTTTTTGTTTGAAGGCTTCTCTATTTAAGGTCTTCTCAAAGGACTTTCATTCTTTAGTTCTTGCTTATTTTGCAATAGCAATAGTTGCCTTCTAACTCTTTTTCAAGAGATTTTATGTAACAACAACTCTTTTCAAATTAATAAAGACAACAATATTCATTTTTCAAGACTTGTGTTTCTCTTTGCAACTAGTGATATGATGTTTAATAAATAATGTATCAATATACTACCAGTTGACAAAAATTAGTGAACAAAAACAATTAAATAAACTACAAAATTGATCAAAATGATGATGAAAATTAATGACTAAATAAACTACCAATGGAAGGAAATCAATGAATAAAAATGACTAAATAGGTGACTAGTTAAAAACAATCGATGAGTGAATTAACAATTAAATATATTAGTGAATAAAAATGACTAAATAAGTGACGATATTACAACAATCAATGACTAAATCAACGACTAAATATACTACCAAATTGATCAATCAAAACAACTAATAAATTACTAAAAATGGTTTAGTCATCAATTTAGTCACGTTATAAATGACTGGCAATAAACTACTAATTGTCACGTGACCATGTTTAGTCATTTATAAGCAGTTTTTAGTAGTTTTTTTAGTAATATATTGATGTTTCTGTACTAATGAATCTAATGTAACAATTTTATCAAAAACTCTGTGAAATAAGTCCAAGTTCAAGACATCCTTAATCCATAACAATCTAGCCAAGCAATCTAGCCAATCATCCAAAACTATATAATACTTTTATTCCCAGCCTTGTTGCAAACTTGATCAACTCAAATCCAATCAAATCTTTCTTATGAACATAAGTATATCTTAAGTATAGAGATCTATCTATCAATCATGGTGTTGATTCACATTGCCAACAACACTATCCAATCAATCCATCATTGGTTTTCAGCTTGACACGGGAAACAAGCTTGTTTATTTTTTAATCATTTGTGTATGGTTGCTTGCTTTCTTGTGTGTGTCTTCATTTTAATTGCAATTGTATCAGTCCTTACAACATATCGTCACCACCACATCATAGTCTTCAATATCATGGTTCCTATTGGGACCTAAAAATTCCTACCATTTTTTGCAAAAAAATTTAGGTCCCCATAGTGAAAAAATCAGCTTTAGCATTCAGAAATACATCTAAAAATTATGCCTTAGTGGCCTACTTCAGAGAGTTGTAATTTTGTCAACTACAGTGGCATGGGTAGGGAAGCCTGTGAAGATGTGGAAGATGGTAGGCTTGAGACCATTCTGAAACAATTTGAAGCTGACTAGTTAAGATGGTTAAGAAACTTTAGAGATTGGTGTATATCAAGACAACTCTGGTGGGGTCATCATGTCCCAACATGGTATATCAGTTTAGAGGATGATGCATATAAAGAGTTTGGGTTCTTCAATGATCATTGGGTAGTAGGAGGAAATGAACAAGAAGCTCTAGATGAAGCAAATGCAAAACTTCCCAGAAAAAATTATCACATAAATCAAGATCTAAATGTGCAAGACTAAAGGTTCTCCTCCGGGCTCTTCCTATTTTCATTGATGGGTTGGCCTGAAGATGCTACTGATATGAGAACATTTTATCCAACACTGTTGCTTGAAAGTAAATATGATATTCTTTTCTTCTAGATAGCTCATATGGTAATGCTAGGAATGAAGATCATAGGAAGTGTTCCCTTTAAATAGGTATATCTGCATCCCATGGTATGTGATGCACATGGTCGTAGAATGTCCAATTCATTAGGCAATGTTATTGATACTTTGGAAGTTATAAATGGTATAACACTGGAGGGCCTTCATAAAAGGCTAGAGCAAGGAAATCTAGATCATAATGAACTTGAGATTGCAAAAGTGAGGCAAGTAGAAGACTTTCCAAATGGTATAACAGAGTGCGGTACAGATGCTCTTTGGTTTACTCTTATAGCCTATACTTCTCATTTTCCACTCTCCAATTGTAATCATAATATGCCATTGTCATCCACTACTCATCTCAATCTCACAACATTATGTAGAGAAAGCCAATCGAAGGAGGTGCTACAAATTTTGCTTACTACCCACAATGCTCCCATAGAAATTTCTACGTATCTTCATCTATTACTGACCTGCATTCTTAGGAACACACTTACACAAAGAAAAAAGTCCACTCTTTCATCGCTCACAAGGAATTTGGATCAGCTTTCCATAATAAGCTTATTTACATGCATGTCAACTGCAGAAGCTTGGTGCATGCTCGTAAAGTGATTGATCACATGAAAGAATGATACAACATATCACGGAATATGATTACTACAACATACAGAAGAAATGCACATCCTCATGAGGCAGTCACTACTTCACCAAATGCACATGAACAGGTCTCTAACTTGATTATTTCACTTTTACCAGTATACTTCATACCTTTGCAAAAATAGAATTTTTTAATAGGTTGTGGGCATCCATCGATGCATAATTCAAAGGGATTTTTGTTGGATGTTGTAATTGCAACCATCCTGGTAGAAATATAGAAAAAATATGGAAGCTTGGACAAACTATATGAGTTGTTTGATAGAATAAGAATGCTAAAATTGTAGATATAAAGCCATCCACAACCTTCACCAGAATCCTTGTAGCCTATGCCGATACAGGAGCATTTTAACAACTAGGGGAAATATACAATGAAATATAACAAAAAACAAAAAACCCTAATCATCATATTGGAGTGACCACTTAGTTGGTCTCTTCAAAATTCTGAAGCACTTAAAAAATGTATGCAAGATACATATTGGAAATTGAAAATATTATATGCATGAGAATATAGAAGTGGGCCCTGAAGAATATAATTAATAAACCAAAAAATGATATCGAAGAGACTATACTCCATCGGAGTGACCAAAACGGGAGTCTCTCTGATATATTGAAAGGGAAAAGGCATTGGTTTAAAATATTTGAGAAATTTATCAAAGAGATAGGACAAATCGGCAAGAGTCATATAGTGGTTTCCCTGAAATGCCAATGTCAATAAAGATTAATGTGACATAGTCTTTCGAATGGGTGACATAGAGAATATTAAAAAATTATATCAAAGGGAGAAAGCATATTCGTAAAGACAAACTTTATTGTAAACACTTTACCGTGTAAAAATGTTAGAAGAAAGATAAGTTTTCTTTAATAGTGAAGTACAATAAAAAAATTCTCATGGAGAGACATAATGAAGATTTCAAATGATAGAGGTAAAATATTTTTGAAAGGATTAACTAGATAGATAATTATTTTACCTAAAAAAGTTATTATTTTTTCATTAGAGTGCATACAATGGCCAGAGGACATTTTATCGAGGAACTCATGAAGGGGGTAAATTATTTTACCTAAAGATTATATCTTCCAGATTGGGTGAAAATATAAAGATGAACTTGCTGATAAGAGATAAATAATTAGCGGATGAAGAAAGACAAACTAAAAGCTAATGTTTTGCACAATATTTTGCATTTACAAAATTATTAGCTTTCACCGCAAATGAAAAGATGCACCAGGCGACAAGTGAAGAGTCACAACCCTAAATTTGCAAAATATAAAGTGGAGATAAAAACCATTGTTAAGGCATCAAATCAAGCATTAGAAGAAGAAGCAATAATCAAGCAACAACAATAATTAAGTAGATTAAAAATGAAGGCTTTTAAGCATAAATGTAAATTTTGAAACAAATTCAATGGAGATGGAATACTTTTATCTGATGTCTCTACCTTTGGTGTTTAATTATCTTGTGGGATTTAAATTTTATGTATTATCTGTGTTGTCTCCAGAATGATTTTCCCATGTTATTTAAATTAACATATGAAGGATATATTAATTTATCTGATCACATTTGTTGATTCATTGTGTTCTACTTGATTGGTTTCTGTAAGAAGTTGATTTAAGTCCTTCCAGGTAGTTTATGTTCATTGGTCTCTACCAAGAATTAAAACCCTTTAAACAAATGATCTTGGTTAGGTTTCCTTCTTACCAGAATTAAAATTCCTTTCAATTGTTCATAATAACCTGGGAGAATACCATTGGGATCAATAAGAAGAGCACAAGTAACCTACATTTTTGCACTTTTATACAAGGTATAAACATCTGAAAAGTGACAAATAATTTGAATTAAGCCAAGGGGAGGACACATAAATCACAAATATCCTGACTCTGTTGCCCAAATTAGATACAAGCACTGGCCATATTCATTATAAAATAATTTTTTATTCATATACTCCACATTCAAACATTAGAAGTAGGAGTAGTTATAAACCTTATATCTATTTCACGCTTATTTGCTACTATGAGTAGAATACAAAGGTCATAAAATTTGCGCTAGTAACTAAGGTACACCCGCCTAGGTCTGGCAGAGCCTGAAGAGTAGCTGGTTTCCAATTGCATAAACCCTATTTCGTTAGCCAAAAACATCAAGAGAGCCTAGCAAGCTTTTATGGTTAATGACTTACATTTTTGAGACCTAATAGAATTGGTGACTCTACTGGGGAAAACTTGAGAAAATCTAGTAGCAGGCCATCTTGCCTTATAGAGTCATTAAAACTTTCAAATCAAGTCTTCAAACAGTGATTCAAAATTCTGAAATATTCACTCCCCATCCGAGTCTACCCTAACAAAATTGGTGACTCTGCTGGGGACACAGACAAGGAAACCTAGTAAAAAAAACATATCAATTCAAAGTCATTGAAGTTTTGAATTCAAATAAAATTAGTAACTCTGTTAGCAAAAAAGACCTTAAAAAGATAAAAAGTAATTCCTCTTTTGAAATGGGGTGGCAACTCTGTTAAAAGGAACCTGATGAAAAATACATCCTAGAACAACTATATTTCTAGAGAAAATAAAGATTGAAGGACGCTGTAGATTTCTTATTAAAGTATGAGTTCTAATTCTTATTTTCCCAATGAAAATTATGATGCCCTTGATGTACCTACTTCTGAAAGAGAATTAACTAAGCCATGGAGGGAGATAAAAGAAAAATTAGAACAATTAATAGAGGAAGTAGGAAGACTTGAGCCATCAAAAAAGGGAGAATTGACTAAACAACTTCTACAATTGAGAGCTAAGTTTATTTCATATACATCACAAAATATAGTCTCTAATAAGGATGGGTACATGAATTCAAGTGATATTTTGACTCCACAGGTACCTCATAGTACAATTGAAAATCTTGGCAATGAATATAATGCATACCATACTCAGCAAAACATTTTCACACCACAAGCCTCAAATCAAATAAATACTTATCTTGTCCCTCCTGGCTAAAGACTAGTGGGTTACAAAGATTATGGATACTATCAACATACCAGTTATTATCAATGTCAAGATCCACATCAAAATAGTCAATAATGTCAACCATATACACAGAGAAGAGTGCTTATCTGAGACATTGATAAACCATTCAACTTCAATAATATACAAGGCTACTCGAATCTTTATCCTATTGAGCACATAAAACATATGCCTACATTTCATGGAGAAGTACATGAATCGGCTCACAGACATGCACAATTATTTTGGAATTTTATTGAAGAGTTTCAGATTTATCCAGAAGATGTCATTATGAAATGCTTTGCAAGATCATTTAGGGATTATGCAAGAGATTAGTGCATCAACTTACCCATGCAAAGTGTATCTTCATGGGAAGATTTCAAGAGGCTATTTCTAAGCCAATTTGATTACAGTTATAAAGATCCTACACCAGTTTTGGGGCCTCAGTATATTCCAATGAATAATGAAATGGAATATATTGCATCAGAAGGTGAGAGAAGTCTTCAAAATGTAAATTTTTTTATTGTCCTAGCCCACCCACCTCAATACCTAAATCAACAATTTGAGGAGGAAGAAAATGAGCATCTGCGTATTTAGGAAAGATGACAAACTTTTAATAGTGAAGAAGTGTGCACATATGAAAATGATTTTTATATTTTCTCAAACCCCTTGTGTGATGGCATAGCAGAGGAAGATGAAATGATACTTTTCCATGGTATGCCAGAACAAGAAATTCATGTGTTCTCAAATCCATGTTATGATGAGGATGAAGCATTTTTAGATAATCAAGGTGATGTGCCACCCAATGAAAGAAATAATTATGTCGGTGAAATGGTTACATCTTATTTTAATAATCTTGAGTATTATGGTGATAGTGAAAAAGGTGAAATCAACAATATGATGGATGAAGAAACATGCTCACTCAACAGTGAGCAAATTTCAAATTTACTCACTATAGAATATCATAAATATGCACATAAGGATGATACTAAAATTCCATGCCCAACAAACATATGCTTTGATAGTGAGGGTACTTTATGTGACAATGATGATGAACCACATGATTGGTGTGAAAAGACAAAGTTAAGACCACTTTCTGATGAAATAAAGACAATTGGTGGTTGTGAATTTCATTGCAGAAATTTTCCAAAGATGCATACTTCTATTGAATCTTGTGGTAATGGAGTTTCAAGATCACCATCATATGGACAAGCTATATGCGATGCTGAAAATAGTGTTGATATTGTTGGATCTGATATTGTGTCATTAGATGGTGCCAGCACTCAAGAAAATAAATATCAAATGCAAGTTGATTTTTGCTATTTCCCAGTCTAGATAGAAAGCCACCTTTTGGTCAATGATAGCCAGTATGAACACAAAAAATATCACACAAAGATTGGCTCTGACCTATCACATAGATATAAGACTTTTCAGATTGTGTGTGGTCCTCAAATGCACAATAACAATAATGAAGAATATACCAGCAACATTGAGCATGGAAAATTGATCAAAGATAGGAACATATTCAACCAAGAAGATATCAGTAAAATTTTTAGATTGGTTTCACTACACCATGATGAAAACTAAGTGTATGATAGAGGAAAACATGGGCTTTCATTTTTTTTGGTGGCCTTGAGACATCAGTTGTGGTGTGGTTTTCAAACTATACTAGTTTAGGGAAGAAGTGACATTTGGACTCTATTGCCCAATGGAGTAGGCACCCGGTCTTCTCCCCAAAGATCTAGGATCTTGGTATACCCATGAGGGGCATACATCCCCAGACAGAGCCATTGTTGGGGCCTAAAAATTCCTACCATTTTTTGCAAAAATTTTAGGTCCCCATAATAAAAAATCAACTTTAGCATTTAGAAATACATCTAAAAATTATGCCTCAATGGCCTACTTAAGAGAGTTTTAATTTTGTCAACTGCAGTGACATGGGTAGGGAAGCCTGTGATTCTATGGAAGATAGTAGGCTTGAGACTATTCCAAAATAGTTTGAAGCTGACTGGTTCAGATGGTTAAGAAAGATTTGAGATTGGTGTATATCAAGACAACTCTGGTGGGGTCATCATGTCCCAGCATGGTATATCAGTTTAGAGGATGATGCGTATAAAGAGTTTGGGTTCTGTAGTGATCATTGGGTAGTGGGAGGAAATGAGCAAGAAGCTCTGGATGAAGCAAATACAAAATTTCCTAGAAAAAAGTATCAAATAAATAAAGATCCAGATGTGCTAGACACATGGTCCGCCTCTAGGCTCTTCCTATTTTCAGTGATGGGTTGGCCTGAAGATACTACTGATTTGAGGACATTTTATCCAACATCGCTGCTTGAAATTGAATATGATATTCTTTTCTTCTAGGTAGCTCATATTGTAATGCTAGGAATGAAGATCACAGAAAGTGTTCCCTTTAAAAAGGTATTTCTGCATCCCATGTAACATAATGCACATGGCCATAGAATGTCCAAGTGATTAAGCAATGTTATTGATCCTTTGGAAGTTATAAATGGCATAACATTGGAGGGCCTTCATAAAAGGTTGGAGCAAGGAAATCTGGATTGCAATGAACTTGAGATTGCAAAAGCAGGGCAAGTAAAAGACTTTCCAAATGGTATAACAGAGTGTGGTACAGATGCTCTTCCTTTTGCTCTTGTTACCTATACTGCTCATTTTCCACTCTCCAGTTGCAATCATAAAATGTCACTGTCATCCACTACTCATCTCTATCTCACAACATTATGTAGAGAAAGCCAATCAAAGGAGGCGCTACAAATTTTTCTTACTACCCACAATGCTCCTATAGAAATTTCTATGTATCTTCATCTATTACAGACCTGCATTCTCAAGAACACACTTACATAAAGAAAAAAGTCCACTCTTTCATTGCTCACAAGCAATTTGGATCAGCTTTCCATAATAAGATTATTTACATGTATGTCAAGTGCGGAAGCTTGGTGCATGCTTGTAAAGTGATTGATCACATGAAAGAATGATACAACATATCATAGAATATGATCATTGTAGGATACAAAAGAAATACACATCCTCACAAGGCAATCATTGCTTCACCAAATGCACATGAATAGGTCTCTAACTCAATTAGTTTACTTTTAGCAACATACTCCTTATCTGTGCGAATATGGAATTTTTTAACAAGGTGTGGGCATCCATCGATGCATAATTGAAAGGGATTTTTGTCAGATGTTGTAATTGCAACCATCTTGGTAGCAATATAGAAAAAATATGGAAGCTTGGACAAAATACATGAGTTATTTGATAGAATAAGAATGCTAAAATTGCAGATATAAAGCCATCCACAACCTTTGCTAGAATCCCTACAGCCTATGCCGATAGAGGAGCATTAGAACAACTAGGGCAAATATAAAGTAAAATACAACAAAAAAAAAAAACCCTAATCGCCATATCAGAGTGACCATTTAGTTGGTCTCTTTGAAATTTTGAAGCACTTAAAAAATATATGCAAGATGCTTACTAGAAGTTGAAAATATTATATCCATGAGAATATAGAAGTGGCCCCCGAAGAATATAAACCAAAAAATGATATCGAAGAGACTATACTGCATAAGAGTGATCAAAATGGGAGTCTCTTCGATATCCCCAAAGGGAAAAGGCATTGGTTTAAAATGTTTGAGAAATTTATCGAAGAGAGAGGAGAAATTGGCAAGAGTCATACAATGGTTTCCCCGAAATGCTGATGTCAATAAAGATTAATGTGACATAGTCTTTCCAATGGGTGACACAGAGAATATTAAAAAATTATATCAAAGGAAGAAAATCATATCCATAAAGACAAATTTTATGGTAAATAGTTCACCATTAGAAAAAAATTAAGTTTTCTTTAATAGTGAAGTACAATAAAACATTCTCATGGAGAGACATAATGAAGATTTCAAATGATAGAGGTAAAATATTTTTGAAAGGATTAACTAGATGGATAATTATTTTACCTAAAAAAGTTATTATTTTTTCATTAGAGTGCATATAATGGCCAGAGGACATTTTACCAAGGAACTCATGAAGGGGGTAAATTATTTTACCTGAAGATTATATCTTCCAGATTGGGTGAAAATATAAAGATGAACTTGTCAGTAAGAGATAAATAATTAGCAGATGAAGAAAGACAAACTAAAAACTAATGTTTTGCAAAATATTTTGCATTTGAAAAATTACTATCTTTCACTGCAAATGAAAAGAGGCACCAGATGACAAGTGAAGAGCCACAACCGTAAATTTGCAAAATATAAAGTGGAGATAAAAACCATTGTCAAGGCATCGAATCAAGCATTACAAGAAGCAGCAATAATCAAGTAGCAACAATAATTAAGTAGATTAAAAATGAAGGCTTTTAAGCATAAATGTAAATTTTGAAACAAATTGAACGTAGATGGAATATTTTTATCTGATGTCTCTACCTCTGGTGTTTAATTATGTTGTGGGATTTAAAGTTTATGTGTTATGTGTGATGCCTCTAGAATGATTTTCCCATGTTATTTAAATTAACATATCAAGGATATATTAATTTATCTAATCACATTTGTTGATTCAATGTATTCTACTTGATTGGTTTCTGTAAGAAGTTGATTTAAGTCCTTCTAGGTAGTTTATGTAATTAGTCTCTTCCAGGAGTTAAAACCCTTTAAACAAACAATCTTGGTTAGGTTTCCTTCTTACCAGAATTAAAATTCCTTTCAACTGTTCATAGTAACCTGGGAGAATACCATTGGGATCAATAAGAAGAGCACAAGTAACCTACATTTTTGCATGTTTATACAAGGTATAAACATCTGAAAAGTGTCAAATAATTTGAATTAAGCTAAGGGGAGGACATGTGCATCATAGATATCCTGACTTTGTTGGCCAAATTAGATACAAGCACTGGTCATATTCATTAGAAAACAATCTTTTATTCATATATTCCACATTCAAACATTAGAAGTAGAAGTAGTTATAAACCTTATATCTATTTCACACTTATTTGCCACTATGAATAGAATCCTAAGGTCACAAAATCTGCACTAGTAACTAAGGTACACCCGCCTAGGTCTAGTAGAGCCTGAAGAGTATGGGGTTTCCAAATGCATAAACCCTATTTCATTAGCCAAAAATGTCAAGAGAGCCTAGCAACTTCTTAGGGTTAATGACCTATGTTTTTGAGACCTAACAGTTCCCAATGATATATGTTTTCTTGTGACCTTTTTATTTATTTTTGATTTAGTCCTTAAAGAATGAGACACATTGTCACCCCAGTCTTTATACCTTGGTACATAATGTATAGTCCTATATCAAACTATATGGTTACTCACCCAGTGCATTATAATGTATTCTTCACCCATTCCATCCATGTCATAACTTTCCTCTCTCTCTTAAACCAATCCATTTTGAGAGCACACCCATGTTCTTTGAACTCACCTATCCTCTCAAGGGGGCATCATCCAACCATATTCTTCAAAACTAAAGTCTTCTTCTATCCAACCCAAACTATGTTTTAAACTTCTTTGAAACGATGTTACTTCTCTTAGTCACAGCATCATGTCAAAGAGGGGAAACGTAGACACCTAAAATTAACCATGTCCTAACCACATCTCTAACAATTACCCTTTTACCAAATTAATTTAATCATTTTCTCCATCACCAAATTAATTAAATATTTATTTAATTAATTCATCCTCACACATTATCACCCTTCTTAAATAATTAATTAAATAATCTTATTATTTGATTAATTATTGAGAGTCACATGAATTCCACAAAAGTCACTAGCTTTGCATCTCAACCATCCATTATCTTACTGCATCTCTTAATCCTAGCCATTCATCCTATCACTCAACAATCCATAAATCAATCCTGAACCAAGCCATTATCAAGGAGAGCTTTGAAGATAATGGTATGATGTCAATGTGAGAAACCAACAAGCAAGTATCATATCAAGAGCATATCTGTTGGAGCTTTGGTGCACTCCATTTTGCTCTATCAAGGATAAGGAAGGGTTTTAGGTGAAGGTATTGTGTGGATTGTTTTATCTTCTATATTATTTACCTTTAATCTTTTCTTGTCTTTAGTACTTTTAGGTGTAGCCTTGGGTGAAACTACAAGGGTAACATACTGATAAAAAGAAAGTAAATGCTCAAACTTCCTAGGTCTAAACTTTACTAATGCCCCTTACATCCTCCTAGTTGCATGCATTTAGACTATGGAAGTGGCATCAAAAAAAGCAAAAGAGAAATAGTACATCCATATCATTGAGTTTAATCCTTGGCGATGATTCCTTACATCCTCCTAGTTAAATGGGATTATAATATAGGGTCCAATTTGATGGATCACATCTATAATCAACAAAACCTAACCATTGCCACATGGGAGAAATAATGATGACCACCCTACCATGTCATGCTCATGATACTACTTAAAAAATTATATATTTGTATGGCACAAAAATTTTCTATAAGCCAAAAAGCAAGAAACCATGATCTCCTACAAAAAATAATGTAAATGTCTATAGATATTTGTCAAGTATATCAATCTACATAGTTATGTATGATGCATGGGTCCATCAAAGCACTAACATTCCATGGAAAAAAATTCATATAACATGGGAATCTTACGACACATCCTCAAACTCCAACCCTTATAGAAATACACAACTATTATACAATCCAACTTAGTCCATTTATTTTGCATGAAATATCAATGTTGAAATGATTGGTGCTTGGTAGTCTAGTTTTGACAATGCCTAATCTAACCATATGAGGAACACAAGTAGTAGTAAATTATTTTCAAAGCCTACATTTTCAAGAGATCCTTCCAACAAAATATTAGAGAAAAATAAAATTATTTACCCATTTGTGTAAATTATCAAAGTTATGAGTCAATAGGAACAAGTTGAGAGGGTTATCCTAGAGTACTTACCTCCTAAAAGACACCGAGAATGAATTCCTAGTTTTATTGATTGGTGATGCCATCTATAAGAGGTCCAAAACCTATAGTTTTAGCATCAACAACTTAAATCATGAACTTGAAGCCATTAAATAAGCAAGGATTGCGTTAATAATTGAAAATCTAGAAAATAAGTTTGCATTAAATATATGGTTATGCAAAATGAAACCTCCCTATTAAATACAAATAATGATAATGCATCTCAAATACATTGTATATCAAATATAAGTCAACCTTCTTGTTATTAGGTGATCAGGAGTACCTCAAACTACACCATTGTACCTTATATTATGATGCAGGAGAATCCATGGCATATGGCAATCCTGTATCAACCCAAAATATGTTTAATTTTTTGTTGCATTTTTGGTGGTTGTTTGCATTTCATATTTTATATTTTGAAATTCATTTTTATGTGCATTTGGATTTTATTTCATGTTTTAAAATTAAAATTGCAATTTGGAATTAAATTTGGTAAAAGTGGAGTTAGTGGGAATCGTGCTTTGAAAGCACAAAATCCAAAAAAAGTAAAAAGGAGTGTGGGTTTTTGGAGAATTTATATTGCATTTAGAATATTATTTTCAAGATTCCAAAACCCCTAAAAAATAGGGATGGATAGAATGGGATCCCAAGATAAGGAAATCTGATTTTTGCTTTAATGTATAAAAGCAAGAAAGCCAAAAATAGCACCACCACAAAGCATGCCAAGGCACAGATTTTGAATGGCTTGTTTTAGTCAATTTATTTGATTAAAATAAATAAAAATTTATCTTTTTCCAAGAGGAGGATGTGCATTTTTTATTTATCATGATAAATGCATTGAAATGAAATTAAAATAAGGGAAAATTACATTTCATTCAAAAGAGAGAAGATACAAAAAAGAATTGTAGTTCATTGTCAAAGTTAATTTTTTTAAGTTTTAGGAGAGACAAAGAGGAGGCATGGCATACCTCCAAGATGGGTTTTTGGATGGTTTTGTTTCAGGTTTTGGGCTGATTGTATAGCCATTGTGATGCTAGAAGAACTTGCTGCAGCTACATAGTTGTTTGTTGTGATTTTGCAGGAGTTGGAAGGAGAAGTTTGATGAGACTTTGGTTTACTATAGAAAAATAATTTGTTGTTGATTTTTGCAGCTTTGTAAGAGTTTATTGCATCCACATTGTCCTCTTGGACTACTATAATTTCATTTTATTAAATTGGATGAAGGTATGAAAGACTAGTTGCAAGTTGCAAACCAGATTTGAAATTAACTGTGCAAATATTTTATGTAGTGAAAATAGTTTTAATTCTACCTGTGTGTGTGGGAAATTGCATATGAGAGATGTTTGTTACAACCCTCATTTCATTAGTGGTATCATAGCAAGTTTGATCTTTAGTGTGTAAACAGATCGCCGAAGAGAAGCAGTTTACACCAAGACTTGTGAGTTGTGGTGTTGCAGAAATGCTTGCTAGAGGAGCCCCACAAGGTAGGGGTAGACAAAGTGGAAGAGTAGATAATTTTGTCCATTATGATGATTTTATAGCTTTGAGGAGACAAGTGGAAACACTCCAAGAAGAAATAAGAAGAGGGTTTCCACAGAGAAGAGAACCAGAGAGTGATGAAGAAGAAGGAGCCTTAGAGAATGCTAGCCTGACAAGTGAGCAAAGAGATGCAGGTACAATAGTTTCAAATGACCCATTATTGAGAGCCCTTTCAAAAATTGGAAAGATGACAAAGATTGATGTTCCTACCTATAATGGTAATTTGAATCCAAAGGAGTTGATAGATTAGATTAATGATATAGAGGAGTATTTTAAATTCTAGGAAATTGAGGACCCTGATAGAGTAAGGTTTGCAAAAACCAGATTAAATGGTCATGCTTCCATTTGGTGGAGAGAGATTTAGATGGAAAGAGGAAGAAAAGAGAAGGAGAAAATAACAAAATGGGACAAAATTATTGAGAAAATGAAAAGTCGATTCATTACAGTAGACTATGAGCTGGATTTGCTCAAGAAGATGCAAGCATGGAAGCAAGGAACAATGACTGTAAAAGAATACACTGAAGAGTTTCATCAGATTCCCATTAGAATAGGACATATTGAAGTAACTAAGGAGAAGGTTGCAAGGTACATTAATGGTTTGAATCCAAGCATTCAAGAAGAGATGACCTTGGTGAGAGTTTTGACAATGGAAGATGCATATCAAATTGCCTTAAGGATTAAAGAAAGAATGAACGAGAGATTTGAAAATAAGTAAAGAGGAAAGGGTAAAAATAATGTGCAGCAGTATGAGGAAAAAAATCAGATTAAATACATCAAGGGCAGCGATGAAGAAAAATGTGAGAGTTCAAATCAAACCCATGATCAAAACTTCAGAGGAAGAGGAAGATTGAGTAGAAGATTTGGTAGAGGAAGTTATAAATTAACTTGTTTCAGATATGGAGGAGAAGGACATAGATCTTATGAGTGTCCAAGGAAAGAGAAGACCACTAAGAGGACTGGAAATAATGCAAGTGCATCGAATGTGAATGAGGAAGATGCTAAGTCTTTGCACTCAGAAGAGGTAGAGACTGGAGAAGTACTCGTTTCAAGAAGAGTTTTGATGAACGAGGGAAAAGAACCTGATCAAAGGAGAAGATTGTTTAGAATGAGATACAAATGTGGAGGTAAAGTTTGTAATGTTATTATTAATGGTGGTAATACTGACAATCTTGTTTCTGAAGAAATGGTGAATAAGTTGCAGCTGGAAAGGAGAAGACAACCGCATCCATACCGGATTGCTTGGTTGCAAGATGACCACAAAGTTCTGGTAAATAAACAATGTCTGGTAAAGTTTAAGATTGGTGATTATCATGATGAAGTATTGTGTGATATAATGTCTATGGATGTTTGTCATGTATTATCAGGAAGACCTTGGCAGTTTGACAGGGATGCACTACATGATGGATATGCTAATACATACTCTTTGACAAATGATGGAATCAAACACAAGATGAAGCTCTTGAATAATGAAGATGGAAAGGTATGTCATAGAAATGGAAATTGTTTGGTTAATGGAGTTAAACAATTAATGAAAGAGGATGAAGATGAAGATTTTCATTTGCTAATGCAAGTTGTAGTAGTATTGATGGCATACAAGAGAGGTAAAATGAAGGTTTCAGTGGAGAAAGAAGAAGAGGTAGAATCTAATTTTTGCAAGAATGATGTTAAATCTGATTTATTTAAGGATGGTAAAAGTGTTCTAGAACATGAGGCGGCAGCAAAGAATGCATTAGTAATGTTTAGGATAAAATTAGGATAGGGTTTGATTTGATGGTTTGCATGTATCCTCCTTTCACCCTAAAGTATTCAAGGACCTTAGGTCAACTAAGACTATACTATCAAGCCCTTGGTCACTTAGAATGTTGGGAAAATTGGATTTTTGTGGTTTGATTGCTTGATTATGCCCAATTATACTTAAAACCCTAATTATGCAAATATGGAAGCAAATGGATGAATACCGAAAAATACTGCTACAGAAATATGTAAAATAATAGACAAATGTGTACCAATTTTCAAAGTTCAAGAAGTGGAATAGTCAGGGACTAATGAGTGGGCACCCTAGTCTAGTGCCATACTTTTTGTCAGGATTTAGGAACTTTACCTACAACCTGTTCTAGTTTTCTCAGAGATTTCTCCATTGTAGGATCTAGAGGACTAATGAGTGGGCACCAGAGTCCAGGGCCCTATTTTTAGCTCTGATCTATAATTCTGACACTCTACAACCCTTCTCTGTAACTCCACTTTTCCTACTTCTTCAACATGTAACCTACAATCATGAGAAAATGGGGAGGGGGTTGTGGTGTTTAGAGGCTTGCCTTAGTTAAGCCCTGGAGAGACATTCAATTCTTTTGAACACCATTGTTAGATAGAGAGTGTGTACCCTTGGAGGACAAAGGAAAAAATAAAATGATAAATGCTTGAAAACACAAATGATATCACCTTGTAGTGAAGATCTCATGGAAGGAAGAAGCTCCTCATGCCATGAGGAAATGGATGCTCAAATCTGCAAATACAAACACATAAACAACACAATATCTACTCTAACACACAATGAATGCCTTGAATCACCTTTAGAATGCCCATGCTCATCTATTAATCATATAGTTTACAAATGAATGCCTAAACATGCTTATATATGCAACTACAAACACTCCCGCCAAGAATTCCATATTTTAAACTTACTGTGTCGGCATAGGACCCAAATAATGGTCACAAGATAACAATTAAAATTTGGGCATGACCCAAAATAGGGCAGGACTAGGGTGTGGACACCCAAGTCCTCCCTACCTATTTTAAGCAAGGTCTATCTCAAGTGGTTCCCCTAGGTCCTATTTGCCATGACACTTAGGGGTTTTCTCACTGGGATGCCAAAATATGATGCAAGATGTCCTAAATGCAGATTAAAGACACGGGAGCTAAAACTTAAGAGGGAAAATCCCCCAAGGGGACATTTTTCAATGTTACAAGTAAAAGAAGGCACAATGGTTGAAAGTGAGGAAGGTTACGAGAAGGAGGATGTCAAGTTGTTTAGTGAACTTCCCTTTGCATCATTTCTTGACTTTTGTGATAAAGAGATTGGTATGAATGATAGTTTATTGTAGGTTGGAGAGGATAAGTCTTTTGATTATGTCACTAACATTGATAAGAATGCAGAGGATGAAGTGATTGCACTTGAAAATTGTCTTTTAGAAGGCATGGAAGAGGAAGAGCATAGTGTTGTAACCAAGGGTGATGATGAACAAGTGGTTACAGCAATAATAGAGAAAGAGGTAATGCATGGATTTAATTACTTTCATGATGATCAAGAAGCTAATGTTTATGATTTTCTAAGGTTTCACAATGTAGGTTCGTGGGAGATGAATTATGTGAAAAGAGGGAGGAAAAGAGGAGGAATGAATGATGGAAGAGATATAAAATTGTAGGGATATGTAAGAAAGAATGTTTAGGTGGACAAGGTGGGAAGATGGATTTAGAAAGAAAATGGAATCTACAAATATTTATGAGTCACACTCATGAACATTTTCTTTCTACCGTGTTGTCTGATGTAGGAGCATCCATGGCATAGTGGCAATCCTGTGTCAACCAAAAATATGTTTAATTTCCTGTTGCATTTTTGGTGGTGGTTTGAATTTCATATTTTATCTTGTGAAATTAATTTTGATGTGCATTTGGATATTATTTCATGTTTTAAAATTAAATTTGCAATTTGGAATTAAATTTGGTAAACATGGAGATAGTGGAGTTAGTGGGAATCGTGCTTTGAAAGCACAAAATCTAGAAAAAACAAAAAAGATTGTGGGTTTTTGAAGACTTTCTATTGCATTTAAAATATTATTTTCAAGATTCCCAAACCCCTAAAAAATAGGAATGGAGAGAGTGGGATCCCAAGATAAGGAAATCTGATTTTTACTTTAATGCATAAAAGTAAGAAAGCCAAAATAGCACCACCACAAAGCATGGAAAGGCACAAATTTTGAATGGCTTATTTTAGTCAACTTATTTGATTAAAATAAATAAAAATTTAACTTTTTCCAAGAGGGGGATGTGCATTTTTTAGTTGGCATGATAAATGCATTGAAATGAAATTAAAATAAGGGAAAATTACATTTGATGCAAAAGAGAGAAGATACAAAAAGGAATTGTAGTTCATTTTCAAACTTAGTTCCTCCATGTTGCAGGAGAGACAAAGAGGAGGCATGGCATACCTCCAAGAGGGGTTTTTGGATAGTTTTGTTGCAAGTTTGGGGTTGATTGTATAGCCATTGTGATGCTAGAAGATCCAGTTGGAGCTACATAGTTGTTTGTTGTGATTTTGTGATGGAGTCATTGCTAATCACTTCCTATTCTATTTAGAGAGTTTCAAATAGATTCAGAATCAAATGAGAATCATCACCCACACAATCCCACAATAATGATAGGAAGTTCAGATTTCTAGATGAACAAATTCAAATAGAATTCTTAGACAGGGGATCTCTAATACCAAGAGTATTTACTTACAGGTAAACCTAAATTAATGAAATTGACAGTAATTGTAGTTGGGATACAACAACATTAACAATTTCATGAAATGAACTCAACATTCCATATACACAATATAGTCATTAACATTGGATAAGACTGAACCAAAACATGTAGAGACTTTTATTATATGAAATCTTTCCTTACATTACTTGCAATCTCCTCTGGTACAATCCAGATAACTACTCACTTCCTTCTGTGGATTCAGTCCTCCCTCTTGCTCTCCTCTGTTTGCTCCCTTCAAAACAAGACAACTCTTTCTTTTTGTCTTCTTCCTGACCATTCACATACTCATGCCCTCTTCATTAAGAGATGAGAGATTTTCAGTTGGTTTCCAACCTCCCACAACTGTCCACCTTTCAGGCCCTTTCAACTGTTCTTAACTGACTAAGCAATCCATTTGTCGAGGTTTGAAGACAATTGTCGACAATTTTCCAAGTCCCTTTGCAACTCCTCTCCAAACTTCTCTACCTCTCCAACGGTCACTGTTTTATCCTCCTCATTGAATCAACTCCTCAGCCAACCATTTATAACTAACTCGTCTAATTTCCCATTAATCATTCACTAACCATTTTGCCCGCTTAAGAAAAGCATGCTGATTTATTTACCCTCCTATCCTTGTAGCAATAGGAACTACATACAAAAATGGAACATAGAAAAATTAAGGAAAAAAGTTGAAGCCCCTTCATCATACACCCCAAGGAACAAAGAAGACATGTGCTCCTATACATGGTTCTTATCAAATCAAAACTTATCCACCGTTGTTCTTTCTTTCTCTTTTTCCACAATCGTGCTGGAATAATTAACATGTTTCTCCAACACTATAGCTCCTTCCTCAGTTTGAACATTCTTAGATAGCCTTGCCACATAATCTCACTAAAATCAATAGGTTTAAAGACCTCCACATTTACCTTCTCAAATAGTTCCACCTTGCCTAATTGTCTATCTACTTCACCAACCACATACATAGCCTTATGCTAATATGCATCCACCATTTTATATCCTTCTTTTGCAATAACCAAACTACCTAGCATCAGATCATTAATAATTCCTCCATTCTCATCACAACCCTTAATGTCTTCATTGGAACCTACACACACTACCCTAGGATCCTACCCAAACTCTTTATCAATCAACATAGAAAATAAATACGCAACATCTTTTTGGAAGACATCCACAATTACCTTTGTTTTAATCATGGCTGCATCATTTTTGTTTATAGCTACAACCTTCTCTTCTATTTCCTTTGCTATTATACTTGTACTCCTACCTTCATTGGAAATCTTCATCCTCCACTCTTGCTCTATCTTAGAAAATTTTACCCACATATTATCGGCACTATCATGGTTTTCTGCTCCTCTATCTATGTCCACCTCTATCCTATTCCTACTATGAATCTCTTTGCCTTCACCATACATAATCTTAGTTGCAACATTATCTACTTCTAAAATTTCTAACTTGACTTTCCCTTCTTTAGTTCTCATGCCTTTATCATACCATTCTTCTATTGTATATTCCTTATTTCCATTATTCATATTTAATTCATTCTTTGCATCCATTCCACACACATCTTTATTTATTCTATGTCTTCCAATCTGCCTCTTTTTGCTTTCACTTTTCTTCTTATATCTTACCCTTCTCATTGCCTTTTCATCCACAAGTCTCCACAACTCTAGTTCATAATCCAAGATTTCCTCATCACTATTCCATTCCACATCCTTATCATTTTCTACTTCAACAATATCATTCTAAGATTCGAAAGAAAAATCAACATGTTCACCTTCTTCATTATGCCTACTCTCTTCTACCTTCTTCCAATTTGATGTCTCGCTCTGTGTCTTGTTTTGTATGACACCTGTCAATGCTTCTGTGTCTTCATCATCTCCTTTCGGTTATTCTGATTTCCTTATGTACTTCTTTACCCCATCATTTTCCTTTATATCTTTATGGCATAACAATGATCCTTTGAACCCTTCTTTACAAGTTTCAACTTGTTGCTTTTGACCATCCTATTGCAACCTTAACTCTTCCATTTTAATCTCATTCTTGTCTTCATATCTTCTATTCTCTTGGGAGGTTTTCTTCTCACCATCTTTTGCTGCACCAACTCCATTGGTTGTTGTCCTAGATTTCACCATCCACACTTTATTTCTTGTAGGTCTAGGTTGCTAGCCTTTTAATGCTGCACTCATCCTCCATGGTCTAGGATCTGATTACTGCTTTAATACCTCTACTTTACACTTCCTTTCTTTCCAACTTGTGCCCTCTTCTTGTCTCCTCTTACATTTAGTCATGCCTTTCATGCTTGGTGTTTGTTTTATGTTACCTACCACATCATAACCATCTTCTTGTTTATACTTTCCATACTACCCCTTAAGCCAACATGGTACTATATAACCATGTTCTTCTTTATTTTCTCTATCAATTTGCATAACCACATTCTTCATTTCACTTTTATGACCAAAAGCAACATTTATACTCGCATGTACCTCTTCTTTGTTCTATTGTCCAGATTTGCTCTCATCCTTGTCTTCATTGCTTGACAACTTGTCTTCTTTATAGACTTCCTCCCTTTCATCTGCAATGTAACATCGAAAAATGTCCCCTTAGGTTTAGCTCTTAGGTCTTTCATCTGCATTTAGGACATCTTGCATCATATTTTGACATCCTGATAAAATGAACCCTAAGTTTCAAGGTAAATGGGACCTAGGGGGATCCTTTGAACTAATCCTTAACAAAAATAGGGAGGGAGGACTTGGGCACCCAGGCCCTAGTCTTGCCCTATTTTGGGCCAGGCCCAAATTTTAAGTGTCAACTTGTGACCGTTATTCAGGTCCTATGCTGACATGGTAAGTTTGAATTGCAAAATTCTTGGTGGGAATGTTTGTAGTTGCATATATAAACATGTTTAGGCATTCATTTGTAAACTAGATGGATATTAGATCAAAATTTCATGAGCATTGGCATTCTAAAGGTGATTCAAGGCATTCATTGTGTGTCAGAGTAGATATTGTGTTGTTTATGTGTTTGTATTTGTAGATTTGAGCATCCATCTCCTCATGGCATGAAGAGCTTCTTCCTTCCATGAGATCTTCACTACAAGGTGACATCATTTGTGTTTTCAAGCATTTATGATTTGGTTTTTACCTCTCTCCTCCAAGGGCATGCACTCTCTATCTAACAACAGTGTTTGAAAGACTTGAATGTCTCTTTGGGGCTTGACTAAGGCAAGCCTCTATACACCACAACCCCCTCCCCATTTGTCTGTGACTGCAGGCTACAGGTCGAAGAAGCAGGAAAATTGGAGTTGCAGGAGAGTGTTACAGAGTGTCAGATTTGCAAATCAGAGTTGAAAATAGGGCCCTAGACTCAGACGCTTGCTCATTAATCCTCCAGATTTCACAATGGAAAAATCTCTGTGACAACATGAATAGTTTGTAGATCAAGTTCCCAAGTCCCAACAAAAATTAGGGCATTGGACTAGGGCGTTCACTCATTAGTCCCTAACTGTTCAGCTTCCTAAAATTTGAAAACAGGTTATACATTTATTTGTCATTTTACATCTTCCTATCATAGCATTTTTAGTAATTTGTCTATTTTCTTCCATATTTGCATAATTAGGGTTTTGATGTATAATTGAGTATAATTGACAATCAAATCATCCTAATCCAATCTTCCCTACATTCCTAAGTGACCAAGGGCTTGATAGTATACTACCATTTGACCCAAGGTCCTTGAGTGTGTAATGGTGAAAGGAGGATAGGCATAAACTAAATAAACCATCTAGTTAACCCTATCCAAAATTTACACCTTTTACATGCAACATCTTCTAAGGCATCCTAAAACTCTAGATTAACTTCCAAATCTTTAGCATCCTGCTGGAAAATTTCAACATCAACCTTATCTCCATTTTGGGGTACGTTGCAATATACCTTCACTAAAAATTGTTTCCTTGTGCCTTCTTGACATACTGTTGTAACTTGTATCCCCTCTCTTTCAGCCTCAACACTGGCTACGTGTGCTTTTCTTGTCCCTTCTCTCATCATCTTCAAGGTCTCATTCTTGACCTTCCTCATCACATTCTTCGTACCTACATACACATCTTCAAACATAATATTAACAAATAAAATCAAAGACCAAAATGTCTCTATAAGTGCCTCCTTCATGGACACTCTTCCCTCCTCATCACTTTCTGCTTCAAGTGTTTTTTGTTGCACTTCCTCTTTTCTCCTTTCCTTCAAGTCCTCTAATATAAGAACTTCTTTGACCTCTTCTGGTCCATGTTACTCAATAGGCAACTCTCTGTTGTCCCAAATTCTCTAGGATCCTCTCATACTCTTACCTTCTTTTCTTAAGGCATTCGTCCTTTGTATTCTTCTCTTCTTAGTAATCATCTTCATAGGCCACTTTACTTTATCTTCCATTGGCCAAACCCAAACATAATCTTGGCTTCTTTCTTCTAGCCATTGCATGTATACCTCTAAATCTCTTCCTAATTTTGTCATTTCTCTCTCAAATTTTGCATCTTACTTTTTTGGGATTTCTTTTCTCTTGTCTCGCTTTGTGAGATGCTCTTTACCTATATGCTTCTACATCTTTCTTTCTTCTTTCATCTTCCAGACACCTCATTTTTTTCCACTCTACCCAACCTTTTAGTGCCTCACATTCTCCGGTTACCTTATCAAATGACAACACACATATCCATCCAAGCATTTTTTAGTAACAAAACTACAATATACTCAATGCTTACTGCCCAAATCTTTTGGTGCTTCACCTTTCCTGTTATCTCCTTCATCCATCCACATAATAAACCATAATCTCACCTTTCAACAAGAATTAATATATCCCTCTATATACTCTATTCATATTATTTGGCATTTGTCAATCTGCAACATATACACATCGCTTTCCAAACATTATGTATACTCAAACAATAATACCCATTAATCAAGAACATCTTAATGTCCCCTACCCAAATCTTTGGCCTCTGAACTTTCTGCAACACTCACACTCTCTTTCCTCTACTACCTACAGATCCTAGCTAAGTTGCCTCACTTCGATGATCTACTTAGCGCTTAGAACCTCTTGCGCTCTGCTACCAATTGATGAAGTTGTTGCTGATCACTTCATATTCTATTTGCATAGATTCAAATAGATTTAGACTCAAATGAGAATCATCACCTACACAATCCCACAATAATGATAGGATGTTCAGATTTCTAGATTATGAACAAATTCAGATAGAATTCTTAGACAAGGGATTTCTATTACCAAGAGTATTTACTTACAGGTAAACATAAATTAATGAAATCAACAATAAGTATATTTGGGATAAAACAACATTAACAATTTCATGAAATGAACTCGACATTCCATATACACAATATAGTCATTGACATTGGATAAGACTGAACCAAAACATGCAGAGACTTTTATTATATGAAATCTTTCCTTACATTACTTGCAATCTCCTCTAGTACGATCCAAATAACTATTCACTTCCTTCTGTGGATTCCCTCCTCCCTCTCACTCTCCTCTATCTTCTCCCTTCAAAATAAGACAACTCTATCTTTTTGTCTTCTACCTAGTCATTCACATACTCGCACCCTATTCATTAAGAGATGAGAGATTTTTCCTTGGTTTCTAAGCTCCCGCAATCATCAACCTCTCACACCCTTTGAACTATTCTTAACTGACTAAGCAATCCATCTATTGAGGTTTGAAGACAATTGTAGATGGTTTTCCAAGTCCCTTTGCAACTCCTCTCCAAACTGTTTTACCTCTCCAATGGTCACCATTTTATCCTCCTCATCAAATCAACTCCTTAGCTGACAATTTGTATCTAACTCATCTAATTTCCTATTAATCGTTGACTGACCATTTTGCCCACTTAAGACAAGCATGCTGATTTAGTTACTCTCTTGTCCTTGTAGTGATAGGAACTGCATACAAAACTTGAACATAGAAAAATTAAGGAAAATAGTCGATTCCCCTACATGCTTTTGCAGGAGTTGGTAGGAGAAGTTTGGTGAGACTTTGGTTTGTTGTGGCAAACTAATTTGTTGTTGATTTTTGTAGCTTTGTAAGGGTTTATTACATCCCCATTGTCCTCTTGGACTGTTATAATTTCATTATATTAAATTGGATGAATGTATGAAAGACTAGTTACAAGTTGCGAACCATATTTCAAATTAATTGTGCAAATATTTTTTGTAGTGAAAGTAGTTTTAATTATGCCTATGTGTGTGGGAAATTGCATATGGGATCTATTTGTTACATCCCTCATTTCATTATATTACATTATCATATACTGCAAAGGGTTCGCGGTACCATTTGGGTCATCTCTAGACCCATTTATGGGACATATATGCCTTAAATAGCCTTAAACACACCCTAACAAGCCTTAATATGGATAAATATCATAAAGGAAAGGGTGAATTCGTGGAAGGGATTTAATTAAGAGTATTTAGGAAAGGACATAAGGTAAGGACACCATGAAAGGGTATTAAGAGGCTATATAAGAAAGAGGAATGTGAGAGAGAAGAGCATGAAGCAAGAAGAGTGTAAGAGAGATAAAAAGAAAGAGTATAAGTGAGATTGAATATAAGGCAGAGACTCATACCTATTGTTATGGATATGTATATACCTATTGATGAGAAATGAATATAATGGAGAGATAAGGATTGTGATACCATTGTGTATACACTGTCATGATTCTTTGCTTTACTAATCTTGTATCAAATATTAAATTTCCTTAATTTTTATTCATATTTCTCTCATTATTTGACTAGGGTATAAACTAGACTTACAGACTTGACTAAGGACCAGATCTCTAGACTGGTATCCTTCCCATTTCTTGCCAACTTTTGGTTCCATTGCCAAGACCCTAGAAAAGGGCAGTGAAGAAAGAGAGAATAAATAGAGATAGGATAAGTACAGAGTAGTGCAAGTAATAAAACTTGACTAATAGGGATTTTTTTATGATTTATGAAAGACTTTGAATTCTCATAAGTTCCTACCCTTCTAACAGGGGGCATACACTTAAGGGGATAGAAAATGGAATAGGGGGGATCTGAAAAAATCCTTGAAAAGATGTAACTCTTCAAGATAAGCCAACCATGGGATACATAAAGATTAATATGGTTCCAAATCAAAAACACCCATGACAAAAAGGGGATAAAAAAGAACAAGGGAAATCAGAGAAATTATACTTACCAGAATGGAGATAAATAGACAAGAGAGACAGAAACAAACCCAGGAAAGATAGGAAAGGTACCGAAGAAGAATGGAGAAGGTAGGAGAAACAAGTAGAAATTAGGAGAGAGAAATTATGGAAGGAAGTATGTTGGATGAGCACGCATATGAGGGTTCTATTAAGCACATTGCCATGGATGCTACCAGAAAAGAAACTATAAAGGGAAAAGAAAGAATGAATAAACAAGCCATAGAGGCTACTGCAAAGTTGATACAAAGAGATATAGAGAATCCTGAGCCTATTACAATACATATTGTCAGGGAAAATGAAATTTTAAAGAGTATAGGAGGAAGAATTGATGCTTATGAATAGTTGAGAAGTTTGTGGAGGGAAACACATAACCAAACCCTAACCCTATCACAAATGTACAAAAATCTAGAAAATCAACCTAATTGGGATAACGTTCAAATTAGAGTTGGCAAACAATGACAATAATTACTAAACCCTATATAAAACCTTCAGCCCCTAAATTTGGATGCAAATTACCTAGATCACTTGGTTAATCAGAGTATAATGAAGATTAGAAAAGATACGTTATATAAAGAGACTAGTTCCAGTAATATAAGATAAAATAATAAAAAGTCACCTAATGAAAACATAATTTCATTTACAAACAAAAAAATATCCCCGAGAATGAAGAGGAAGTTTGAAGAGACACACCCCGTCAACAAACAGTCACCCAAGGTGCCTTATAAATAAAGGAGAATTTAAAGAAAAGAGCAAATTGAAAGTGAAAGAGAAGAAGAGATTAAGAATGATTTTGAAGAAGTTTTGGGAGAATAATATTTTGACATCCACGTGTAGAGAGATAAAGGAAGAGAACATAAAATCCTAACACAAAAGACAGAGCCTAAGGAGAAGAAAAACTAGAAAGAAAACTACCACAAAACACTAGAGAGTTTGGAAAAGAGAAAGAAAGGAAAAATGGATGCTATTATAAAATGACCAGTATTTGAAAAGGACACAATTAAAGCCACAGAGCATATTTTGTATTAGAATCATTTTGGAACTAGAATGAGATAACTAAATATGACACTTAGTTGTTTGACTTCATTGGGACTCTGCGGAATGAAGCATTAAAATGGTATAGAAAGGATTCTCCCAAACATGATAAAACATGGGAGGAAGTGATGGAGTTCTTAGAGAACTTTGAAACTTTTGAAATACTGACTAAAGGGTTGAGTAAGATGGGAAAACTAATACAAAGGGATGGAGAAACAATTAAGGAATTTAACAAAAGGGTTAAGGACATAGTCTGCAAACTAGAAGAATCTCTAACTAAAAAGTAGAAGATTGAGTGGTTTACATCCACAATAAGTCCAAATGTGAGAGCATCTCTAGATGGTAGAATATTTGAAACATATGCAGAAGTAGTCACATTAGCATTTCAGATTGAGGCACAGACATGGTGTAAATAGGAAAAAAAAAGGAAAATATGGAGTTAGAAAGATTAATGTTAGAATTAGAGCAACTAATACTCAAATAGGAAATTTTGGTGAAACAAGAAGATAAAAGACCAAAGATATGTTGTTCCTACTACACAAAGGAAGGACACATCGAGAATGAATGTCAAAGCTAAAAGGAGAAAGATAGGGTGCCGGAATGAAGGTGGATATAAAGGCACTCCCTATAAAGAACAACACAGTCTATTGCGGATTATGCGGAGAATGGGATGATCATGAAACACCACATTGTCCATCTCAAATGTTTAATGTAAGAGAAGATGAGGATGAAATTGACTAGTGGTACAATTCAAATCACAAAAACAAAACACACAATAATACCATGGCATATGTTAAGGGCCTAGTAGAAAAACCACTATATCTTCAGGACCAAGGTTGCAAGAAACTTTCATGGAAAAATCAAAGGAACATGAATACTATCTAGAATGAAAATCTAAATGCTCCATATGAAAATAACCACAATAATGAGGATAGAGGACAATTTGGAGGTTATAGAGGAGGAAAATGTTGAGGTAGAGGTAGAAGAAGAAGACATGAGGCCACTTGTTATGAATGCGGTAAAACAAAGCACTTTGCTAATGAGTGTTGGGGAGAAAGAAGAAGGCAATGTTTATTCTACAAATAGTATAGAACGTGACCTTTTCACATGTGATAAGGCACACAGTACATTCAAAATGCACCGCAGCAAGGAAAATGGGATAATTTGGATAAGCAAAAAGGAGCCAAAGTGATCAGAAGAGTCCCCAAGGAACAAGGTCAGGTCTTAAGGACCTGTCAAAGAGATAAGGATGGAAATACAGATCTATCTTTATCAGATGAAGAAAACCAAATAAAGGAGGAAAAGAGTATGATGGACAAAGGAAAAGAGAAAGAAGTAGTAGTTACAAGACAAGGCACAAACACAAGAAGAAAAAGATATGAAACTACCAAATTAGAAAGAGAAGAAAGTGAGGAGGAAGACATATTCTTCCCGAATAAAAGGCAACATGATGAGGTAGTACAAAAGACTAAATAGATAATAACAGAAGAACAAGAAAAGAAAAAACAAGTCAATCAATTCTTCATAGAAGAGGAAGTTGTGGCACTAAAACAATTTACATCTCTAACATGACAACATAATATAATAGATAAATTTAAACAATTTGCTAAGTATTGAAATAAGGAGAAGATACCATGAAACCAAGTTAGGCATGTGGGTAGAAATGAAAGGCATTGGAAAATAAAATCACTAATGGTGGATCCCCATATTAATCATAAAAAGGTCAAATATGTAATGATAGACTTGGGTACAGACATTAACATAATCACTAGGAAGCTTTGGGAGAAACTAGAGAGACCTATATTGTCTCAAACACCTTAAAATATTACTTTGGCAGATGGTTTTAGCATGTAAACCATTGGAACATGGAGACAAGTAGAAGTGAACCTGATGGGAATCAAATAGGTAGTAGATATTTGGGTTTTTTCTATGAAAGAACAAGGGGATTCCTTTAATGCATTACTTGGACTAAGATAGTTTGTAGATGCCAATGGCATAGTGGACCCCCACAAGGAAGAACTATCTTTTGCAAATAGTAATAAAAGTATAATCATACCACTAGGAATACCATTGGATGAAGATTATATTGAAGAAAACACCAATGCGGAATAAAATTGTGACTACCATAAGAACATTTATACTATCTCAAGGTTGGAAACATATGAAATAGAAGGAGAACCAAATTTAGCAGGATAAATAGGGGTGGAGAATGTGACTGACAGCACTGATGGTGAAGAAGTCCTAGAAGAATTGATAAAAAATGAACCGGAGCTAAAAACCAACAGAATGATAGGGGTTAGGAGTGTATGCATGGTTCAATCTAGTAAAGAAAACATACTGCAATCCTCCGCATCAGAGGAAAATTCACTGCAAAAGGTATATACCATCAACAACGATGAAAATGAAGAACAATCTAGAAGATATTATCATATTATGAAAGGAATCTCTCACATCAAGTTACCAAAGTTCTCAAGGGTTAAAGACCAACAATATTTGAAAGAGATGGAGACAATCTTTGTACAAGAAAAAAGTAGAATACAAGCAATACAACATACATTAATATGTAATGTAGCAAATTGGTGGTCAACACATATAGATTCAATGCAAGATTGGTAGACATTTAAACTTCTTATCAATGTGAGATATTTACTGGAACATGGATAATACAAACAAATATCTAAATATGAAGGCCAAAAACTACTACAAGATCACTTAACCACTTTCATAGTAGCATGGTAAAATAGAAAAGAACATAGCAAGGCCATATACACCCACTTGTTCTACTAGACATTAACACCTATAGCCCAACACATGGTATATCAACCAAGAGAGAAGGAAAGAAACACGGGATTGGGAGGAAGTGCAAGCTAACTTTATACATACATTTCCTTCCTGTGGCTTGGAAAAATCTATACATAATGAACTATTAAAAATAAAGAACATAAGTTTTCAACAAGTACAAGAGGAAGAAGATAATGAAGAGGAAAATCAAAGGATGATATATTCACTAGGAAAGATTCCAAGGAAAGAAATTTAGGAAGATCTAAATTCTGAAGGAGAGATATATGTTGAAGATACTCACCATAACACTAATTTTGAGGAGGTTGTAGAAGCATGGATAAGCAATAAATCAACAAAGAGATCAAGAAAAATACTAGGGGCTAGAAGAACGCACATCCTAAGAAAGATTGAGAATTTATCTAGTAAACATACTACAAAGAAAAATAATACACTGCAAATTCAGAAGGAGTAGAATGATAGCATGCCCTACTAGGACAAAGAAAAGACTCATCAAGTCAATCACATCTCCACAAGTGTATCACATATCAGGAAACCACAATACTCAGGAGTAGGAACCTATGCTTTAAAAGATGTGATAGAAGCCTTGGAATTGGGTAAGCCAGAGATGAAGACATGGAAGGTCCAAAGAAGGTAGAAGATACTTGAGAAGGTACCAAAGAGCACTGCACACAATGCAACTCAATCACAAATCATAACTAAAAGTGTATTACGATTAATGAAAATTAAAAAAAAAATTATACCACATAAATTACTGCAAATTAAAGTATAGACCACACTTTGGAGAGTATGTGGAACAAGGTAGGAGGCAAATACAATATAGTAAAGAAGATGGGGAGAAAAAGGTGTGGAGGTTCCAAAACCCAATGCTCTCTAAAACATGTTAGTCAGCCTAAATCTGATGATAAAGCTCTAAGTGTTGAAGAAACATGTTGCAGTTCTAATTCCAGATGCCTCAGGTCCCATACTACCCTGTGAAATGTTTTATTTGGATACTACAAGTCATGGGAAGATGTCTCAAACTTTGCATGTTGAGCTGAATACTTGACTATCCTAAAATGTAAATTTGACAACACTTCTGATAAAAATAGCTTCTTGTGAACTAATGCCAAGATTCTAAAACCTTGATATAATGTGTATGAGCTATGTTAGAGTTCTAATCCAATGCCACGATCTAAGATATGATCATGTGGTGGGATGAGGTGGATTATATTGAGATTGTTACTGACTGAAATAATTATGGAAGAAATATTTTTTATTGTTTTGAGGACAAGACAATGTTTTAAAGGCCTGGGGAGAATGTTAGCAGGTGATCACTTGAGTACTGCAAACTACACCACTATACCTTATATGACATTATCATATCCCGTAAAGGGTTTGTGGTACCATTTGGGTCATCAATAGACCCATTTATGGGTCATATAGGCCTTAAATAGCCTTAAACACACCCTAACACACCTTAAGAAGCCTTAATATGGATAAATATCATAAAGGGAAGGGATGAATTTGTCGAAGGGGGTTAATTAAGAGTATTTAGGAAAGAAAATAAGGTAAAGACACCATGAAAGGGTATTAAGAGGCTATGTAAGGAAGAGGAATGTCAGAGAGAAGAGCATGAAGCATGAAGAGTGTAAGAGAGATAGAAAGTAAGAGTATAAGTGAGATTGAATATAAGGCAGAGACTCAGACCTTCTGATATGGATATGTATATACATATTGATGAGAAATGAATATAATGGAGAGATAAGGACTGTGATACCATTGTACATGTGTTATGATGCTTCTCTTTTACTTATCTTGTACCACATATTAGATTTCCTTATTGTTTACTCATATTTATCTCATTGTCTATATGGGGTATAAACTAGACTTACAGACTTGACTGAGGACTAGATCTTCAGACTGGTATCCCTCCTAGTTCTTGTCAACACTTCTCATAGCCTTAAAAGCTATTTTTTGATGAATTAGTGTCTTATATGTTACTCTGTATAAAGATGTATATTTCACCACATCCATAAAAATGTTGGTAGAAGAAATCACAACCCAAATTCTATAAAAGGAAACACCTTAAATAATCATATTAAACAAAATAAAATAAAAAGTCACTAGACTACTAAGAAACAAGAGCTATAGATCTAGCTAGGGGCAGGGTTAGGTCATAGTTGTAAATCATGCACTAGTCATCAAGAAGGTCTCAACTGTTTAAAAATTTCTCCAAACCCCTAATGGTTCCTTCTTCATTAACATCTTTTACCTATAGTGGTTGAGTTTCATTCCTAATGGAAGAAATTTCTAAAGCTAGATAAAGAAATTTATTATTGTGCACTCAAATAGGAAAACCCTTGTATTAGAGTAGGAATATTAACACTATTACTTATTATTTAATTAAGTAATTATGTGTATATTCCCCACATGGCTTGAAGCCACCTTAGGTAGTTAGGTGTTTACTTGAAGAGTCCAATACAACTCTCCAAGCCCCTTGTCGACACTCATTTGCGACCACTCCTTGACTGTTTGAGTCGACTAAAGTGACTCAAAATCTCAACATTATATGTAGACCTCTTTTTCATTGTTTAATTATTTCAATTCCTAATTGCTTTCACTCCATGTTGTAATTAGCTAATGCTTAGTTGTTTTTGGCTTCTCATATGGTATCAGAGCCTTGCTAATGCATTGCTGGTTCGATTGGAGGTTTTCTTTGTTAATCTTGTTCAAGTTTGATGGGCGTGTGCATCTCGTGGGAGGCTGAGAAGGGAGTTTGGCGGGTCCTATGCTGAGAGGTGCTACCATTTCATTTAGTGCAGCCTGTGCTATGTCTCGGCCTGTGCTTACGATTTTTGATCTTCTACAAAGTGAAGGAATAGAGGGCATTCTTTGTTATCTACAGGCCCAAGCTATACACAGATGGGCGCACTGTTCATTTGTGATGCCGACTTCTGACGCCATAGAATCCATGTCTGCGTAAACTGCATGAGCCTCACATGTTGTCATGCTTTAGTCTGCAAGTGGGAGTGAGGTGCCAGGAACACCGAAGAGAATAATCTTCTTTCCATCTGCCACCATCAAAGATTGCAATGCATAGTCGAGGTTTATTACACACCAGAAGTGGTTTCACCATCTGTTGAAGGCCAACAACTCCCTCTGAGGCCGTTTCAAGTTTATGTTGCACTTTCCATTTTGGATCAGACACAGCTCTATGTGTTTGCTACAAGCATCTCTCTTTGGAGCTCCATTGGACACATTTTGAAGGCTATTTGTTTCTCATAACCTACACCAAAGCATGACCTGCTTGAAGTCTGGTCATTTTTTGCATTGTGTGTGAATTTATCTATGTGCTCTCTCTCCTGTATGGAGCGCTGGCCTTGGATCTTGGGCAGAGGAGGGAACTCTGCTTCAAATAAAAGGCTGGCCCTAATTAAAGATAGTCAAGGCCAATGCCTATTGGATGCCAGGCCTGATGCCTATTCTAGGCAGGTCAATGGCCACACTAGGGTCAATGCCTATCTCAGGTAGGCCAGGCCTATGGCCATTTCACCAGGGTGGGTGGCCATCAGAGGCAAGCCCAGGGCATTTATCCCAAGAAGCACATTTCCATGCCATACACAGTGCTTTTCCACTTGGAGGCACATCACAAGCAGGGGACACATTACATGCAGGTGACAGAGGGTTTGAACAACACAAAGAGGGTCGATGACTTTCAAATCTGCTCAATGCCACTAATCAGAGGTTGCAAAATCCCTGCGATGACCTCCAAAGGCAACTTTACACAATCTAGAATCCATGCACGCCCTCATAGAGGGATTTGGCGTTGCCCTGCAACCTTGGCCGCCCCTGCATCCTTTGTTTGCCCTACTTCGTCCGTGCTTCAAATTAGGGATTTCTACCCTAATTTACCCTATTTTGGGCTTTTAACCCTACGTCCTCTCATTTTTTATGGGGAATTTTCTAAAATTTCTCATAATATTATTTCTTTTTAGAATTAATTTGCATTTTTATTATTTTTTTAGTGGTAATACATTTTTGGTAATTTCCATTGAAAATGTATATGCACTAAAAATAAAGTGCCACAATGAGGGGGGTAAATTTTTTCTTTCCAAAAGCATTAAAAATTATGCGTTGTTAGTGTTAGAATAGGCATTTCACATTATGCTTCTAGCACTAAGGAAATAAAATACAATTTTTTTTTTTTTTTTTTTTTGGAGGTGGGGGGGGGGGGCATTTGAATAATTTGGGGGCAAATTTAGACTTTGGATAGGTTCCTTTGAATTTTTGAACTTTGTAAAGTGTATTTTTTGGTTCCAAAATTGGATTAGTCCATGTATATGCACTAAATTATAAAGTGCCACAAAGTAGGGGGGAACAATATAAGGGGGTATCATTGAGTTATTTTCTCTATTTTCTCTTTCTGTACTTCTAAGTTTGCAATTTCAACTCATCTACATAGTTTTATATGTGTGATCAACTTCAACAAGAATCTTTGTTCACATTGTGACCTTGAAAACACCCAAAGGAAGGTCATCGAACAAAAGAAGTCACCTCATAAGTATAACTCTAAATACTATATAGGATTATGTCACCTAAATTAACTTAATGAGGTTGCAACTAAAAGAAGGTCCATATCGAATGATCCTTGGTTGAGAAACAAGTGGATTGAATGTTCCTTCATTGAGAAATAGGTGGATCAAATGATCCTTCAAACATTTTTTAAGAGCATATGGTAAATGATCCATAATCTTGCAACAGATTCTCATCAGTTCATATCTCACTATTGAGAGCCTATGGTAAATGAACCTGAATCTTGCATCAGATCACATCTCAAATTTGCTTAATGTTCCTAAATACTCATGATACTAGCATCTATGGAGTCATCAGTCATAGTTCAACATCGACATCGGTACACAAGTAGCTTCTAGATTCATGCATCTTTTCTCTCTTTTTGGAGGATAGCTTTTTTCCCACTGCGTTTTCGATGTAACTCCATTTTTTGAGAGATTTCTTTGTAAATGGGTACCTCACGAGGCTAGTAGCCAGAACCCATTTCTCTTTAGCGTACATGGGTACCTCACTAGGACTTGTATCCAAGACCCATCTCTTTTGTGCCCACCTAAGTTGTGCTTAAGGGGGGGTATTAGTGTAGGAATATTAACACTATTACTTATTATTTAATTAAGTAATTATGTGTATATTCTCCACATGGATTTAAGCCACCTTAGGTGGTTAGGTGTCTACTTGAAGAGTCTAATACAACTATCCAAGCCACTTGTTGACACTCATTTGCCAGCACTCCTTGAGTGTTCAAATGAGTCGACCCCTGAAGTGACTCAAACTCTCAACACTATATGTACACCTCTCGTTCATTGTTTAATTATTACAATTCCTAATTGCTTTTCACTTCATGTTGTAATAAGCTAATGCTTAAAGTTGTTTTTGGATTCTAATACCTTGTATCAAAGTTGAGAGGATATAAAAGGTGGATGGGTATGATAAGAACAACCATGAGAATTGTGACCTTGGGATTTAAACTTATTAGAATGAAGCACATGGGCATGGTGACTATGTCCACATTGACACCCATGAGGAAGGGATTGACCCTTATTAGAGAGAGAGAGATGATGGAATTGTAGAAACCATACAAGACCATGTGTATTATCCTAGTAGTCAAGAAGCATCTGTAAGCGAGGAAACTCAAGAGAAAATTCATTATATTTCACTTGTATCTACATGAGAATATTATAGTAAGTCATGGATTTAGTATACATAAAGAAATAAATATCAAAAAAAGTTCCTAGAAAAAGAGATAGATTTTTGCCTTTTCGAATTCTAGAGAATATTTCCACTCCAAAAGCATGACATATCTTGGCAAAATTTACTATAATTAATGCTACGAAAAAAGGCTCATTTATGAAAAGGTTTAAAGAAGTAATGGACCTAGTTCTAGGCCAACTAGGATTTTCTAAAAATCTAATAAAGATGATCTAAAGTTTCCTAGTGTCCACAAAAAACATAATGAGGATTGACGTCTCCTAAATTGTAAATATAGAACCAATAGGAAGACCCTAGTAGAGAATGTTACAAGTATGAATAGTAAGTGTTGTCATTAATGTCAACACCTAGGAAAGTCATTTGAATAAGTCTGAACAAGTATTTGAGGAATTAGAGCAAAATGCAGAATTGCTTTATCTTCTAAAGAAGTGCAGTGTTTCGCTCTGCATATCCTATAGATTGAATATCTTTTCTTGTGGATTGGAAGTAATGTTAAGGGATGCTTGTAGATGCTATGTTTCAAGTTTGAGCCTTCGGTGTGAAGATTTGAGTTAGTTTTGTTCACTAGAGTAAAAACTATTTTTTTTATGGTAATGGTGATAGGGAGAATGTATTATATGTAGGAGTCCAGGACAACACTGAGAGGGGGGCTGAATCAGTGTTGTGTAGATTTTTGTAACTTGTTTTAACTTTTAATTTACACAACTCTGAAAGAGCAAGTCATCAATAAGCTATTACACATATATGTACAAGTTTGATAATGAACATTATGAGCAGGATCACATAGAGATAAATCTTAACATAGAAGCAAATACACACATAGAAGCATATCATAAACACAAGAATTACTGGAGTGAAAAACCCTCTCGGGGTAGAAAAACCACTCGAAACTACCTCATTGGCTTAACTGAAAAGCATGCCTCACTGGCAATACAAAATGTATCTAGGAGCACCAACTCCTTATGGAGCACCAACTCCAATACCAAACAGAAGCACCCACTTCCTACACTAATATACCTCACTCGTAAACAAATAGGTCTCACTGACCAACAAGCCTCACTGGCTAATACAAGGCCTCACTGGCAAACCAAATCACCAATAGAGGTTATAAAGCATATCAGAGGGATACTCTGTTTCCATTCAATTCTCAATTCCTTCACACTTGTATAACAATTCATCTGATTATCTCTACATCACATACCCAGTATCATATTATCATCTTTCTTTTCTCTTCAAGAGGATGTCATAGAAAATGTCTTCATTTCTTTATTCAATTCCACACACACTCTGTCAATATGAAGCCAATAAATATGAGATACCACTCAAACTTCTGCAAAATCATTTTTATCTTTCCATAACCTTTCATATTCACTGCACAAACAATTCATATCAAAAATTCATTTTCTTTTTATCTTCTTGAAAAAAAATCATTTCCAAATAGAATACTTTTCATATTCTCTTTTAATCTGCAAGAAAAATAAAAAGACTCTCCAATTTGAAGCTTCCCACAAAAATCCATCTGCAAAATCTTTTCATATTCCTTCAATAAAATCATCTCATCAAAAAACTATTTTCAAAATAAACATTTTAGACTTTTCATCTGTAAGATGCCTTCAATCAATCTGCAAAATAAGAGTTAGAAAACATATTTATTTTTGCACGAATCTGCCCTGAAAATATTATCTTTCTCTTGATATTCCTACAAGAAAAAAGATATGCAAATATATATGTCATTTTTGTCTTCAAAAACTCCTCAAATTTCTCTCTGCATATTCCTGCAATCTAATTTAATCATTAAACTCTTTATATTCTCTTCAATCCATAAAATTTGTCTTCAAAAATTTGTATCCAATCTACCTTATTCTCTTTTCTATTCAGATTCCAATCAACTCTTAGACTTGTCAAGCAGTTAAAAAGCCACAAAACAAATACCTTTCCTTATAAATATTCTCCTTTATCTCTTCTACCATCGACATGTAAAAATAGAAAAAAAAATCTTTTTACAATCTAAAAAAAAACTTTCTAAAAAGCATTTTAAATATCTTAAAAAATTTCCTTGAAATCGGGCTAAACTTAGCCTCATAAAAATACTTTCCAAATAGTCACACATAGTGACATTCATTTGCATGCCAAATATGACACCGTAGAGAGGGGGATCAAACTTTAAATTATAGCCATTAATCTTCCTCTTCGTGCCCACTTCATCTTTCAAACATAGCCTTTGATAATCTTTTTCCCACTTACAACATATACCTTTAACCTGAAAGACTGGTTTTCTTAGCCATGGGGCTGGTGGACAGATGTGATAAATCCCTTTAGCAGGTCCACTTAAGTGGAATGACCTCCGATAGGAAGTCAACTTCAAATTATAAAATAAAGTCCTTTAAAGAATGACAATTAGGAAAGTGTGAAATAGGATTTTTGATGTTTAAACAATCTTTTATAGCTCTTGACCATTATTCAAAAACCTCCTTGATATACACTTAAAATACTGAATATCATGGATAACATCAAATGTAAGACAAATATCAAACCTTCACCTTCACTAATGCAATACTGAATCCTGAAAATAACTCTGCTTTGTCTCATGATACAAAGAGTGTCAAAGTGCCACTAAATGATACAGAGGATGTCTTCACTGTTCATTATGTAGAATACTCATCACTGAGAATATCACCTTATCATCCTGTAACTTAGATATCACCATGCTAAAATAAATTACCAACATTGAAGATGTGTGAACCAAGAAACAACATCCTAAATCTCATCATTTTAAAGCTCATCAAACAACATCAACTCAATGGTCAACCAATCAACACCTTTAGAGACAACCAACCTTATGTCCTAATCTCTCTGCTAGTAATGCTGCATCATGACTTGAATGAGTTATTCTTCATGACCTCTTATGAAACATCAAATGAACTCCATAATGAAGACATTAACTCAAACACAACCCACTATCATTGACCTCAACCCATCTGATCTTGACAACCTGTTATGACCTCATTAGGCATGATGTGAACTACAACATGAGCATGATGAACCAAGACCCTAAAACATGAATAAATTCACAACATCATTATTGTAACAACTCAACCAAGGCACTCAAACTGCACTTTACTAATTTTGACATCAATGACAAACACATAATCAACAAACTCCCCCTTTGTCATTGATGGAAAAACTCCTTCTCTTTCTCTCTCCCCCTTTTTGACATCTGGTGACAAAGATAGAAGTCTATTTACTCCCCCGATGTTGAAGTACACAAACAAATCACTACTCATAAATGTCATTGGCAACTGTGCAAGATTAATCATCACTTCTTGACACAATATCAATATGAGGATGAAGAAAACATATCTTTGGAAACAAATACCAACTTCATAAACACATCAATACACTTGATGAACCATATTGCAAGCAAAAATCATGAAGATTCCTTAACACATAGTTCCCAACTCAAGACGACATGATGACCACTTTTGATAAGACCTTTTCAAATCTCCCATGATAGTGACAACTCAATCCTCTAATTAACTCCCCCTGAGAACAACTCCAACTCCATAGAAAAAAAAATTGTTATAGCATGATCATAACAATTATAATCACATTGAATTATGAACACTTTGAAGGCATAAATTCTTGTTAACTTTTGAACAAGTAATGATTTATGGTGATAACAATCCTGAAACCAACATATGACCAACCTTGCTAAACATTATCATCTGCTACTGCTGATTCAAGACATATCTTTAACTTCCTCTGAAGAAATACAAGATATCACCATCAATGTCATAGCTTGAAGAAAACTGTCTAAAACAAATTAGAGAGGAAGATCATTAATGAACCATGTGAAATTATCACACCAGAAACTCCTTAATATCTCTAGTTTATCATCTTCTTTTGACACTATCTTCAAACCACCTGAAAGCTCCAAGACACATGTCATAAAACATAACTCAATAAAGTAATAAATATGATAATCAAACTAACTCCTTGATGTGAATTATCTGAACTTGAATTTCATGCAAAGACTACACTTTTCACCAACAAAAATCAGTATGAATCACAATCCATGATGATATGAATAATACACAAGAGATGTCCTTGCCAATGGCTTCCAACATGAACTATTATCCTGCAACCAATCTATTCTTGTACACCAATTTTACAACACACTGTCAAAACTATATATACATAACCACATCTGAAGCATACTACATCAACAAGAATTAATGCCTCTTGACTCTCTAATACAAATCAGCCAACCAATATCTTTTTGCAACAACATTTTCAAAAACACTTTGGATTGCAATATCATGTCAATTCAACCTTTGTAATCATCAACATGATCAGGAACAATTTGTGCATTTGAACTCTTGAAACACCTTTTCAATATCTTGAAAACATAATGAGCCAAAGAACACCTGAAACACTATCACATACTAAACATCAACATTGTTAGCAACATCATCATCAACTATTTAATAAAACATGGCAAGAATGATAGACAGATAAGATCATCATATCAAATGATCTCCTTCCTGAAACTCCTTGGGGTTAACTAATAGAACATTTGATACCTCCCCCTTACTTCATGCTATGTTATGCAACAGATGAAATGACTTGTGCAAGATGCACAAGCATAGATTCTGACTTATCTTTACTTTCTTTCTGCTTCCAAATTTTCATAGGTGCTTTCTTCCTCCAAAACTTTTCTTCCTCTTTCCATCAAAACTTTTTCAAATCAAGTGAAGCATACATTCTGAACTCTGTGCTTTGTGTCCAAGAGTGTTGCAATTATAACAAACTATGTCAAAATCATAATCAAATGAATGATAGTACCTTTTTAACATCCCCTGAGTAATTATGTTATGCTTCCATGTAGGATCATGCATTCTGTTCATTTTGCAATTTCTTTGAATGTGACCAGCATTATTGCACTTGTATCAAACAATATCAGTATTCCTTCTACAATTAACTAATTTGTGCCCAAATTGATTACAAGTATAACAATAACTATTAAAAGAATAGTTATACATGTACATGTATGCTTGTCTTATAGGAGCATTTCTTCTTCTTTGATTATGCTTTTCATCTTTGACATTTATTTCAGTTTCTGTCTTCTTTTTATCTACAAGAGCACTAGCATGAAGATCAATTTTCTTTCTAGGAGTTTGCCTAGCTTTTGAACACTCCCCTTCTTCAATATTCTTTTCAAACAACAGATTCTTGTGTAACTTAGAGGAAGCCTTTTCTAACTCCTTTCTTAAAGAAACTATTTCAGATTCATACTTTTCACAATCAACTTCTTTGACCTTTAGTTGTTTATTGACATCTTCTTTTATTTTCTTAATTTCTACAATTTGAGCCTTAAAATCTATTATCTGTTTTTCTACATCTTGAAGATTTGAAAGAATTTTTGTCTTGGATTCCTTTTCATCATGAAGTTGCAACTTTAACCTTTTGTTCTCCATTCTGAGTTCTTTGATCTCATCAAGGGCACAAATGAGCTCACCTTCCATATCAATCTCATAATCATCTTCACAATCTTGTTCATCATAATCCTGATCATCAACACTTGTGATGTTAACTTCTTCTGAATCTGATTGGGTTTGAACTTCAACTCCTTCATTTGAAATTTTCTTTTCATTGCCACTTTCTTCACACACCAGAGTGTCCTCTTCTTTATCATTATCTTGATAAATTCTTATCAGTTCTTTCCAGATATCCTAAGTTTGTTTCACATTGCACAACCTTACAAGAAATATCATTAGATAAACCAGATAAAATAACCTTCTTGGCTATATGATTGCATTTAAGAGCCTCTTTGTTATTTGCAAAATTACCATTCTCAATTGACATTAAAACATCATATCCTAAGGAGGATAAATACAAATGCATTCTAACATACCAAACTGAAAAATTTGAACCATCAAACTGAGGAACTTCTGAAACTTTTTCTTCTAATACAATATCAGATTCAACTTGGAGAACATCTTTATCAACTAATTTTATATCAACGTCTGGATTTGATATGAATGATGTCCTTTGTGTCTTTTCACCAGAATGAAGCTTGACATTTCTCATGTTCTTATTTCTTCTGTACTTACCCATTGAACTCCACACACAGGACCTACCCAAGCTGATTAAGCTTCAATAGGGAAACTGGCTCTGATACCAAATGTAGGAGTCTAGGACAACACTGAGAGGGGGGGTGAATGAGTGTTGTGTAGATTTTTGCAACTTGCTTTAACTTTTAATTTACAAGACTCTGAAAGAGCAAGTCAAAAATAAGCTATTACACATATATGTACAAGTTTGATAATGAACATTATGAGCAAGATCATATAGAGATATATCTTAACATAGAAGCAAATACACACATAGAAGCATATCATTAAAACAAGAATTATTGGAGTGGAAGACACTCTCGGGGTAGAAAAATCACTCGAAACTACCTCACTCGCTTAATTGAAAAGCATGCCTCACTAGCAATACAAAATGTATCTAGGAGCACCAACTCCAATACCAAATAGAAGCACCCACTTCCTACACTGATATACCTCACTAGTAAATAAATAGGTCTCACTGACCAACAAGCCTCACTAGCTAATACAAGGCCTCACTGGCAAACCAAATCACCAATAGAAGTTATAAACCATATCAGAGGGATACTTTGTTTCCATTCAATTCTCAATTCCTTCACACCTTCATAACAATTCATCTGATTATCTCTGCATCACATACCCAGTATCATATTATCATCTTTCTTTTCTCTTCAAGAGGATGTCATAGAAAATGTCTTCATTTCTTTATTCAATTCCACACACACTCTATCAATGTGAAGCCAATAAATATGAGATACCACTCAACCTTCTGCAAAATCATTTTTATCTTTTCATAAACTTTCATATTCACTGCATAGACAATTCATATCAAAAATTCATTTTCTTTTTATCTTCCTGAAAAAAAATCATTTCCAAACAGAATACTTTTCATATTCTCTTTTAATCTGCAAGAAAAATAAAAAGACTCTCCAATTTGAAGCTTCCCACAAAAATCCATTTGCAAAATCTTCTCATATTCCTTCAATAAAATCATCTCCTCAAAAAACTATTTTAAAAAAAAAACATTTTTGAATTTTCATCTGTAAGATGCCTTCAATCAATCTGCAAAATAAGAGTTAGAAAACATATTTATTTTTGCACGAATCTGCCCTGAAAATATTATCTTTCTCTTGATATTCCTGCAAGAAAAAAGATATGCAAATATATATGTCATTTTTGTCTTCAAAAACTCCTTAAATTTTTCTCTGCATATTCCTGCAATCTAATTTAATCATTAAACTCTTTATCTTCTCTTCAATCCATAAAATTTGTCTTCAAAAATTTGTATCCAATCTGCCTTATTCTCTTTTCTATTCAGATTCCAATCAACTCTTAGACTTGTCAAGTAGTTAAAAAGCCACAAAACAAATACCTTTCCTTATAAATATTCTCCTTTATCTCTTCTACCATCGACATGTAAAAATAGAAAAAAAAAATCTTTTTACAATCTAAAAAAAAACTTTCTAAAAAGCATTTTAAATATCTTAAAAAATTTCCTTGAAATCGGGCTAAACTTAGCCTCATAAAAATACTTTCCAAATAGTCACACACATTGACATTCATTTGCATGCCAAATATGACACTGTAGAGAGGGGGATCAAACTTTAAATTATAGCCATTAATCTTCCTCTTCATGCCCACTTCATCTTTCAAACATAGCCTTTGATAAGCTTTTTCCCGCTTACAACATATACCTTTAATCTGAAAGACTGGTTTTCTTAGCCATGGGGCTGGTGGACAGATGTGATAAAGCCCTTTAGTAGGTCCACATAAGTGGAATGACCTCTGATAGGAAGTCAACTTCAAATTATAAAATAAAGTCCTTTAAAGAATGACAATTAGGAAAGTGTGAAATATGATTTTTGATGTTTAAACAATCTTTTATAGCTCTTGACCATTATTCAAAAACCTCCTTGATATACACTTAAAATACTAAATATCATGGATAACATCAAATGTAAGACAGATATCAAACCTTCACCTTCACTGATGCAATACTAAGTCCCAAAAATAACTCTGCTTTGTCTCATGATACAAAGAGTGTCAAAGTGCCACTAAATGATATGGAGGATGTCTTCACTGTTCATTATGTAGAATACTCATCACTGAGAATATCACCTTATCAGCCTGTAACTTAGATATCACCATGCTAACATAAATTACCAACATTGAAGATGTATGAACCAAGAAACAACATCCTAAATCTCATCATTTTAAAGCTCATCAAACAACATCAACTCAATGATCAACCAATCAACACCTTTAAAGACAACCAACCTTATATCCTGATCTCTCTGCTAGTAATGTTGCATCATAACTTGAATGAGTTATTCTTCATGACCTCTTATGAAACATCAAATGAACTCCATAATGAAGACATTAACTTAAACACAACCCACTATCACTGACCTCAACCCATCTGATCTTGACAACCTGTTATGACCTCATTAGGCATGATGTGAACTACAACATGAGCATGATGAACCAAGACCCTGAAACATGAATAAATTCACAACATCAATATTGTAACAACTCAACCAAGGCACTCAAACTGCACTTTACTACTTTTGACATCAATGACAAACACATACTCAACATTCTACTCCACATTTAAGTTTCACAGTCTACAGTTCTGGAATTAAGTTTGTGATGATGTTATGTGCCTTCAGTTCAAATGGTCCATGATTTGGTCCTCTGCAAGCTATCTTTCCTTTATAACAGTGGATGACAGTACTATTCAAGTGCTCTGGTTTGAAGAATCTTATGAATAAAGTGTTTAGAGGTTGTACGGATGTTCTTGGTGATTGTAACATGCTCATGGGAGTCTGTAGAGCATGTTCCTACCTTTTGATTGGTCCACAAAGTATAATCCAGATCGTGCATGAAGCGTATGGCTAAAAGTTTTAGTGTTAACTCTAGTCTTGGATGACTTGGTTGTTTTCACTACTTGAGGTTGTGCTTCAAAGTTTGTAAAGCATGTTGATTCATGGAAGATTGCAATTGAGTCCCAACTAAGCCTTGGCGTGAACCGCATTCATTTTTTCTCTCTCAAATTTGTTTAGGTCCAGACCTATCTTGATGTATGTATGTTTGCCAACCTTGGCTATTGTTCCAATGGTTGATGATTGTAATGCCGACCTTGATGCATATTCCAAGGTTGATGCATTATATAAAAACATGTAATGAAGTCATGAATTAGTGCAAGATGAGAAAATGATAAGATAATTATGAAGGAAAAGGTAGAGTAGAGCAGAGGATACTTATTGTGCTTCAGTGGAACTGCACCTTGGCATAGTGTAGATGCTACTATCTCAGTTCACCAATTTTGGCAGTGAGCCACCCACCAGCAGTGAGTCACCCCATTGGTAGTGAGCCTCTTCTTGCAGTGAGCCCTAAGGCAATGAGCCTCTATTTTTTTCTATTGTTATTATATATTATATTTTGAGCTAACACTCACCATGGTTTTTCCCTTATAGGGTTTTCCATGTAAAAAATCTAGTGTCTCATGTGTTGAATGTGTGAATGTGCTTATGTTCTAATTTCATGCTTTCATGGTCAAAACACAATAACAATAATTAAGTGGTTGATGTGTTAATAGTTTTGAAGTTTTGGTTACAACTGATTCACTCCCCCCCCCCCCCCTCAGTTGTCTTGTACTTTTCAACAGAGAATACACCAAGAAAGTTGACAAAGCTCTAGTTAAAGCATGGTTGACAAACCATTATAGAATATATGTTGCAATGACCTAGAAAAACTATTATGCCAATCTATCATTGAAATTTTACTCTATATAGAGATCTAGGGAGAGCCAAGCATAACCTTGTCAAGATTTATGATTGGGACCTTGGACATTAGGATACCATTTCCAATTATTCCGCTAGGGTTTAAAACTCCTCATCCTAATTTTTTATAGCATTTCCTCAAGAATAAAATTAGAAATGGTCTAGAAGGATTTACAATATTGATTGTAGTACATCTATATTTTAATTTGGCCTTTTCTCAACACAACAAACATCTAATTTTGTCCTTCACAAAAGACCATAAATGCATATGTGGAAAAGATTTAGAGCACCTTGGCAAAAAAATTATCATCAAAAGTGATCTTAGATGACCATCAAATGAACTATCGATTCATAGATATTTCATTATGAAAATCACTCCCTTTCCATAAAATCTATTGCTAGATAGAGCTTCCCAAGACTTCCATATACTTTCAATCACAAATGTGCCCTAGGTCTGAATAGGTTCTTTCACAATGAGAACAGAATTAAAACCTATATCTCTTTAAGATTTATGACCATGAGGAACACCAAAATAAGTGTAATGTCAAACTAGAATATTCTAGGCTTGATTTTCCTATATGAATCTTATAATCCACTTAACACATCAAGGTAAATTTTGATGCTAAATGTGAATAAGTAAAAGCCTACCTGAGTAATGATAGAGACAATGAAAATCCCAAGTGATCCTATGAAAAGCTTTTCCCTACTCAAGGGAAGCCTATAAGAAATCTCTTAATAGTTTATTAATCTTTTAATAAATGGATTTTGACAACACCTATGATTAAATCATCAAATCCAAAGTAGGTACCAAGAAATTTGAAAACCTCCCACAATCTATCAATTTCCAACTAAAAGAATTAAGCCAATCATGTAGAGGTATAAAATACTACCTATAACACTAGGTTTTGTTCCATTAAATACTTGAGCCAAAGGATAAAAAAATTTATCAAAACACTAGAGACCCTATTTGATAATATTCTCTTGCTCCAAGACAATTGAAAATGACTCATTAGTAAAGTGATCATTAACAATCTTTTGAGTGGAATTAGAAGTATTAATACCTTTAACTAGATTCTACAACACACCATAATTGAAGATGTGGCTGAATAATTTACATATAGGACATAAAAAAACATGGGCGAGAGAGCATCTCTACCATATAGAATAGAAAATCCCAAAACAAGAGAATTAATGACTATTAATAGTGATAAAAGTAAAATCATTGACAAAAATCATTTGAATAGAAATGAATTTGGGACCAAACCATAAAAATTTAAACATAATGATGGTGAATTGGCATTTTAATAATCTCACATGCTTTTGCAAAGTTAATTTAGACAAAAATGGATTATTGTTGAGAATGCTTGATCCATTCCATTCCTTCTCAAAAAATAATAAAATTATCAAGAATATACTTGGATTTGATGAATCCAAAATGATTATGTTGACCAATAAGACAAAATAAAGGATGCATCTTGAGATCAAAGCTTTGGTAACAATTTTGTAGGATACGTTAAGAAAGGTGATCGACCTCTTATTGCAAATGTCACCCAAATCTCTAGATTTAGGTATAAATTTTATATTACCCTAAGGAATTTGAGTGACAAGCTTCAAAGTATATTTTAAAAGGAACATTGCCGATCATATACCATAAGGCTTTAAAATATTCACAAGAAAATCCATCAAATCTTAGAGATTTATCATTGGTCAAGTTAAACATCACCTCATAGAGACCATCATGAGTGAGAACCAATTCACATGGAGCCTAATGTGAAGTAGAGAGCTTGAAAGAACCCTCATCAATACACTATTGAAAAGCATTATCTCACTCAAGAGAAGAATTGTGTGCCTTAATAACTTGTTTATAACATAGTAGACAAAAGCCTCATGAATGGAAGGTAGCTCAGTTAAGAGTTACTAACCTTCTTTGATACTCTTAATCTATTGAGATGTATGATGAACTCTTAATGATTGAAAAATTCCTTAGAAACTCTATCCTCAATTTTAGTGAAATGAACCTAGGCTTTTGTTTTAGCTTCTCCAACAAAGGTTTTGTTCAACAATTTGCTTGTCTTGGAGAAGTTTAGCCACATGTAGTAGAGAGGGAACATACAATTGCTCTTCCAACTTAGTGGTGGTGTGACAAAGATCCAAGGTGGTGGCCTCATATTAGTATTGGGAAAATGTACTAGTTGGCACCCATAAATGTGAAGAAAGTGAGTGGTATGCTTGATATCATTATTCCACCATCCAATCCATCCAAAATGATGACTCGAATGTGGCTCCAAATTCTAAACATGTTGTATGTGGGAAGGTTTAGATGTTGATTTAGAAGTTATGTGTTAAGAAAAGATTAGGTTTCCTATACAATGGGCTTGAGAAACTACAATATAATGTAAAATTTATTTGGAAAGTTATCAATAAGGACAACTTTCAACAAAGGTTCAATGGACAAGGAAAAATAGTTGGCAAAAGAAATGAAAGATTGAGTTGACAGCATGGTTCTATCAAGCCATTTGATGACAATTTCAAAATCGAAAAGGGAGATTACTCCATGTATACTATGCAAAGTGAATGTGACAACAAACAATATTGGGATTAAAAAGCTCCAATTTATTGCACATGTAGCAACAAAGTTTCCTCTTGCCAATTATAGCACATAAGAAGATTACCACACTTGTTTGATGCTTCTTCAAACATATTAAAGTCCCCACACACAATGTAAGCTATTATGGGAGATAAGTCAACAGTCCATCACTAAAGGTTGGATCTTTCAATAACATTATTACTAAAGGTTGGATCTTTCAATAACATTATTAGAAGCATAAATACTAATAAATTATCAATATTAAAGTGGGCCCATAAAACCTTGCTGGTGTAGTGACTAGTCACATTCTTAGTCCACTAAGTCTGACCACCATTTAGGAAAAAACAAAACTAATAACCCCACTAATAACTATGCCCTACCTTATGATTGTTGCACAAAAAGTAACTACTTGGCCATATAACACAAAAATTCTGGGTAAATGTACTGTGACTACTTTTTACTATAATATAGAAAGTATTATTCTCACATAATTATTTAATTCCGGGAGTATAAACTAGTGCGCAAACTTTACTGTTACAAACTCTTTAAATTACTATGAATAGTTTCTCACCCGTCTTTCGAGAATCAAATCTTGCTCTTAGTGCGTAGTCTCGATTTCATTCCAGTACTCAACTTCTTAATGTTATGCGTCTCCATACCCGTTTCAACCATGAAATTCGTAAATGCTTTCTGTTTTTTAAAGAGAAAAAACTACAGACGACTCTTCGTGCATTAGAAAATGTAGAATCTTTAAACGTTCGAGTGGAAGAGGAAATCAAATCTGATACCCGCCATTATTAGTATTATTTTCCAATAGATAAGCATAAAAATTGACTGTTCAGAAAGTCCGATGTTCCATAGTTTGACTCTTTTAAACCCGAGCTTTAATCTTGATAGAAAGATGTTTAAAAGACTGTATTAAAGTCCGAAATAAAAAATCAGAAGAATATATCATTGTGAAAGATGATAAGAACGATTCTTACACAGTAGAACTCCAGGAATCCACTCTAAAAGCATGAACGGACATTTTCCTGAACTTGGGGAATCCACTCTAAAAGCATGAATGAACATTTATCAGAACCTCCGGAATCCACTCTAAAAGCAAGAAGGAACATTTAATTGGGAACTGATTAAAACAGGAGAAAATTATTCGGCCAGAAAGAAGCCTTTGGTTGGAAAGTTACAGAATAAGCGTGGATTAAAAAATTACAGAATAAGCGCAGACCAATATGTAAAAAGCATATATTTCTGCATGATAGTTCCCTGCAATGTTCAATGAATAAGGCCCGATATTTATTTGCTTTTCATGACTGTGTTAGGCCAATTAAAAGGCAGCACCGTAGCCCTAGTTGAAAAGGGGAAGAAAGAAATGAGAGCAGATCACTTGGAATAAATGACTGAAGTTCCTCATCGCTTTATTAAACGTTAGTGGAAAGAGATGGGGAATCTAACAACACACGTTCTGCATTTTCAACTTCAATGATTGGGCAGTAAATTAAAGAAAGACGAAGAAAAGGTAAAAATTGAATTTATTTATTTAATTCTCAAGCTAGTTGAGATCAAAGGGGTAGCTATTCTAACAGTTAAAAAGTTAAATGAATTTAACAATTATTTATCACTTTTTTGTGTGCAGGTGTAAAATTGGTATTGTCAATTTAATTATTGACCCACATGATGTTTAAATAGATAGAGGTAGAAGTGACATTTAAAAAGTTAAATGAAAGAAAGAAGTTTGCTCACACCATTTCTATTTAAAGAAAATGTCCTCTTAAATGAAAGAAATATGTGGGTTGCTCACACACGTTAAAAAATAAGCATGGGTTACATTTAATTATGTTTGATGATTATAAGACAGCTTTCATTTTCTATTTCACTAGATTTAATTTAGATATATTATTTATAATTATGCAACATAATTATATATTTTTTGTGATAGCTAATTAAATGTATTAAGCTTGTGCAACATATCAAAGGTTTTGTTGGAATATTGGGGCCCTTTTTTGACCTCCAAGCATGCAACATTTTCTCTAACCCTTGTGCATGTCCTCTTGTTTTATCCTAGTTTAACTTAGTCTAGTTGATAATCAATACGAGATAATTATTTTTTAGTTACGAACTGTTAGGATAAGGTGACATTAACCTTGCAATCCTAAGTCAATTTCATATGTCTCCATGATCCTTAGAATGTGTTCTTGAACACATAGACACATGTACAATTAAATATTTATTATTTATTTCACTATGACTAATTGTAGTTGCATACATAGAGGTGGGATCCACTTGGATTTGTATGGATTGCATGATGTTGCATGCGCTTTGCATGTTATCCAAACTTGGGTGCTAAAGGTTGGTCGGGTCCATATGGACTTGCATGTTGTTGCATGTGCTTTACATATTATCCTAATTGGTGTGCCAATGTTTGCATGTGCTTTGCATGTCATTGCATGTGCTTTGAACACTCATTGTTGTTAGTGTTTGATTGGCTATGGGTTGGGCGCCCATGAAAAGCTATGAGAAGACTTATGGAAAACTAGTAATTTTATTGGTTGTCCAAAAAGGAAGGCGTTTGGTTTTGCATTTGGATTTGACACTTGATTTAAGAAACCATAATGGTATTCTCACATGCAGATCTTCTATATATCGGTGCCTTTGATTGGTGGTATTATGAGAGTTTTGTACAAATTGAAGGAGCAACGAAGTGCTGCCAGAATTTAGAGAGAAATGTTGTGTTAATGAAAACTTCATTCAAATATTAATACAATTATTGAATCTGTTTGGATGTGGAGTTTTTTCTCGCAAGGGTTTCTCCATGTAAATACTATGTCAACTGTTATAATTTATTCCTTCATTCTTTCATTGTTGAATGTGCTAATCATATAAACATTAAAGTGGATAATATTTAATTAAATTTTAGATTTGTACACAATATTAAAGTTGATACTGTAGTAGTTTGACCTTGATTTATACAACATTTGGTATCAAATCTAATGGTTTTGTTGAGAGAAGGATGCCTTTCTTTCAAGTGTTGAAGGTTTTTTGGCTACAGTGGGAGCTTTTGCATTGTGGGTTTTGCAGATTTGTGAAGAAGATTGTATACCATGGCTTCTATCTCCAGTCTATATATTGAGAAATTTAATGGATCTGGGTATGAGATGTGGAAGTTGAATATGGAAGATCTCCTAGAACAAAGAGATCAGTGGTTGGTAGTTTCCAATGAAAAGAATCCATCCAGAGTAACTGATGAAGAGTGGTTAAAACTTCACAAGAAGGCACGAGGAACCATATGGTTGTGTCTTGCATATTTTTGTCGTCTTGAATGTTTTTGAGGAACCTAATGCATACAAGTTGTGGAAGAGGATAGGTAATATTTACCAAACCAAAAGTCTTACTAATAAGTTGTATCAAAGATGGTTATATTCATTAAAAATGAAGGATGGTGATTTTGTTGCAGATCATTTAAATGCTTTTAATTTGGTTTTAAGTCAGCCTGCATCTGTAGATGTTATGTTATCTAATGATGAAGATAAATGCAATTTGTTACTTTGTTCTTTACCTGAATCTTGGGAAAATCTAATTATTTCTATCAGTGGTAGTGGTGCAGATCAAAAGATGGATAATATCATTACTATGGTTATTTTAGAAGAAATGAGAAGAAATTCCATGAATGGTGGCTCCCAAGATGCCTTGCATGTGCAAGGAAGGTCCAAAGAAAAGGGGCCTAAAGGGTATAAGAAGAAGGATAAGTCAAAAGGACATTCTAAAACCCATGGGAAGGGGGCATGTGAAGAAAAAATGTAGAACCAAGAAAAAGAGTGTAGATTCCTGCTGTGATGTTCACAACACGCCCCATTTTGCTCCTTAGCAAACTAAGGACCCCTGCTGTTGCTTTCCTTTTTCGCTTTTGGTTTGTTTGGTGGTAAAGGGAAAAGAGGAAAACTTTGCAAACCTCACTAAAAAATAGGGGAAAATGCATTTTCAGTACCAATGCATGATATGGTTGGATTCCTTGTGAAAATTGAGCTAGGGTTGCTTTTTGAACCACCTTGAAATTCGTCATATTTTGCAAGTTATGATCATTTTGGTAGAATGAACAATCAGGTTTTGCATAATGCAAATTCAGTTATAAGTCTTTCTCCTTGTAAGCATCTGGTTTAAATTTTGAAGTATACATACAGGGTACATTTTAGGTTAAAATAAATTGAATATTGTTTTGGTTTCCACTTTGTATCTCACATTTATATGTTCGGTAGGTCAGAACATACAAGACAAATGAACAAGGCATAGTATACAAACAGCATCCATCAGCATAACAAGTGGTAATCGGAACAACATTTTAGGCTTTTACCGATGGGTAGACTTATGCCGATGACAGGGCCAAGAGGGAAGGGAAAGGACTTAGTCGATCAAAGAATTGCAACTGGTAGCCATCGGGATAACAATTACCATCGGCAATGCTGGGATTTCTCTCAGCGAACGGTTGTCTCTCGTCGTTGGTATAGTCATCGGCCTAGCTTTTGCTGTCGGCGGTGGTAGTGTTTATCTCCCTGAGGGGTATGGTCTCACCAATGAAGGGCTCGCATCGGCCAGAGATAATGATCAGCGGAGGTAATTTTTGCCTCGCTGATAATCTTGTGTTACACTGATAGAAGGAAACAAAAGGGGGTATCGGCCGGAGAATATCAATCGAAAGAAGAGTAAATGGCCTCGCCGATAAGAAGTTTCACGCCGATGGGAGGTATAAGGGAATGTAAAGGGTATCGGCTAAACAATGTGCATCGGCCAATCAATTTTCGCACTTACTGATAGGCGATGTCGTATCGATAGGAAGGAAAGGCAAGCCGCTAGGGCTATTTTCGGTGAAACTCACACCGATGATAACAAAGGGAACATACAAGGTGAATAAGAGACTTCATCGGCCAGAGTGAAATGATTGGCCAAATATTTTTGGTGCTCGCCGATAGGAAGTCTCACGCCGATGAAAGGGATAAACGAATGAGCAAGGCCGTTTCGGCCAAACAATGATGATCGGCCAAATATTTTTGGGCCTCGCCAATGAGGAATATCACGTTGATGGGCGGGAAAGGGCAGAATGATAGGGTTTTTGTGCATTTTGAGGCTCGGATGAGTGTTCTTGGTCAGCGATGATTGACCTGATGGTGTTTGGGATATTATATATACATTTTGAGCGCATTTTTGGGCCCAATTTCTACATCTTGCATAGTCATGCCTTGATTTAATCAGATGTTTTAATTTCCTACTATTCATTTGATAGGATGATACTTATTGTTGATTTGTTTGTTTTGCAGGGTTGTAGTTGAGCGGGGAGCTGAAACTTAATGGTGATGACATCACGAAGGGAAGAGGAAATCTGATCTCAGGAGCAGAGGGAGAATAAGGACGAAGGGCGAGGAAGTCAAAGGGCCATTCATTGATGAGGACATTACTGCAGTAGACCACACAAGTTATTACTGAGCTGCTAGGGTTTCAGAAAGGCATATCTCGCCCATATTGGATGTATGTTCAAAGGTATTTTGGGAAACTGGTTCACCTACATTTATTGCTGTAACCAGGGGTTTGAACCAGGGTTTAGACTAGAGTTTTTTGGGCTGTATTGAGGACAATCAGAAAGTCTATATATTGTGCCTCTCTACACTGTAATATTTTACATAGGGATTTTAGCATTTCTGCTAGAATTGTAAATTCTTTCTGAGCATAGTTTAGTTTAAAGGAGGTCACCTATTGTCTGCAATAAGAAGTGCGTGGAACATCTGGCTTCCTTACTGTATCTGTAAAGCTTGTAAGTTCTCTGTAGTTTGATCAATGAAACTAAGAGTCATTCCGACATTGTAAATCATGTATGACTATTTGTTTCTAATACAACTGAATCTAGAATTCTGCATCTATCTTTTGAGTGTTTTCCTGCTCTTCTTTGTGTTTGAAACATTTTCTCTTAGAGCTTGCAATCTTAGGTGTATGTTTGTGAAAATGCTCAGAACTTACATTTAAGGTTTTGTCTGTGAATTTGATGAAATTACTGTATGATTTATATAGTGCATAACAGAACAATTAGATCCTTCAAATAGAGTGAATGAAGTTTAGATTAGATCTTTCTAACTTTTCCCAACCCATCTGAATTACTTAGCTGAAAACGCAGAAACCTAAAGGAAATCATCTCAAATTTGAAAGAGTATGCATGACAGAGTTGAAAGTAGATAATTTTCATGAATATGTAACAAGAGAAAGCTGCAATAATTCAAGAATACCTTTTAAAGCTTTGCAACATAGTAGCATTTTAAGAATGAACAACACACTGATATTTCATGATCTTTTGCATAGGTTTGAGTCCAGTTAACCAACAAGAAACCTTAAATTACGTAAGGCCCCTTGAACATTACAACTTCACATTGACCAACTGAATTTGCCCAATAGGTCAAGACCTGACCATATTAAACTTGGGATTAAGCAAATCTGAATTGATTCCTTCATATCTTTCAAGTTAGTTTTGGTTCATTTTTATGTGAATTTTAACTAATTGTTATGATTGCATCAAAACAATCATCAACAGTTTTTTGGCGCTAGAAGGAGGGCCTGATTTGAGTTAGGGTTTGTTTCAAACTAGCTAATAACAGTGATAGAGTGACCAGGTCTAGATCCAGTTCGGGGGATATTTTTGTGCAACTACCTAATATAAGACAAAGTAAGAGCCCTTTGGTTTGGAATCCTAAAATATCGCAAGCAGGTAGTTCATTTGGAACACCTCCTGGGTCACCTTTTAACATACGTGATATTGTGAGTCCTGATAGATCACTATTCAGATCTTTAAATCTTGGTTCAGGTACTCCTAGAGGTCCTAATCCTCCTATAAATCCTATCCCACCAATAAATCTAGGTATTCCTACAAGTTCAGGTCAAGCTTAAGTGCCCACAATGCCTTATTTCGATGTCCACTCTCCCATAGCATTCTCTGATTATAATGAGATGCCCAAGAATCTGGAGAAGATATGTTCCAAATACCAGTTGTACCAAGACCCAGAAGACCACATTAGAATATTCAAGGAAGCATGTTTTAGGGTGAGATTAGAGCACGAGGACATTGTGAGTAGATTGTTTCCCTATACCTTTAATGAACAAGCCTCTAACTAGTATGTAAACCTACCCAATAGTTAGATTTCTTCCTGGTCACTTATGGAAGAAGCATTTTTGTCAAGATTTAGAGGACCCATTGATCCTTGTGTCTTGTATCATAAACTGGCTACTATAAAATGGGGTGAGGGAGAGTTGATTGATAATTTCAATGATAGATTTCAAAAGGCCTACTCTAGGCTAGTAGCCCCTTACACCGTGGATGATGATACCTTGTTGGCTATGTACTATGCAGCCTTGGATCCTTTAACTACCATGTTTGTCAAAAGAAAACCTGACATGGATTCAATATCCAAAGCCTACAAAGAGACAGCCTTAGTGAACCAAGAGATGAGGCATACAACTTATAGCCCATTTGTTAATGGAGGAAATTTTGGAGCACAAAATCAGGCACAGCCTTGGAATGGGGTCCCTATGCATCACACTCCATTATTAAATCCAGTTCCTACATACACACCTGTGTATAGTCCTACCCCAATCCAAGCCATAACTCCTTACATGGGTAACACTTCTAATAACAGTCAAAATAGTGGTCAGCCTTTCTTCCAACCTCCCAGGGATACAACTGCGCCAAAAGTATAGGAGGAAAGGGAAGAAATCAAAGAGATCACTGCACATTTGAAAAGATTAACCACCGAAGTGACACAACTAAGGAATGAGAATCTCTATGGAAGATGCAACCAAAACTACAATCAAAATTAGAATTATAACCAAGGCCAAAATCAAAACTCTAGTTCCAATCAAAATTAGCATTATAATCAGAACTACAATCAGAGCCAAAACTATAATCAGCATCAAGACCCTAGCCAGGGGCAACCAATGCAAAATAGAGGACCAGTGGTAGATAATAGGACCTGGGGCAATAATAACATAAATCAGAATTAGCCTAGGCCACCCAAGACATGGAACACTGGGCCCAACAATGGTACTCTAGCTTCTCCCTTTGAGAGTACAGATAATCACAATGCAAAACAAACAACTAGCATCCAAATGGCCAACACATCACTAAAAAGTTGGTGTAGATTTCACAATACCAATGCCCATGTTGAGCTTGACTGCCCACAGTTCCATTTAGCGGCCAGCATATTCAATATAGAAGTCCACCCTCCCACTTCTGAATTTCTCATTCCTAAGGGTAATGAGGTAGTACCCTCAGGATATGATACAGCCTTAGTCTTAGAAACGTTTACCTTTGCAACTACAGAAGAGGAAAATGATGAATTGTTAGAGGATGAGCCATACTTTTGTGAAAATCTTTATCCTGAATCAGCCTTTGTGTTAAATGCTTTTCAATTTCCCCTTGAATCTGAAAATGAAGTATTGACTGAAATAGAAGAGGTGTAGGCCTTTCAACAGACAAATAAAAACCACACCTACAATTTAAGGAACAACACTAGGCCAAGAGGACCTTTCACCACTTCTATTCCTCCTAACAACTTCAATACACCCCTAGATCAGAATGCTAGCAACAATCCTGCCATACTTAAAACTAATCAGCACACAAATAATGGAACAACAGTACAAAAGGCCCAAACAAGTAAAATCGAAATGGTAGAGACAACAAGATTAATGAGTTACTTGTCAGAAGAAATAAAGAAAATCAAGGTCAGTATACCTCTGAATGAATTATTGAAAACTCCAGGGATCAGGAATGCTTTTATAAAATCTCTGGATACATCCATGACAGATGAGGTTTCTACTGATATAGCGGTTCCTAATAGAGATTCACCGCCTAAGGAGAAAAGTAAGAAAGTTGAGCAGCCTTCCAATACAAATGTAGTAATACATGTGGATAAGAGGGATGCTCCTCCTTTCTTGTTAACTATTAGATTGTGTGGGAAGAACATACACAATTGCATGGTAGATTCTAGTGCATCAGCCAACGTAATGCCCTTAGGAATATGCAAATCTCTCTGGTTGACTCCCACCAGATCTGCTAAGGTTGTCACACAGTTAGACAAGACTGAAGTTAGCGTGATAGGAGAACTCATGAACATTCAGATGCAATTAGCTTCAGACCCTAGGCTAAGCCAATTTATTGACATTCAAATAGTGGATATACCCGTGAATTATGGAATGTTGCTGAGTAGGGATTGGTCCAAAACATTAAACAGATATATGGCCACTGATTTTTCACATATGTGGCTACCTTGGAGAGGTGTCCCAAACCAGATTAGAATAGAGGCAAAACCTAGGATGAAACACATGATAACAGAGTATAATCAAACTAATGAAATATTGTATACTGCTATTGAACCTGGAGTTTATAGAATTACTAACAATGGGTTTCAAATTGAAGAGATCATGATGTTGAACTTTAGAGAAAACATGACAGTAATAGGACAGCATTATTCATTGAGTCTGATGGAAATTCTTCGGATGAAGAAAACAATGCAATAGGCAAATTTGGTCATGACATTAGACAAGAGGTGGAAGAATGCATTAAACAAAATTTGCCAGTCCAATGTAAACTGAATAAAAATAGGTGTAGAGTCCATGATAGGCCACATTCTGAGGAGAGTTGTAGAATGTGCAAAGACATCATTGAATATGAATACAAAAAATGCATAAAGAGGATAGAGTTACCAGAGGAAAATGTGAATCTTGATCAAACACAGAAATACGTTCAGGGTGATGTGGATGCTCTGATTTTAGATTTAGGAAAGGGAATAAAGGATAGGTGTAGTTGTCTTTCTGATTTACCAGATGGAAATACACATATGCAAGTTAACCAAACATAAATGCCCATGAATAAATAGACCAGCACCTCACAGGTGATAAAAGAGAAAAAGCATGCCAAGATAAAAGGTCAAGAAAGTAAAGATGGCATGTGGACATTAAAATGTGATGGGTCCAAGTCAAAACAGGGTGTGGGTGCAGGTGTTGAACTCATAGATCCTCAGGGTAAATCACATCTGGCAGCATACAGATTACAATTTTCCTATACTAACAATATTGCTGAATATGAGGCCCTAATTTTAGGACTTATCATAGCCATCAAGAAAAAGGTGAAACGATCAGAGTATTTTCAGACTCTGAACTAATAGTTAGACAAGTAAGGAAACTATATGCCTGCAATTACAAGAAAATGACTTGTTACAGACATAGAGTATGGGGTTTAATAGATTTACTTGATGCATTCAAAATAGAGCACATCCCTAGAGAGCTGAACCACAGGTCGGATGCACTTGCAGTTGCTGCTAGTACACGAGAACCCTTGACACTGTCAGGATTGAAATGATTTGTTGTTGAATTAGTTAATATTCCCAGTATCCCAGACAATGTTACACACTTTCAGGTATTCGGGGGGGATCAGCAAATTATTGATTTTCTGACTTGTAATGAAGTATTTGAGGCTCAAATCATTGATGAGCAAGAAAGGCCTGAGACAACATGGGACGAAGAGGATATAATCAACTTGAAGAGCAACTTTTTACCCAAAGGAGTAATTGAACTAGAACATATTTTTGACTTTGATGGGGTAATAAGACAGAAGGACTTACCCAAAACAAAAGGGGGTAAGTGTGATCCACACAATTTGGGGACAGAGCAGAACATACAAAATGTATTTATTGGAAAGGTTTGCTCTGAGAAAATAAGAAAAAAAGTTCTAGGTGTCCTAAAAGAGTACAAACATGTCATAGCATGGACGTATGAAGACTTGAAAACGTATGATACGTCCATCATAACTCACGTAATACCTTTGAGACCAGAAGTTAAACAATTTAGGCAGAAATAAAGGCCTGTAAATGCCATTCTAGAGCCTTTAATCTTTGAGGAAGTTAAAAAATTGCTGTCTGCTGCAATAATTTTTCCAGTCAGACATTCAGTCTAGGTAGCTAACTTAGTACCAGTGAGGAAGAAAAATGGGGACATCAGGTTATGCGTAGACTTTAGAAATTTAAACAAAGCATCTAAAAAGGATAATTATCCTCTGCCCCCAATAGACGAAGTGCTGCAAGCAGTAAATGGGGCAAAGATGATGTCTTTTTTAGATGGTTTCTCAGGTTACAACCAAGTCTTGATTAATAGAGAAGATAGATTAAAAACCACCTTTACTTGCAAATGGGGAAATTATGCATATAGGAGAATGCCTTTTGGTCTGATTAATGCAGGTGCCACTTTTCAGAGAGCCATGGACATTGCATTCCGTGGGTTATTAGGTAAGTGCATTATTGTGTATATGGATGATCTAACTATGTACTCCAAGGATGCATCCACTCACGCTGAAGATCTCAGAAAAATACGTAAGCGATGTGAGAGGTACAGAATTTCCCTTAACCCTAAGAAATGTATATTTGGTGTAACTAAAGGTAAATTATTAGGCCATGTTATTTCTAAAGATGGAATTTCGATTGATTCGGATAGAATAGAATCGATAAAAAAATTGAAAATGCTAAACAGTAGGAAAGAGTTGAAATCATTTTTTGGAAAAATTAACTTTGTTCGGAAGTTTATCACAGGTTTTGCAGAGATCGTGCAACCATTAAATGCCATGTTGAAGAAGGATGCGTAGATGGAGTGGATGCCTGTGGCTAAGGCTGCATTTGAAGATATCAAGGAGGCAATTTCTAATGCTCCTGTATTGGCAAGTCCAAACTATACAAGCCTGTTCTACATCTACTCCTTTGCATCTTCTCATTTAGTCGTGGCTGCCTTGACACAGAAAGGTGAAAACAATGAGGAGAGGCCCATCGCATTCATGAGCGCGCCTCTGAAGGATACACAGTTGAGATATCTAGACACTGAGAGACAAGCATTTGCATTAATGAGGGCCGTGAAAAAATTTAGACATTACATTCTGTGCAGCCAGATCAAAGCCATAGTGCCAGACGCAGTAGTGAAGATGTTGCTGATGCAGAACCAACCTGGAGAAAAGAGAGCCAAGTGGATCACCGCACTGCAAGAATTCGACATGGAGATCATTCCCATGAAGCTGGTCAGAGGGCAGGCGTTGGTACAAACAATAGCAAATGTGGATCTAGCTTTGATAAAATAGCAGTATGTATTGAATTCCCAGAATGCATCAGATTGGTATGATGATTTAAACGCCTTTCTAATAGCTAGAAGGTACCCAAACAAGATGAAAGTTTCTCAAAGGAGAGCCTTGAAGATTAAAGCACAAAAATACATGGTGCAGGGAGGTCTTCTATTCAGGGAGAACCATGATGGAATTTATTTAAGATGTCTGAACAGAGCTGAAGCGGATAAAGTGTTAACATAATTACATGACAAATATGGAACTGGTCATGGTTCCCATCTAGCTACAACACACAAAATATTGAGAGCAGACTATTATTGGCCTACAATGTTCAAGGATACTGAGAGTCACATCAAAAGTTGCCACACCTGTCAGACTGCAGCAGATAAGGGAAGAAATCAGGCTAGCCCATTACAACCAGTGATTGAATCAAGACCATTTGCACAATGGAGCCTAGATTTTATTGGAGTCATCAATCCTCCATCTTCTGTAGGACACAAATTTATACTGATAGTAACAGACTACTGTACAAGGTGGACTGAGGCTACCTGCTACAAATTCTCCATAATTGAGGTAGTTATCAAGTTTCTTGAAGAAAACATCATCACCAGGTTTGGAACTCCCTATTCATTGGTATGTGATAATGGCCCTACTTTCTCTTCTTTATAGTTTTCTAAATGGGCATTTGAATACGGGATCATTTTAAGGTTTTCTTCAAATTATTACCCTCAAAGTAATGGATTGGCTGAATCAATGAACAAAATTTTATTAGACATAATCAAAAAGCTAATTGCAAAGAGTCCTAGAGAGTGGAATACCTTGTTAAGATATGCATTATGGGTAGATAGGACCAAGTTTAAGACAGCTTTAGGTAGCACACCTTATCATTTAGTTTATGGTACTGATCCCATACTTCCAATAAATCTGAGAATACCAACCTAGAAGTTTGCCAATGAGTACCTAGGCTTTGATAACCATAGGGAAGCCAGGATAGTACAAATGCTACAATTAGATGAGAAAAGAGGTCAAGCCATCGAGAAGTTTGCCAAACATCAAGCAGTTGTTAAGAGGTGGTTTGATAAGAGGGCAAGAGTCAAGACATTCAGGATATCAGACTTAGTGCTGTGTTGGGATAAAGCACGTGAAAAGAAGGGGAGTCATGGAAAATTTGACAAACTATGGCTAGGTCCATTACAGGTCTTAGAAATAATAGGGGACAACACATTTAGACTCAAGACCTTGACAGGGGATGACATGCCATTACTAGTTAATGGCCAACATTTGAAACACTACTTCCAGGCCTGAGGTAAAGGGCAGTCTATTTTTGTGTAATTTAGTGTAACTAATGTACAGTTTTCTTTTGTTGTTTTCTTTTCTTTTCTTTGTTCGCTTGTCTTGCTTTGTAGGTTAGCTATTTGTATAGTTTTGTTTTCTATTTCTTTCTTTCTGTTTGTTGTTTTGCAGTTTGTACAGTTTGTCTGTACAGTTTTCTTTTGTTTTCTTTTCCATTTTTGTTTTCCTTGTACAGTCTGTTGTTTGTTTGGTTTGTTGTTTTCTCCTCAGTAGGGATATTTGTTTTACTTTAGAATATTAAGGAGCAAGCCAGCAACCATTCAAAATAGTATAAAATTTAGAATATTCGAGTTAATCATTTGCAATTTATGCATAACTTGTTGTGACTGCCATGAATGTAGAGAGCTATTTACCTTCTAAAATTTTGTATTCAATAAATGTGATTGAGAATTCAGAGAGGTTTCTCAAGATGACACACCTAAAATCCTTGGGTTTGTTGAACCTACCAGTGTAGATATTAGGTGAAAAATCTGAGGCCACCCTTGCTACCATTACAATTCTTAGCTTAGTTTCAGCAAGTGTTCACTCCTTGCATCATGAAGCTACAAATGCTATATCTTGTGAAATCTCTTTCAAAATCATAAAATATAATATAAAATAAATAAATAAATAAATAAAGCGGATTATACTAAAAATCTAGATTAAGCCATCTAAGTAACTCTACCGGGGCTATAGACGCTCGCTGGTAGTGGGGCTCTACTTAGGAGAATTGTAACGATAACCTTGTCGGGGCTATGGACGCTCACTGGCAGCAAGGCTCTATCCGGTTGGCTATGAGGGAATATCCTCAACTACGTAGGCTAATGTCAGTCACTGGTTTGTTCAACCAATCTTCAAGATGAGGATAATTAATCATGTGCACATACTTAAGCTTAAAATAAAAATTCATGCACCCTTATTAAATACCTTAGGTCTCAAGCTAAATAGTAATTTGCAGGAAAGATAGTCAAAAGTTATGGATTCATTTCATTTAGTTTTCTTAAATACTTTGAATTTAATTGTTTTGTTTGATTGCTAGTTATTGTGATGTTCACAACACGCCCCATTTTGCTCCTTAGCAAAATGAGGACCCTGCTGTTGCTTTGCTTTTTCACTTTTGGTTTGTTGTTCTGTTTGGTGGTGAAGGGAAAAGACGAAAAATTTGCAAACCTTGTTAAAAAATAGGGGGAAATGCATTTTCAGTACCAATGCATGATATGGTTGGATTCCTTGTGAAAATTGAGCTAGGGTTGTTTTTTGAACTGCCTTGAAATTCATCATATTTTGCAAGTTATGATCATTTTGGTATAATGAACAATCAGGTTTTGCATAATACAAATTCAGTTATAAGTCTTTCTCCTTGTAAGCATCTGGTTTAAATTTTGAAGTATACATATAGGGTGGATTTCAAGTTAAAATAAATTGAATATTGTTTTGGTTTCCACTTTTTATCTCACATTTATATGTTCGGCAGGTCAGAACATACAAGACAAATGAACAAGGCATAGTATACAAATAGTGTCCATCAGCATAACAAGTGGTAATTGGAACAACATTTTAGGCTTTTGCTGATGGGTAGACTTATGCCAATGACAAGGCCAAGAGGGAAGGGAAAGGACTTAGTCGATCAAAGAATTGCAAGTGGTAGCCATCGGGATAACAATTGCCATCGGCAATGCTAGGATTTCTCTCAGCGAACGGTTGTCTCTCGTCGATGGTATAGTCATCAGCCTAGCTTTTGCTATCGGCAGTGGTAGTGTTTATCTCCCCGAGGGGTATGGTCTCACCGACGAAGGGCTCGCATCGGCCAGAGATAATGATCAACGGAGGTAATTTTTGCCTCGCCGATAATCTTGTGTTACACCGATAGAAGGAAACAAAAGGCGGTATCGGCTGGAGAATATCCATCGGAAGAAGAGTAAATGGCCTCGCCGATAAGAAGTCTCATGCCGATGGGAGGTATAAGGGAATGTAAAGGGTATCGGCTAAACAATGTGCATCAGCCAATCAATTTTTGCACTCGCCGATAGGTGATGTCATGCCGATAGGAAGGAAAGGCAAGCCGCTAGGGCTATTTTCGGTGAAACTCACGCCGATGATAACAAAGGGATCATACAAGTTGAATAAGAGACTTCATCGGCCAGAGTGAAATGATCGGCCAAATATTTTTGGCGCTCGCCGATAGGAAGTCTCACGCCGATGAAAGGGATAAACGAATGAGCAAGGCCATTTCGGCCAAACAATGATGATTGGCCAAATAATTTTGGGCCTCACCGATGAGGAATATCACGCTGATGGGCAGGAAAGGGCAGAACGATAGGGTTTTTACGCGTTTTGAGGCTCGGATGAGTGTTTCTGGTCAGCGATGACTGACCCGATGGTGTTTTGGACATTATATATATGTTTTAAGCACTTTTTTGGGGCATTTTATGGCCTAATTTCTACATCTTGCACAGTCATGCCTTGATTTAATCAGATGTTTTAATTTCTTGTTGTTCATTTGATAGGATGATACTTATTGTTGATTTGTTTGTTTTGCAGGGTTGTAGTTGAGCGGGGAGCTGAAACTAAATGGCGATGACATCATGAAGGGAAGAGGAAATCTGATCTCAGGAGCAGAGGGAGAATAAGGACGAAGGGCGAGGAAGTCAAAGGGTCATTCATTGATGAGGACATTACTGTAGTAGACCACACAAGTTATTACTGAGCTGCTAGGGTTTCAGAAAGGCATATCTCACCCATATTGGATGTATGTTCAGAGGTATTTTGGGAAATTGGTTCACTTGCATTTATTGTTGTAACCAGGGGTTTGAACTAGGGTTTAGACTAGACTTTTTTGGGTTGTATTGAGGACAATCAGAAAGTCTATATATTGTGCCTCTCTACACTGTAATATTTTACACACAGGGATTTTAGCATTTCTACCAGAATTGTAAATTCTTTCTGAGCATAGTTTAGTTTAAAGGAGGTCGCCTGTTGTCTGCAATAATGAGTATGTGGAACATCTGGCTTCCTTACTGTATCTGTAAAGCTTGTAAGTTCTCTGTAGTTTGATCAATGAAACTAAGAGTCATTCCGACATTGTAAATCATGTATGACTGTGTGTTTCTATTACAATTGAATCTGGAATTCTGCATCTATCTTTTGAGTGTTTTCCTACTCTTCTTTGTGTTTGAAACATTTTCTCTTAGAGCTTGCAATCTTAGGTGTATGTTTGTGAAAATGCTCAGAACTTACATTTAAGGTTTTGTCTATGGATTTGGTCAAATTGTTGTATTATTTATAAAGTGCATAACAGAAGAATTAAATCCTTCGAATAGAGTAAATGAAGTTTAGATTAGATCTTTCTAACTTTTCCCAACCCATCTGAATTACTTAGCTGAAAACGTAAGAACCTAAAGGAAATCATCTCAAATTTGAAAGAGTATGCATAATAGAGTTGAAAATAGACAATTTTCATAAATATTTAACAAGAGAAAGCTGCACTAATTCAAGAAAGATCATCTAAAGTTTTGCAGCACAAGTATAAGTTTATGCAAAAGGAATGAACAACACATTGGCATTAATTAATCTTTTGCATGGTTTGAGTCCAGTTAACCAAAATGAAACCTTAAATCACGTAAGGCCCCTTGAACATTACAGCTTCACATCAACCAACTAAATTTTCCCAACAGGTCAAGACCTGACCATAGTAAACTTGGAATTAAGCGAATCTTAACCGATTCCTTCATATCTTTCAAGTTAGTTTTGGTTCATTTTATGTGAATTTTAACTAATTGTTATGATTGAAATCAAAACAATCATCAACAATTCCTCCATAGAAAAATCCTCTCGTGATGGTGATCATGATGCTTTGTTTATTTCGGCTAACACTATAAGTAATGATGCTTGGATTATTGATTTAGGTTGCTCCTACCATATGAATCCTCACAAGGAATGGTTTTCTAAATATTCAACATATGATGGAGGAGAAGTTTTCCTTGGTGATAAATATTCAACATATAGTGTATGCAAAAATAATATATAGTTCATCACTAAAATATTTTGTAATTATAATGTAAAAAATTGTACACCCTTACAATTTCAAGTTATGTTAAATGGTTTCACTTTAGTGTTTGTAACTTCTAATCTATTTTTTGGTTCATGTGATCTTGTCTTATCCTTATAATTATAGTGCATTACATCTTCTCTTGATGTCATTCTAGGAGCATGATTTCATATGTATCATGTTGGCAACATCATGTTTTGTGCATGTCCTTGTGTGCATCTCCTTTTGGTGAATCTAGGATCATATCCATTCATATATCCTTCCTATAGATCCTTCACCTTCCCCTTTTCTACCTTAAAATCAATTTCATACACTTGATTTATGCAAATATTTTTAATAGGGGCATATTCAACACTTTCACATGTGCATCCATACATATGCACACATGCATTGCTAGTTTTAGTAGCCTATGGTCCCAAGTATAGAGATTTTCTTGGATTGGCCACCCTTATTAGGATTTTCTAGAAATAATGAACACAAGCCTATGATTTTTTTCATGATTTAATTCTATATGATCCACCTAGCAATAAAATAAACTAGCATGTGTACCCCTTATCAATTACTCTTTATACTTTTCATGGATCACATAGCAACAAAGTTTTGTAGTGCTTGTGATTTGAATGAGGATATTTTATGGTTCCTAGCAAATGAGTAAACTAAACCTTGAACCATACCCTACGTCTTCCTAGCAATAGAGTAGATTAGGATACTGCTTTTCCATTTTATAGTAATAGAGTATGTTGTAAAATGCTTGTTCTCTTTTTCTCTTCATCTCATTATGTGTTTCTTGTATGATCTTCTTGTTCTCCAAGTGATATCCTTTATTGTGTAGTATTCTTTATTTATGCATTGTTTGAATATTACATTATATAAGATTTGATAGTGATCTTGCTTTTTTGGTTATATTTCTCTAACGCTTCTATGTTGTAGGTTTTGTGTCATTCTAACATTACTTGTTATGTAGTTTTTTTCTATTTTTATCTAATGTTTATTTTGTAGGTTCTTAGTTGAGGGCATGATTCCCTTGCTTGAATAACTATCACATATCCTCTATAGTATCCTTTTTATGATGTTATTTACTTTCTTTACTTTATCATGGGTTATCATGTAGTTTCATTAGTCTGATAAAGTGGGTGCAAAATGTAATTTCAAAAATTGTCTTGCAATTTCATGATATATTTTATTCTCACTTTATTGTTTGTAACCCTTAGTGTGTTTTTAGGTTTGTTTGACCTTGTATTAGCCTTTTCCCACCCATGGTCTTAACCTATGTTTTGTGTTTTCATGTGTTTTCCATTTTTCTATATTAACCAATGATCCTAGTTTCACATTTATCTCATGCTACAATGATGTTTCAAACCTTCAAATGACCTATTGTACTCAAGGACACTAGTGTAATGGACAAACATCTACATGACACACTTGCATCCACTAACATTCTAGTCATATAGTAGTCATTTTATTTAAATCTTACCACCTTTCTTTCACTAATCAATCCTTGTAACCACCCTAAAATAAATCCTAATGACCAATTTGAGTTACAATCCTCTTCATCTTTCTCCTCAGCACCTAGGTTTGTATCAATCACTTATATTTTATTTTCATTTTTTAATAGCATTTATGAATCCATTGGTATTGATATCACTTCTTTTGTTTCTCACTTATTTTAAAGACTCATACGCACTAGTTTATTGCTTCTTGTAGACCTAGGAGTAATATTCATAGCATTTACAATT